>OX457030.1:3219853-3488845 GCA_949752745.1 Protula sp. h YS-2021
ACATCATTGTACTAGAGTACTTACATTATTCCTTCAGCTCCCTCCACGCTTGTGTAGTGGTAAAAAACCTGTGACTTTGAATTCCCCATAATAATTGACTTAAAATCGCTGTCTAAATTTAATTCAAACTCGCTGTTTAAATTTCAATGTCACATATATCGCACACATGTTACTTAAGTTATTTAAATTGAGGTTTTAATGAATTATGTGATAACAGATATTCCTTAAGAAACTACTTGCAAAGCCACTTGCACTCGTTTGCTCTCACTGTTTAGCCATCATTCATGTGCATACACTTATCACAATGTAATGTTGCAGGCACAAAAACTGAACAATCCTTGGTGATCAACATTGATTTATGGCCTGTTAAGTTAAGTATTTCCCAAGCAGGTTGTGTTATTAACACTTGGAAAGGTGTTAGCTTGCAAGAGTTATATGAATCTGTGCGAGCAGCCCTTCGTTCTTTTTGTTCTTGACAGTTTTCCGATTTTTTGTGTATTCTTCTTATCTGACAAAAACGGTCCTTTTCTTAATGAATCTCAAATTCAAACCTACAACGTTTCAAAGCTGATAAAAATTTTGTTTTGAACTCTGGGTGAAGCCTCTTTTCAAAATTTCGAATTTTATCCTTTCTGAATGCTACTTTATATTAAGACAAAATAACACATGCAGCTTTTAACTGTTGCTTTTTGATCATGCAGTGTTGGTATGTGATATTTTTAAATGCAATATTTTAACACTTGCGTATGCATAGAATGGTCGCATTCATTCTTGCTAGTTTCGGATGATGCATTCACACTTGTCGGTTGTGTTTAATATGTATAAAATCTTCGCAATCACTGCTCGCATGTTACTGGAGGACAATGAGAGAGTTGTTTGATGCAGGCTTGACACCACATTGTGAAACGCATAGTTACTAGCTTATCTCATTGAATTGATTGATATGCAGAAAACAACGTTTATTGATGAAGATGTCGTGTTAGGTAGGTTGTACAATTCGTTTTATATCACTTATTGCTAATAAGACAAACAACTGCATAAAAATGTGTGTTTCATTTATGAATTTTCAGATTTTGCTGCATTTTACATCAGAGCAAAACTAAAGATTATTAAAATATCGACATGTACAGATCATAACTCATTATAATGGCCTTACAATTTACAGTTCTGAAATCTGATATCTAGTAAATCTGATAAATTTGTAACTCGAGGGATAGGCATATTTTTAAATACATGACAAGCGAGATACTGACAAATTGGGAACTAATTGGGCTTGAACGGAGAGGACGAAAAAAACGGAATCCACAAAGAAACTATAGGGTACACTACAGTAAGCACTGTAGGCGAACTTGAAAACGTCCGTCTTCCTAACAGCATTTGAAAGCATTTGAAAACCTGACATAGGAAACACATTGGGCCATTTCAACAGAGGCAAGAATTTTGACGTCAAAAAATACTTATGCGGTTAAGCTCAGTTGGGCCTAATGTTATTCAAATGTTTCATAAGGCTACGTCTGCAATGGTGTTGTCATTAAAATGGGTCTTTATAGTGGGTTATATGTACGGTTAGAAATGAATAAAGTTTATTTACGTAATTTACAAAATTTGACATAATTTACATAATTACATTACACCAAGATTTACATAAATTACCCATGATATGACCAATATCTCTTATCATGCACAAAATCAGATGCAAAAAGCCAGTAGTATGGAAATAAGGGTTCGAGCACAGTCAATCAAACCCCCCTCCCCCCTCCTGGACATACTATGTACCGACCCCCTCCCCAGGACATACTATGTACCGACCCCCCCCCCGGACATACTATGTACCGACCCCCGTCCCCTCCCCCTCCCCCTGGACATACTATGCACCGATCCCTCTAGGCGAGCAACATTTTGTCAAGTCAGCCATTTTGTCAAGTCAGCATAAGTTACACACCACAATTTGATCACATCAGAGTGGTATTTAAGGGATGAGCTCTCCCCACTCACTCAATAACGGCGTGGTCGGTAAGTGGTTATTTGCATAAATGGTTGTAAGCATTGTTAGAAACTTTGTAAACAAAAAGTGGGAAACTTATATAGCTTTTGTTATACTTGACCGATTTGCATGGAAATTTCACCGTTTGTTTCAGTGTTATGCAAAATTTTGATATAGTCATGGGCTACTTAACAAGTTTTTGGTAAGTGACACATCATATGCCATCTAAGTATTATAAATGAGCAAGACGTTAACAGTGATGCATTCTGCTGAGTCAGCAATTTTTTGAACAAGTTACACGTCATATTTTGATTACATGGAAGTAGCATAAATGCATGAGCAAGATATGCATATAAAATCAGTGATAAATTCTGCTGAGGCAGCGAGTTTAACAATTTTTAAAACAAGCTACATATCATTGAAGTGGTATAAAAGGAAGAGTGAAACGTGTATTTCACCTCATTCCAGTTCTAGCAACAGCAACAACAACACCAACGATGGCAACAGTCTACTGTCATTATTGCGATGTGACATTTCCATCTCTGGAATTGTTCGTGACACATACATGCAAACCAGCTAGGATGAAACGTGCTCGTGAAGAGCTTGTTGAGCAGATTGAAGCCAAGAGACGAAAGACGTTGCAAGATGGTGTTGACAGACCTGATCCAGTCCTCTGCTGTCAATGCACCAAAATATTTCCATCTTTGGATGCGTTTGAGACACATGCATGTGTTGAGATGGAAAATATGTCTCATGAAGAACAAAGATAGAAAGAGACAGGACAAGTAGGTAGAGGTAGAAGAGTGAGTCTTGGTGAAAACGCACAAGAAAGACGGTCTGAGCCTGAGGATGGACCGGATTTACTACTTGAAATGCGACAACAAGAGAACCGGATTAAGAGACATTTGCTAGAAACGTTAGACCGTGGAATGAAATGGTATATTGTGGCGCATGCACGCTTCAAGAAAATGACGGCGAATGCTGAAGGTGTTATGGTAGAACAAGTGGATAATGCCTTTATCAGCAGTCCAACATATGCAGCATACAATCCAGCAGATATTTAACAGGACGTGCCAGAAGCCTATAAAGAATTGTTTACAAAGTTTGATGAACATGAGCGACAAGGTTCTGGCTGGGTGTTGGATAATATATTGTATATTGAAGTACATACAGCTACGTCAGCGCCTCTGGAAGCAAGTAGTTTTATCCTACTGCCGAAGAAAGTAAAGAAAACAGAGGGTGTCATAAACATTAAGAATGATGACAACAAGTGCTTCTTATGGTCCGTATTGGCTCACCTTCACCCTCATGACAGAAGTCCAAATCGCGTAAATCATTACAAGCCATTTGAGAAGGAATTAAAGGTAGAGGGTATGGCATTTCCAACACCGATTACAGACATTCCAAAATTTGAAAAGGAGAACGATGTGTCCATCAACGTGTTTGGATATGAACATGATGTAGTTGTTCCCATACAACTGAGTCGAAACACCAGCGCCAGAGAAATCAACTTACTTTTCATTAGCAATGACAAGAAAAGGCATTATTGCCTCATCAAGAATTTCAGCAGACTTATGGCTTATCGATCATCCTGCAAGAATGCAGCATTTTATTGTTTCAACTGTCTTCACGGGTTTATACGACAAGATCTTTTAGACGAGCATCGTGAAGTGTGTGGCAAGCATGGAGCGCAACGTTTATCATTCCCCAAGAAACCTCTCATCAAGTTCAAGAATGTAGCCAAACAACAGCGAGCACCTTTTGTGATTTATGCAGACTTTGAATGTTTCACGAAAAAAACATGAAGAAGTTAGGTATCAACATCATCGTCCAAACAGCTTTGCTTATGTGGTTGTCAACCAATATGATATACGTGCACCAGTCCTGTATCGAGGAGATAATGCCGTGAAAGTCTTTTTAGACCATATGGTGAATGAGCGTGATCGTATTGTGTATGGCTTGCAACAGCCAAAGAAAATGGTCATGACTCGTGAAGATGAAGAGGATTTCAAGAACGCCACCGATTGCTACATTTGTCATGAGCTTCTAGGAGCAGATCGTGTGAGAGATCATGACCAGATCAATGGCAAATACCGTGGAGCTGCACATAGTGAATGCAATTTACAATTCCGACTTCGAAAGGATAAGCAGGATGTTTTATCATTCCTGTATTTTTCCACAATTTACGAGGCTATGACAGTCATTTGATCATGGAAGAAATTGGGAAGTACAAAAATGAAACAATTACAGTCATTCCCAACACCATTGAGAAATATATTGCATTCACCATGAGCAATCTAAAATTTACAAACAGTTATCAGTTCATGAGTACTTCTCTACAGAAGTTGGTATTCAACCTTGCGGCAGAAGGGAAAGACAACTTCTATAACATGACGTCACACATTCACGATAGCGACCAACAAGATTTACTGTTGAGAAAGGGAGTGTACCCCTACGATTACGTGGATGAACCATCCAAGTTTGCTGAAACACAACTGCCGTCCAAGGACAAGTTTTACAGTCAGCTTAGTGAAGAGGACATTAGCGATGAGGATTATGCGCATGCGCAGAAGGTGTGAGAGACATTCAACTGTACTACATTTGGCGAATACCATGACTTGTACCTGAAATCGGATGTGTTACTGCTAGCTGACGTGTTTGAAAACTTTCGTCAAGTATGTCTTAACACGTATGAATTGGATCCTGCCCACTACTATACAGCACCAGGACTGTCGTGGGATGCAATGTTAAAAGCGACAAAGGTGAAGCTGGAATTGATCAACGACATTGACATGTATCAAATGGTTGAACAAGGTCTACCTGGAGGAATATCTGTGATCACACACAAGTATGCGAAAGCAAATAATCCATACGTAGCAGATTACAATTCTGAGTTACCAAACAACTACCTGTGGACCTCGACGAAAACAACTTGTATGGCTGGGTCATGGCACAAAGCATGCCACAAAGACGATTTATGTGGGTGAGGGAGCCAGAATCTATTAACTTCATGGATGTGGATGAAGATGACGAGATTGGATACATTTTAGAAGTGGATTTAGAATACCGCATTCAATCCATGATCGTCATAATCACTACCCAGTGGCTCCAGAACGGAAATGTGTCAAAGTGGGAGAATTGTCAGAGCATAGTCAGAAGCTACGGAAAGATCTAAACATGAAAGACAAACCTAGTGAAAAACTCATTCTCAACTTGTGTGACAAGGAGAAATACGTACTTCATTATAGAAATTTACAGCAATATGTCTCACTGGGATTGAAAGTCACTAAGGTGCATCGTGCCATCATGTTTGCACAGAGCAAATGGTTGGAGAAGTACATCTCGTTGAACACGGAATAGAGAAAATTGGCCAAGAACCCATTTGAGAAAGACTTCTTCAAACTGATGAACAACTCTGTGTTTGGCAAAACCATGGAAAATGTGAGAAAGCGCATCAACGTGGAACTCGTTCACCAGGAAAAACTTGTGGCTAAACCTTCATTCCACAAATTCAAAATTTTCAACGAAGATTTGACCGCGGTACATTTACGCAAAGTGGATTTGCTTCTGGATAAACCCATTCAAGTCGGCTTCACCATTCTCGACCTCAGCAAAGTGCTCATGTTTCACTTTCATTACAAATACATCATGGTCAAGTATCCCAATGCCAAGCTATTGTTCAGCGACACCGACAGTCTATGTTACGACATAGAAACGGACGATATCTACAAGGATATGCCGCAAAATGCTGACTTGTTCGACACAAGTGACTATCCGCCAGATCATTTCCTGCATTCCAACGTGAACAAGAAAGTGCTTGGGAAAATGAAAGATGAGACGGCGGGCATTCCCATTGAAGAGTTTTTTGGACTTCTGCCGAAAATGTATAGCATGATGTATGATGGGGAAGAAAAACGTACGGCCAAAGGCATCACTAGAGCGTGTCAAAGACGTATGAAACATAAGCAGTATAAAGACAGTTTGTTCAACCAAACGCAAACGATGACTACAGGACACATCATTCGAAGTCATAGTCACCAGCTTTTCTCAGAGAAGATGAGGAAAGTGGCTCTCTCCCCCTATGACGACAAGCGATATGTGCTGAATGATGGCTATTCTACGTTGGCGCATGGACATTACAGTATATAAGGGGGAGACTCTCCAAGTTTAGAACTAGTTGAGGTGTGAACACTGAAGCGTGAACATGAAGAGATCAGCAACTGATATGGATACTCTTGCTGATACAGTGAAAGACTTAAAAGTGAACAATCCTACCACTACCATCAAGAAATTAAAAGTGGAGACGGCGCCAACACCACAGTCGTGGGATGGAATGCTTTCTCTAGGAAATGGAAAGTATATCAAGATTATGAAACAAAGCAATGAAGGGGTGGTGAGCATTCGCAAGTCCCTCAGAGATGAGCGGACTGGAAGAAACCGTCCTACGAAAAAGGGTATTTTGCTGACAATACCTGAATGGAAAATGTTGAAGAAGCAAGTGAAAGAAGTGGATAAAAGGCTTCGCAGACAAGAAGACGACACATAACAAGGTAAACATGAATGCACTTATGTTTAACGATGGTGTTTACCTTACTGTAAATGATAAGGATGAAGTGATAATAGGTTCTCGGATAAATTATTATCGGTTTAAACCCGAAGTGTGGAAAGACTTTAAAAACATACCGCTTAAACATGGGTTTAAACGCAGACTTGAAAATAAAGTTGAAGTGTATGTGATTGAACATGATTCTAACATACGTGTTAGATTCTGGGGAAATCTTTTACAGGATTATCCAGAAGATTATGATGGAGTTGTGTCAGATACTCCATATTCAGATTTGATTCACTTTGATATCAAGAAGTGGCGCGCAGTCTTACGATTCCTAGAAGCTGTCCAGTCTTGTGAACATAAAAACGTCTTTGCACAAAAGGAGACAGCTCATAGTTGATCTGACTGTTTAACGAGAACTGCTTAGACGTGTTTGTACAATTTCGACAATATGACGAGCTTACAGAATGCTACGACTACATCACCCTCAACACAGTGGAATGGTACGCTCTGTTACAAGCGATGGATTGGAAAGAACCTGGCGCTTGTTAAGGAAGGAGTGCAAAAGCACCAAGTCCATTCAGCTGACATGTGTGTCATGAACATTGACATAAATGGAGATGGATATGAACTGAACATGAACATGTTAAAATAATAAAGTTTGGTTATGGACAGTGTTATGTGAGCTTTCATAGCATTTACAAACGTGGATGTCTATGATACATATATTAATTTAGATTGGCATGAATGGCATGTGTTTATCGATGTATTTGTGAAAAATAAAAGTTGAATGTAAAAAAAATTGCTAAAATGTAAATAATGTATAACACAATAAAAAGAATGTTGTATAACACTGTGTTGTTTATTTACAATATGCATAATACAATTTACAATTACTAATACAGCATCAATAAAATAATGGTTTATAATGTCTATATACAAAATCCTTTACAACAAAATCACCATTACCATTACCTCATCAATGATTTCAAAAGGACTATGTCCTCGAGCTCTTTGAATTATATAATACACACAATAAAATCCACATGTAGATGATATAGGCGTTTGTAATGGAACTGAATTATACATGAAATTAAACTTTAAAATCTTATTCAAAGGACTGTCTAGAGGTAAAAGTCCATAAGAGTGAAAATATTCCGCAGGGTCTTCGTCATAACATACTGCCACCCAATGCTCTCCTGGGCTTATCATGATCGTCTGTGTTGATGACATAGGCATCGCGTTGTAAAGATGGTAACTGATCCATGGAAAAACACGCCTTGAAACAAGTCTTTTGTCGTAACATCGTGGGACAGGATGGCTTCTATCTGCTTCGTGTTCATGACTGGTAGTCGAATTGAATGCCACGATTTGCACTTATTTCAACAATGTTATCAAATTCAGCATGCACTATAACATTGACTGTATTTTGCAAGGCACCAGCAAAATTCATTTCTAGTCGCGAATTCCCACGTTTGATAAGGGCATAATGATCATCACCATCATAATCAGGTGTTAAGTCAAAAGAAAATAAAGCATAACCTCTAGACCAATCTTCCCGTTTTATAATGGAACTATCGAACGATTTGTAAAGAGTTTCAAAAGCATCAAGATATTTGTCTCGATTTATGTTAAGCTTGAGAGGTTTGGATAGGACTGGTTCACCATCCGTGTAAAGTTGCATATAGTTCAGAAAGAAATGATCAAAATTGTATGGATTTCTCAATACTGTTCCAGCAAAGGCTTCATTATGAACCATTCAAATGACAATACGTTTTGGTAATTGATCTAAAAAGATGTTATCTTTCACAAAAGATTGAAATCCTGCTGAAATGGCCAACACTTTACATTCTATTCTAGTAATAATAAACTTAGCAGGAGTTTTCATCAATGCATCTGCATGTCCTAACTGAATACCTGGACTAACCCTCACTTTGCGAATGGTTAAAAACGCATCTCTCACTTCTACTTTATAACCATTATTTGCAGCCATTAATACATATTCATCTTTTTGTCTATGTAAACGTAATTTCATACTAATACCATTGGGAAGATAGTGATCTTGCTCAAACAAATCTACCCTTAAACCACCTGTAAGCGTAAACTCACGGCTTTGACGTGTATACAAATAACGATTATGTAAACCATTATTTCCTGTTTGAGCTAGATCACCACCTTCAACATTGACATGAAAACCTGATACATATCTTTCATGATTAGCTCTTTTCACCTCATGACTATTCATTGACCCAGCAGTATCTTTATAGATGAGGCGCAGAGAGCGCTCAGAATTGAGACTTTCTTCCGAGTCATGAATGAGGTGAGATATGATACTGGTATAACCATGGGTATTGTTACTATGGGATACCAATCGATCATTTAGAAATAATTCACCATTAGACCATAACCCATTAAACAAATCGTTGATACATGATACATTATCATCTACATCACATGGTGTTCCATCAGCCTTTACAATAGCGCATACTATACGAAGTTTACTGTTCTTTAAATCTAGATATTCTTCTGTACTCGCAGGAATGTAGAATTCTATTGGAGCACCCTCTCTAATGGTAGTGAGTGGTTGATAGTCCACATTATAACTTTTCTTTCTAATGGAGAAATACTACATTCACAAGAATGATTATGAATTAAAGACATGTTTAAAAAATATCTTTCTTATATTTTGTTGATGTTATCCGTTTAGCTGCCTTTCGCCTTCTGACAGGTTTTGCTGGTTTCGCTCTATTTTGTCCTCCTAACACATCACCAATGACACGTTGTGCTACTCGGCCTGTAACATCTTTCGCGACATCTTTTGCAGCCTTCTTAAGATGTGGTGCAACGATTTTAGCCCCTGCCTTAAGCAGTGGAATAGCTTTACGAGCCAATGATCCCAATATTGAACCAATACCATCTCCATATTGTATTCGCGCTCCTTTAAATCCTGGTAATTCTCCACCCACTTGATGAAGAAAATGGTTGCGATACGTAGACGGATCGTGTGCATATGCTTTCATAATGCTTTTGGTCGAAAATGAAGTTTACATATAGCTTTCCCAGTTTGAAATGAAACATTGTGACTAGTGTCATCCTTAATATTCATTTCTATCGTAGCAAATTTGGATGTGTTTACAGGGACGTAATGAGGTTCTTCGTAAGTTTTCATAATAATATCACCATCATCCCCTTTAATGGGAACAGGACGTAGTAAAGGAACATAATAATCACCAACTACTTGTGGCTCACAAATACTACAGTACACATAAAGTGTATAAAATCCATGTTTCACATCCGATTGATGTTCAGCAGGACCGGATTCTTTATACCATTTATCTGGCTTAGACCCTAAAATCTCAGCTAATCCAGTAGAAAAGACAATATCATAATCATCTCTCAAAATAACATGAACTCTTCGACTAATTTTATCATACTTTAACTGAATAGGTTCTGCATTAATAGCTTTGTATAATTCTGCATTTATTGCAGTACATATTTCAGGTATGGATCTGTAGTAACCATATGGAATATCAACTGGATAAAATACGTCTGACGATGATCGATAATGAAGAGTATAGTCTATTCCTGGCCTCATTGTCGTACATGTGTGTGGGTATTGAATTTCAGCTAAGGCTACTTCATATTTTCCTTTCAAATATAATGTACGAGGTAAACGAATTTGATAAGTAGAAGCCTTAATAGTAGGATAATAGTTCATACTAGCATTGCTAGGTAAAGTAATATAAAAACTTGTTGACTCCATGATGACTAAATCGTTCATGTGATGCAGATAGACTAGATGTGTCTATTAATGTTAGACATTCGTCATCTCCACTCTCTACATTACTGTCTACATTGTCGTCTAAATTGCTATCTACATGATCTACATTGGTATCTACTGCTTGACAACAAGCACTGACACACCTAATTTTTACAGGAATAGTATTTTTATTTCCATTTTCTTTAGAAAAACAACACCATGACTCTTTCATCCATGTTAAAACGTTTCCCATCCTTCTGGAAACAACCTTTGTTGACGTTGTTGTATCACTTTTGTAATATCTTCACGAGTTGTCTTTTTGCCAATAACAGTTTTGGGAATATTAGCGTCTACAATTTCCTTAATAAACTGCTTCCAACCATGTGGTGGTTCTCGTCGTTCTTTTCTTCTTGTAGAAACCAATGCTTCTTTCAGCAAATCAACAATGTTGGAATTTGTAATGACAGTACCCGTTTTTAAAACAAGTTCATTTTTATCTGTACATCTTGTACCATATTTCTTGTACCAAGTTCTGCCAGAAGTTGTTTTAGTTTTACATGATAAATAGGTTGAAAATGGTTTAGAAACTCTTGGGACTTTTCTGATTTTTCTGCATTAGATGCTGTATCAGACTTTTGCCGTTGTGACTGAAATGTTCGTAAATGACGTCCAAGCACTTGAGACATTTCCATTGCCTTTTCACGAGTTTGTTTCCCACGTAAAAGTTTATTCACTTTCGTTTTATGTCACCATCTTTTTCCTTCTTTTCTAACAACATTCTATATTCATATTCAGGAGTGAGGACCATTTTCATAGTATGTTTCATTTTAACAGCAACTGAGCTAACAAGGGTAATGCAAATTTAGCAATAGCTCCAATGAATCCTCCTTTCTGATTAACCAACTTCTTTTTTCTTTGAAGTGATATCTTCTTATCTGCCAGTGTGCGTAGGGTATGACGTTCACGCTTGAATTCCTTATACCTTTTTGAGCTTAAAGGTAAATTTCAAACAAGCTAGTTAATTCCTCTTTAGTAGCTTGTTGTAACAAGGATTTACGTCGTTTAGGCCCGCTGCGTGCGAGCAAGTGAAGAAAAGGTTGATTCGCTTGAATACGTTTAGACATCTAGGCTGCGAATGGTCACGTGACTTGGTTCTTGTTCATACACTACTTTATCAACATATACGTAATGTGTATCTTTTGGTAAAATGCCTGTACGAATACGTAGTTGATCATTCGTCTTCGGCTTCAAATCAATGAATAAATAGCCATGAGGTTTGCTGGTAGCATCTTGATAGGCTTCTATGAGAAATTGAGATTTTCCAGGATACATTTGTCGCGCTAATGTACTTATTTGTTGACTGTGTCTAGGATTTTTAAACAGAATCATGTAATGCGTATTCAAACTAATATTTCGCATTTCTCTTCCATGATGGACTAAATTATGCACAATAAAAATATAATGCTTAGATTTTGCTGACTGCTGCCCACACTAAAGAGGCGTGTCATACGCTCATCACTATGACATTTGGTCATTAAGTCATCAATGATGAGTAAGTTTGGCTTTCTCGGGTTAAAACGCTCTTCAATGTCATCTGGAATGCCTTGGTAAAATTTCACACCTTTCATTCCCTTGTGCAAAGGCTGATCTGCTGCATAGAGCCATAAAATGGTTTTTTGGAGAGAGTTTAATTAACTTTTGTTCTAGAATTTCTCTAACTAGAGACGTTTTTCCACTGCCTGTAGGTCTAGAGACCAAACATGTGAATGGATGTTTCATTTTCGAATATCAGTTTCTTTCACCCAACTGTTAAACTTCTTTGGTCAACCTAGCCACTTCACAAATAATTCTTTCACACCTCGTCTTCTTCGTGTTTTCAAGACTTTTTCAATTCTGTAGACAGATTCAATATCTTTTGTCACTTTCTGCAGTTCTTCTTCATAGAAATGTCCATCAATATCTTCATCCAAAAAGTCTTCTTACAACGATGTGTGATAATAAAGACTTCTTGCGTCCACTTTATATGATAATCCCGTTGAAATACATATTTCATGTGGGAAATGCGAACCTGATCACCAATTTTAAATTTGTAGGGTTTCTTCTTCTTTGGTTTTAATTTCAATTTGTCTACATAAATATACTTCCGCACTTTCGATTCGATGTCTTTACGAATATCTGCAGGAGCATACTTATTAGGGAGGGAGCCATGAGGTCTATCGTTGTAATTATACACTAAGTCTGGAAGTATGTCCATATAGCGATACGTTTGATTATGTAGGAAATATCGATACGTCATTCCCTTTAGAGTACGAATGACTCTCTCAGCAAAGCTGGCTTTGGTTTTATTCTTTGTTGTATAGGCATGTATTCCCTCCTTCTTCAAAAATACTTTTACCCATCTGTTTTTAAATTCAGTTCCTTTATCTGACCCTAGAGTTCGTGGTCTTCGTTGTGTTTCATGAAAAATCTTTTGAAAGGCTTCTATGACGCTGGTATGTGATTTATTAGGTATTGGCTGCACCCACAAATATTTGGAAAACACATCAATGACAACCAATAAAAAGCGGGTGTCATCATTATAGGGATCTATGTTTCCCATGTCAGCTAAATCAATATCCCATATGTCATCAATTCCACGTGTAATGACACGTTGCCTTTTAAACCATGTATTTGACAGGTTGAAGTAAACTGAAGGCATCTTGATCCTGTAACTATTTCTTCACTTGTGAATGAGTGACTGGTTGATCATGTTTTTTTAAGATGTGATAAGGTTTGTAAGGACCAGCAAATGCCCCAGGTTGTCCAGGTTTGAAGTAAATATTTTACAAATCAAGTATTGATACAATGGTGTGAATAACTGGAGATCATTTGTCTTCAATGAACACTAACCAACTACTAAGTTTATCTAATGTAATAGCATCTAACACTTTATCTAAATGTATGTAATATTTAGCTTCATTCCAGTATAGATAGGCACCTGCAGAATGACAAGCAGGACATACTAAACATGCAAACTTTTTTACAGCTGATAACATTTCTTCACAATACGTTTTTTGTACAATATATTGTCTCAATGTAATGCCTGTCATTATGCTGCAGCATAGATTAACCACCCTCTCACTTCATCAAACAGTCTTGGATCAAATCGAGCAAAGTGACATGCTGCTCCCACATCAAACTAGTCAGCTCCAGCAATGTTTGACTCTTTGATGAAATCCGTACGCAAGTTTGGCAAGTTCAGCATGGCATGAGCAAATTCCCAATAGATGTCAAAGTGTTCCAGCTGTTGTTCAACAGTTCCAAACTTGTTCTTGAAACATGTTTCTATATCCATCCTTTACATGGTCATATAACATGTCTGCACACCATGACGTTTGATAAGATAATGAAAAGTCTCTAACCCTCACACAACATTTCTAACAACTTTCCCATAATATTCTGACCAGGATATGAAGGAGATGACAATTGTTTCACACCAGCTCCCCACCAATGATCATATGTTGCTTCAACTAAAGTTTTGTCTTTACATTCTTTTAACTTGTTGCGAAACAATACACACTGATTCCATTTGACTTGTAAAACATCTTGCATTTTGCTTCTCTTCACTGTATGCCATAACGGACATGGCTTTATCCCTTTAGCAATGCGTTTTGCTTCATATCCATTTCTACATGAAGCAATGGCTGAAGCAATATCTTGGCGGTGATGAAAAACTGCTTTCTCATATTGATAGAAAGCTTCACTTGAGTTGAACACATGTCCATACTTTTCAAGTCGTGTTGGAAAAATGTTTGAAAGAACGTCCTTGTGACCGCTAAATAGTACAAGATTCTCCATGTTGACTTTGATTATTCTGACATGTCGGTTTCCTCTTCTTTGCAGCAATCTCTCAAATAATCAACCACGGTGAAATATACTTCCACATCAGTGCGGGCAGAATAAAGCACAGAATCAAAGTCAAAGTCATAATCTTCTATTCCAATTTTATGACATTCTCCAAGAAATATTGAATGTAGTTCAATCACATCAAGACTATGATGCACAACATCCCAAAAACCGTCTAAATGATAAAGTTGATAGTCTGGAGTGCCACAGTAGGCAAGTTTAGCAATCATCAAGTCAAAATAAGCCTTTTTAAAACATGCGTCCATCTTGCTTCAGTGTCTTATGACTTTTTATTTTGCTTCACAGACTTTAAGTACTCCACACTTGCTGCAGAAGTTGTTTGGTTTACACATCTTCCAATTGTACTTGTGGCAGTGACAATCATAATCCTCCACATATCCACAAACACCACAATAGTCGCAGGTAAGTCCAAGTTGATTTTTCACTTTCATGTTCTCCAATTGAACTTCAGCCAGCCTTTTCTTGGATAGTTTTGACACCAGCATTCGACCATCCTTTTGCAGCTTGATAGGAGTTATGACATGACATTCCGTACATAGGGCTGAGTTAATGTTATCCATTTCCTGAAGCAATTTCTCCCATTCATCATCATTCATGTTGATGTAATGTGTGTATTCTTTCCCTTGAAACCGTGATGTATGCACAAAACTCACATAACGCATATCCAAGTATGAAATGACTTCAAGCCACTTCGTTTCTGTTGAGTACAGTTTGAAGCCAATGCTGTGTAGATTTTTCAAGCCTTGACATATAATCTTCCACAAGGATGGTGAATAAGCACTCCATCTCTCTCCACGTGTGATGCGAAGAGATGGCCCAAAGTCTCCATGCTCCACAGTAATGGTTAAGTTAGCACTAATTTTAAAGCTGCTTGTCTTGTTCTCCATGGCTGCACAATGAAATGATGAGGCGTTCACTCCCTTTTATACCCAGCAAACATCTTGCAAAGTTTTGAATTCACTTCAATTCGTCCATGGCTGAATTGGACAAGTTCTGATGCATTCGTCGTCAATGGAATGTCATCATCATAATGTAAAATGATTCTTGCAGCCACAACTAACATGCGCTGAACTGCCCAAATTGTATTCGCGTTGCTAAATGCTAAATCAATGTCGTAAGTTAATGGCAAATGCAGTTCTTCACATTCACGTAAAAATGAGTGGATGAAACGATCTCTTGGAATGGTCTTTCCAAACGCTTCCCAATGCTGAAGCAAATTCTTCACTTGTAATATCCAATCCGATTCAAAAGCAGGAAGCTTTGAAAAAACATAGTCAGCATAATTCACTTTGAAGACGTCATCCATGGTCTCTACTCATCTGTGAAGAAGTAATGTTGTCATGGTGATTGAGGTTTTGTCTCGTAACTCATGCTTGTATACTACTTCGATGCAATCAAAATATGATGTGTAACTTGTTCAAACTTGTTAAAATTGTTGACTTAAACTAAACTGAACTTAAACTAAACTGAATCAAACAGTGAAATTTTCATACACATTGGTTAAGTTAAAATGGCGACATGCAACAAAAAAATGCATACAGCCATCGGTGCAAGTAGCCCATGACTATGTGAAAACTAGATAAAAAACTGAATTAAACAAGGAAATTTTCATACAAATCGGCCAACTAGAACGAAAGTTATCGCAAATTTAAATTAACATGGTAGCTTGTTGCAAAAATGCATATAGCCGTCGTGCAAGTAGCCCATAATAATGTTAAAGCTTGACATCAAACTGAATCAAACAGTGAAATTGCCATACAAATCGGTCAACTAGAACAAAAGTTATCGCAATTTTAAGTTTCAGGGGGGGGGGGGGTCGGTACATAGTATGTCCTAGGGGGGGGGGGTTGGTACATAGTTTGTCTAGGGGGGAGGTCCACACTTTTTACTATAGGGTCTGGCCCGCCGCCGCCGGGGGGTCGGTACATAGTACATAGGGATGGGGGTGATTGACTGTGCTCGAACCCTTATTTCCATACTACTAAAGCCTAAGAATAAGGAACTTGATCAACAGCGGTTTATAAAGATCAGAAAGGATAAGTGGTAAATTGGTATACAATGAGCCTAAGCTACTAGCGTGTGCTATAAGTTATCAGCTCATTCCAAAAGCTGGCAGCTCATTCTATAATCTGCTAGTGTATTCCAAAAGCTAACAGTTCATTCAATAATCTGCTGGCGCATTTCTTGACCCACTGTCGCATTCTACATATTCTAGTCTTCCTTTACGCCAATATCATATTACTTGCCTCAAGAGTGAGTGAGTTAAAAGCTTAAAGTTGTGCTTGCTTATTGAAAAACTATATCATATATTGGAGACCATTAGAAATTAACAATAATCAATAAATGTTTTAGTCAATAACACAGTGAATATATCAAAAATAGGGGTTAGGGACGAGAGAAGAGCTAGGCAAAGAGCATGGTGGACCCACAATCCCAAAAAAAGACACAAGCACATTTATCCTTCCTACAACATAGCTTGGCTTGATTTCGGTCTGAAATATAAACAGCTTCTTTACTAAAGGAACAGCTTTCGAAGTTTGATTTATTCAACCCACACCTTTATAATTATACACTTTATCGTCTTTTGAGAAGTGCTGTGGGGTGGAGGTTGAAGGAGTGAAGATGGGGGGGATTGGGTGGGGGGGGGAGGTGTATCCAATATGAAACTGAATTTGTGTGGGCAGCGAACGAGATATAACACATTATGGCATGATATTAATGTAAAAAGGGGCTCTCGTATGCTAATTTGTAAAGCAAACATTTCTTACACTCTCACATATCAAATGAATTGCTTCAAATAACACTTCAAACTCCTGCAAAATGTCTCTATGACCTGCAATTGTATATCTCCTTCTGCTTAAAAAAATAGTAGGTTTTGTGTTGTGACTAAAAACGTTTGAAAGCACACTGAGAACCAGAGAGGCTATTTTCATTTCCAGTAAGCGGTCGAGAATAAAAGAAACTTTCTAAGGCTGTAGTCGCTTGAATTGAAAATGTAAAGCGATGTTATTCTAAGCGAATCAAACAAAATTGAATGAAACTAGACTTGGTCTCGAAAGGGGCTTTGTAGCATAGGGACCTGGTAAATATTGAATGCTAAATGATTAAAATCCGGCAAGCAAAATATTTTATTTTCTTTCACTGTCGCACTCCGATGAATGGTATTTTGACAAATATCCACTTAAGCCATTTATTCAGTAGATCTTGAATGAGTGGGCATTGGCGAATTGGAAGAGACGATACAATTTTCCATCTCCACAACCAATACTGAAATGTTTCTTTAAGGGTCGGCTCGGGTCGTTTTGGCCAGTATAATAGTGTGCGTGACTTAAGAAAAATGAAGATTTTGTTTCAATCTTGGTTGGGGTTGTGGTTGTTACTGAGTGTCGTCCTTTCATGCTGCTTCAGTTACATTACTTACTATATTAAGTTCTGGTTTCAGCAGAAAATGTAGCCTAACACGTTTATAATTAGCACAAAAATGGTCACTGTATAAAGTTTAGGTACTACTTTTACAAACATCTGTTACCACAAACATAGTTTTGATAACATGTAAGGTGGTTATTGTTCTTAATGTATTTTAGATTCAAAGCTACAACACTACCTTCAAACTTTACCTCTCTTATTTTCTTTGAAACTCTGGCTGAAGCCTCTTTTTAAAATTCTGAATGTTACTTTATAACTAGACCGAATTTCGCTACACGTAGCGAAATGACACCCAATGGCAATTGTACAATCTATCTGGTCAGAGACACATTTTTCAGTCTTTCCACATAATTGTCACCTTCCGTATTATTATCATGAACAAGGACAACGAAGTAAATATAATGTAATCTCAAATAATCAAATTCAGTTTTCTCACCATTTTTCAGATAATGGACACCTTCCGGTTTTAGACCTTGACCATGATGGAGGAGGTCAAGGTCACCGCGGTACCTCCTATATAACGTCTAATAAGCTAACCGTTTTCGAGATAATGGACAATTTTTCTAACGGAATTCAATGTACAAAAGTCACATGACCTTGACCTTGACACTGAATTTCGAGATTCCATCCATGATGTTACTGCCTACTGATACCGTACACGTGTTGAAACAAGGATTTGAGCGCTATTTCCAGCAATTTTTTGTGATGGAAGAGGTTTTTGAAAAAATATTTTGACCTCAATTTGACCTTGACTTTGAAAATCAAGGTCAAAAAATTTTGCGGATTTCACGACATCTCATCACTCTCTATCTCTGTGCTAAATTTCATTGTCCTACGTCAAATAGCCTAGGAGGAGTTTTCTGGAAACCACTTTAAGATAAAAAAAATTTGACCTCAATTTGACCTTGACCTTGAAGGTCAAGGTCCAAAAAATTTGTAGATTTCACGACATCTCATCACCCTCTATCTCTGTACGAAATTTCATTGTCCTACGTCAAATAGCGTAGGAGGCGTTTTCTGAAAACCTCCGTGACGGAAAAAAAACACAACAAAAAAAAAAAAAACACAAAGGAAAAAAAGGAAGGAATAAACGCCGGAATTCTTAGCAAAGCATACCCATTTGCAAACTATGTTTGCAAGTGGGAACAACAAAAAATAACATACACACAGCTCTAAACCGTTTCCTTTTGGAAGTACAGTGTTGGTATCTTGTGTGGTCGGATGCAAAATAAGTTCGCATTAGCACTGAAAGAGTCGCATTCACATATGTTTGTTTGATGTAAGACATCTACATTTGAAATAGAAATGGTCGCATCTATATTTGTCTGTTTTATGTGATGAAGGCATTCACACCTGTACATATCGCATGATATGTACAGTGATTGCAATCCCACTTGTAGGCGTCAAATGATGCACTTAAAATGGTCACATTCACACTTGCTCGTTTCAGCTGATACAAATGAAGTGGTTTCTATTTTGACAGCTTGGAGGAGGGGTGCGTTTTAAAATTTGCAGTCTGATTTGGAAGTTTGAGATCCAAATCTGAAATATATATATGAATGCACACAACGCATAACTATTAAGTTGTCTCATCGGAATTGATTATTATGCAGAAAACCGCATTTACTAAGCTGGTTTACGATAGGTAGGTTATAAAATTAGAAGTATATTATTTATTGTATTTATCCAACTCAATAAATGCGTTTGACTCATCAAGTTTATTTTGAAAAAAATTAACATCTTGGATTGTTTTGTAAATCATAATATACCATTGAAAAAAATATGTACGTTCAGATTTTGGTGACCTTTTAGCAGTGATCTTCGCTTATTTTGTCTAATAAAACTGTCAACTGAAATACATTGTCATCTGATCCATGGTAACACTTTGTTTATATTTATTTTCTGGCCGATCTATAATTTAAGCCTTACACTGTTCAAATCTTCTTCTTTTTTATTCAGTGCAATGCAATAAAAGTTGTACAGCTGATATGAAACTTTTATATCAAATGCATTCATTCAAGGACTTCACAGTCCTGTTCCCAAATAATTTTGAATCAAAGTCGAAAATGTCTCACTTTGACCTATAATTTGATAACTCTTTCCACTCTGGAACAGCAGTAGATTTTTGTGCCTAAACCGGTTTGATAGTCTACTGAGATCCAGTGAAACAGTTTTTATTTGAAAGAAAATTAAAGTTTTTTTAAGGCAACGTGATTGCCGACGAAACTAAGCTACAACTGATCGCAAAATGAACTTAGTAGCAAAGGAACTTCGCTACAATTGAGGCATAAAAAGTAAAATTCCCAATGATAAAAGGTTTTGTGCACCACCTTGCACTTCGATTAATGCTTCTTTGACAATAAAACGCGATTAAGAGTTTTTTCGGTATATTCGAAGAGAAGGGATGCGGTGGAGTACAGCAGATGGACTGCAGTAGCAGGGGTGACACCAATTTCCGTCGAGCACTTCAGGATTTATAGTCCTCTTAGCATGCTCATTAACCTCTGTATAGTTCCACAATGCCCCCCAACCTCCTCTCAGAAAACGCCATTGATCCCGGGTAGTACTTATATGGGTGACCGGGTGACCACAGGCTTTTGCTACAGAGTCGGAAAGTGACAAATGTGAATTTTGAACAAGGTGGTGGGGTGGGGGATAGAGGAGGGGTCGCGGGATGGGATAGGGGGCTAAGCTTAAAAATACATGTAAAATAGTCGCACTAAGTCAAATATGTCATGAATAAATTGGATCCGTCACTCCTATGCTAAAGAGTGCAGTACTAGCGTTTACTTCAGGGCTGGGTCTACACTTTGGTTAGTGGATGCAGATAAAACACATTGTCCTGAAATTAAAACGGGAAGCACATCTTAGAGTGCTAACTTTTGAGATAATACACACGTGTCTGTAAAATGAAAATTAAACCAAACATTCATAAAAAGAGAGACTGAGGAATTTTTTGGCCAAGTGATTAATAATTCTCACTATATCTATATGACGCACATAAAACGCTTGCATCCAAACTTTTCAGTGTAAAGAGTGTTCACGTATGATGTGTAATGCAGAATGTTCAGGTTCACAGTTGTCGGTGTAACATTAGGCATTTTTAATGTTCGCGTTCACAGTTGTCAGTGTAACATGATGCTCGTATAATATTCGCGTTCACAGTTGTCAGTGTAACATGGCGCTCGTATAATGTTCCCGTTCACAGTTGACAGTGTAACATGATGCACGTATAATATTCGCGTTCACACTTGTTCATTTCATTCTATATCCATGAAATTTCACATTAAGACTTGTAAATTGAAGGTGCCACGTGTAAAACGGTAACAGGCACAGTTGTCGGCTTCTCATGCTTAAAATATCTGCCTTCAGGCCTAGTCGTTGATATGTGATATGTGTAAAATATTTGAATTTGTACCTTCCATGAGATATGTTTAAGACTACACATTCATGACTACAAGAATTGCTTTTGTTTTGATATTTTGTTCGCCACCATATTTAAAGAGAAATACGCTCTTTTTGAAATTCAGTTTCTAACTAACAATAAGACGGTGTAAAATTTTAGAATGCATCCATTAAAATTCCAGTAGGAGATACCTTTCAAAGAAAAACGGTCGTGGCTAAATTTTTCTTCTGTAATTGTTAAAAACTAAAAGCTAGATTCACTATTTTTCACCAAAAGTTTATGACATTTAGGTTAAAAATCTGGCAGAAAATACGTTTCTTTAAACTTGAATGTGTATATTCGCAGATACTTTCAATGATCAGTATAAACCCTACTATAACGTAGCTAAGGTTAAAAGCTATGCTGCATTGAAAATGACCACTTGCAAAAAATCTCAAAATATTCCAAAGTGTTGCATATTGTACAAGCACTTTAAGTGTATATTTTTCACATTGCTTCAATAGAAAGAGAGCAGAGAAAGGAATTCCAGCCTATGTTTTTCACACAGAAGAAATGTATTTCCAGTTTTAATTGAAACTTGCACAACTGTATTGGGCCACTGAAACCAACGAGATAATTCCTGTATTCAATTTGAGCACGACAAAAAAATTTCCTTCACTTATATACAAGGAGCAAAAGTTTTAAAATTGACAAGGACATTGAACTAAAAAAAGCGCAAGAAAAATTATAAGCCGCATACATGCGGTGCCGTAAGCTCTGTGCATAACACGCTGTATGCATGTTGTAAAATACTTTATACTGTTCAAGAAATAAATCATTGAAGGAAGTATTTTGGAGTTTTTTTATCGTAGTTTTTTGTTCCTTTTGGCTGATTTCTGGTAAAAAGAAATCCACTTGCATTAAAATGCTAAAAATACTAATTTGCAGTAATTTATTTGAATTGCTTAAGATTTTATTGATGCCTAAAGCTTTCTTGGGTCACGTGTCCTACTGTCTATCGTAAGTATTTTTTGACATCCAATGGTTTTCATGAAATTTGTTATTTAAAAAGTCAGGCACTTACGAGGGAAACACTTCAACACTTAACACTTATAGTTTCGTTTTCTCGGAAACACTTCAGCACTTCATGCTTGTATTTTTTTTCGTTTTCTCGGAAACACCTTAACAATGGACATATTTCAGCGAACAATAATGTGCTTTCGTTTTCTCGGCAATACTTTACCCACTATTAACAAAGGCTTAATAATAAATACAGCAACATGAAATAAGAACAGAACGACAAGACCTTTTAATGGCTGTTATGACTTTTCTGAGAAAGTTACACTTTTGTACGAATGCCCCATCTTAACGTATGCAAATCAATGGCAGGAATTTCTTCATCACAGATTAACTAAATTCATTTGAAATCTAATAAAAATATTACTTTAATTTTGGGAAGAGGCGATGACTTCTTGGCAACAGTCTGCATATTATAACCACACCAGAACTCCACAATTAAGACCGCCTATTGGACTTCCTACATGTGGTCGTACTTCCTCGTCATTTCTTATTTAAGGTCTAAGTAGAGATAGAAGGAGAGAACTGGGCCACGTCCTTTCTCCCCCCCCTCCCGTGGGAAGAAGAATTTGCGATTTTTTGCGTTTTTCCCGTTTCAGACGATTCTGAACATTTTGTTTGTTTAACCACCCACATTATGCTTAACCCTAGGGTTACTGTTAGGGTTAGGGTAATAGAGTAGATAGGAAGCCAAAACTGCCTCTTTCAGAAAACAGAGAAGAAAATGGTAAAAACCAATGGTGTGTTGGATAGTGTAGAATGTGGACCTAGTCGTAAATCTTTCGCACCGCAATCGAAAATCGTGAGACACGCTATGATATTACCACAAAACCCGATACTACAGTCGTGTCAGAACACCAGATTCGCTCCATTCCACTCCCTGGACACTTAGACATGCGCTCAACAAGGAATCAAACATTTAAAATGGAAAATATTGCAGAAATACGTTGAAGTATTACCGCTTTATACAATAAAATGTCCTGAGAAGAACAGAATTTGCTACTCCAAGTTGTTGCCTCTATTTTTTCATGTGAAGTGCTTACGACATAGCTTTAGCACACATAAATCAGTTTGAGAAAGACTGGTCGATATTTTTAATTAAAATTGGCATTTTTCTACCCCAAAATTTTAAACTTTAGTTCGCGCGCGAATTTTCAACCGATTTGCAAACGATTCCCCCCCCCCCCGCCAAAACCCCTAGGCTGAAACGGGACGGTTAATGTGATATAATTTTCTTAAAGGGTAAAACTGCAAACAGCTTTTTTTGCTGTTATAAACGGTACACACGGGAAAACTTAAGTTATATACCTAACATTTGTGGATAGCTCGATGTCGGTACATTGTCCCTGCTACATGCCTCTTTTGTGAATATACATAATGTGTTTTTTATTATTAAGTTATTTTTCCAATTGATTTAGATCTTTTCTTATTATGCAATTAAGTGAGGGAAAAATATTAAGTTTTTGATGATCAGTTATCATATTTTTGTTGTTTATGCAAAAATGCTTGAATTCAGCAATAAAACCTTTACTTGCAATAACAAAGAAACCAAAGATAAATTGCCAAGATGACTATTCAATACAGGCCAAGCACTCTTGCCCCGACTCGAAATAACCCGACCCGACCCGAAATTTTGTCTGTCCCGCCCTGCTTCGACCCAACCCGAATCCGAACCCGCCCCGTCTCAGCCCTAGTTTCAAGTACATGCATATTGAGTTCTACATTTCGATAACTTTTCCATAATCTTTTTATAAACACCTTCCAAAATGGCTGCCCAAAAATGAAACAGGGTCGCTAAGAGCTACAGAACGCTTTAGCGTAGGGTTTTGGCTACTGTTGGGGTTAGGGTAATAGGGTAGATACGAGCTCAAAACTGTCCCCTTTCAGAAAACACGGAAGAAAATGGTAAAGGCCAATGGTATATTAGATACTGTAGAATGTGGACCTGGAAAGAATGTCGAAAATCAATCGAAAATCGTCAGACATGCTATAGTATTACCATAAATACCCGATACTACAGATGTATCAGGAGACCAGAGTGGTTCCGTTCCAACCCTTGGACGCTGGGACATGCGATCAACAAGGAATTAAATTTAAAATGGAAAATATTGCACAAATACGTTGAAGTATTATCGCTTTATGCAGGAAAACTGTCCTGACAAGAACAGAACTTGCTATTTTGAGGTGCTGCCTCTATTTTTACGACATAGCAAAAATGGTTCATAAAGTCCACTGATGTGCTTTAAATTAGTGTACAACTCTTTATTTGTTGCTGATCATTTCATTTTCACTGCTTTAGCAAACATAAATCAGGTTGAGAAAGAAGTAAAAGATATCTAGAATAAAATAGCAAATTTAAGTTATAGTTCTAGGCGATATTCTTGATTAAAATTTGCATTTTTCTACCCCAGAATTTTAAACTCAAGTTTTCTCGCAAATTTTCAACCGATTTGCAATCGGTTTTCGGTTTGCGTCTCAGTCTTGATTGTAGTTTCAAAAAAAAAAAAAAAAAAAATTTGCGAGCTGGTTGGAGGTGGGGGGGGGGGGGGGGGGTGGATAAATTTGACTTTTAGTGCCTATCGTTTTGGCCAGTGATTATCTGAGTTTCTTAACCATAACGAGCGTCGAGTTACAATGGATTTGTCATCAAAAGCTCACATGCTTGTAATTGTTGGGCAACCGTATAAACGGGGAGGGAGACAGGGGTGGAGTAGGGGTGTAGGATTCGAAAGCTCGCTCACAAGTTCCATGTTATCGTGCGAGTGATTCCGACCTGGTAAGAAACACGCTAATGTTTTTATTCAGTTATTATCAATTGAGGACACCACTGAAGACGACACAGAAGGCTCCTGTCAAAATAGAACTGCGCCTACCGAGAAACAATGGTAAGGACGGTCTGCTCGGTTGACGGGTGGTTAGATTTAGGATATTCTCAGTTGTTTTTATGGTGATTGCACACTCTCTTTCAACTGTAAAGGATGTAAGGCCAACGTAGGGGGAGGTGTGGTTTTTAGGGGGTGGGGTATGATAGATGGTGTTGTACATTGGGATTAGAGATAGAGTAAAACTTCGCTAAAGGAACACTTCATGTCATGAATCTGTAATAACTTGAGGTGTCCTCTGGTTCAGTTCTTGTAATTAAATCCATTTTATAGCCCTTTTAAAGGTAAAAGTTTTCCGGTACCGTCGCTATATTCAGGTTATACCTATCAATCTTACAGAGTTATGGTTTCCAATTTATAGAAAACTTTTCTAATGAAAGGAATATGCTTTGGAACTTTGACCGTTTTCTGGGCGATCACGTGATCATGGTGTGGTGATTAAAACGTTATCATCTCTGTTGCAGACCGTAACCTGATTTTACCTGTCATGTCTGTCATGGAGTGGCTGTGAGCAAGACGTTTTAGATCTTGTACTGGAACAAGGAAGTGTCGGCGGATGACGTCACTCTATTCAATGTCAACATGCTGGTCGATGCAAACACGGTAAATAGCCATACCACTTTGAATACTCCCAGATTCTACCATCATGCTTCCCGGATTTGGTTAGCCAATGAATGTCGAGAGAATTGAAACTTACATTGTTTTGTTGAAGTCACATTCACGTTTTATTATGGCAATTCATTGAATTTGGCTCTCCGAATATGAAATTTGGTCCTAAATTCAATCTCATCTTTCTTGTAATACCTACAGCGAATTATTCCCATTATCATGCGTGTTCTTGTGGAGAAGAGGGTGTGTGCCATTTTTTGTAGGTTACCTTATGATATTTTTGCTCTGTTATTGGCTGGGCAGACCATATTTTTATTTCCCACATCAGCGTGATCAAGTCAAGGGTATTGCTAACTGATAAGTCACTAACCGTCGCCTTTAATATATACATAGACTGTCAGTCAATCAGTATGGTATGATCTGCCGGGCCCCTGCCTGGTGCGGCGTTCTGCTCTGCATATAGCCCAAGCGACTTCTTGTCACACAAACACGCTTCTAGCTTATCTCCAGAAGGTGGGAAAAACGATATCTGCCCGTCTCGTTGTTTGAGTTTATTCTTTATTCTGGGTCTCACAAATATCAGGGAAAAATCTCTAGAAAACCTGAAAAATGTCAGAGAAATGTTAGGGATTTTTGCTCGTGCTGGAATGTCAGAGAATTTTGTCGTGTTAGAATATCAGGAAAAAACATGTCAGACAAAATGGGATTTTTTTCTATATTTAATTTGTTAACATAATTGTATCGAAATGCCAGAAAACTCGGTTAGAAGTTGCTAAAATTGCATTTAAGGTGTTGTTTAATGATTTATACTCTTTTAAGTTGTTAATTGCAGCACTTCATTTCTTCATGAGAAATGTTAGAATTTTGTCAGAAAAATTTACAGAGCCCTGTCATTGTAGAATTGTGAAGGGCGAAAAGAAGAAAAGATTTTAGGAAATCTGAAACAGTTTATTGTTTACGTATCTTAGCCGAGACTGGAGACTTTTAAGGTATTACCAGTCAACCACACGGCTTTCGTGCTTAGTTATTGCCTAAGTACTAAACTTTAAATTCCAAGGGACATTTCTGTGGTAGATATGCGTGAAGCTGAAAGAGAAATAAATCCACAAGGTGCAGCTGGAAGCTTTACGTAACGAAATGTAAATTCTCAAAACAGTAAAAGCTCGTAGTAACGACATCGACAGAGTAGTTTCGAATCGCAGAAATCGTGAAATCAAACGTGTTAGCTGTCTGTTTCGCTTAGACTGCTACTTAGATACTTTGAACCTGATTAGAGTGGGTGAACGTCTTAGACACTCTCAGTTGTCTTCGAACGAGATCCATCCAATCGTTCTGCCAAAATCGAATCACCATCACACGTTTTGGTGATTGAATTTTGCCATCGGAAAATTCTTGATCACGGTCGCTTAGCTACACTCAACACCGTAAGTGCGGTGGGCTTGTGGGGTAATAAAGCGGATCTGCTGAAGTTTATCGTGTGGTTTCTAGTTGCGTGGTTTACAAGAAGATTCGTGGCGCTTTCCTAGTTCAAAAAATAGCAGATCTTCTTTCTGACCGTGTTCGTTCGACTAAACCGGAGTAGGTTATTTCGGATCTTTCTTCATTAAAGAAGGTCGAAAAAAGTTGAAACGATGAGGCGTTATTTTACGTGTTTAGCTTCTCGTGCAGAATACCTAGAAGTGGCAGTTAATTTGTCCACTAGCGTCTATATCAATGTTTTAAGGCGATGTCTTGCTGTTCGAGGTCCCATCGCGCTGTTAAGGTCGGATCAGGTTACCAACTTCGTAAGAACACAGAATGAATTTGGAAGTTTATTGCAGTCAAACAAAAAGGAGATAGAAAGGGTTTCTTCAGGACAACGATTGTCTTTTCAAGTTGAAGACAAATGTGCCCAGTGCGTCCCATATGGGTGGGACGTGGGAACGGTTGATCCGTAGTGTTAGAAACGTTTTGAATGTTGTGTTAGTTCAGAACGGATCTCAACTGGATGACGATTCTCTCAGAACTTTTTTATCTGAGGTGGCTTCTATTCTTAATTCCCGACCTTTGCCAACTTTGACTGTAAATGACCCACTTCAAATATAAAAACACTGTTATGTAGCCGTTAACTCCAAATCACTTACTGACTCTGAAGTTTCGAGTGCTGTTGCCGCCACCGTCTCAATTTCAGAAGCTGACTTGCATAGCATCAAGCGTTGGCGCAGAGTTCAGTATAGTATAGTATCAAGCGTTGGCGCAGATTTCAGTAGAGTATAGTATCGAGCGTTTGCGCAGATTTCAGTAGAGTATAGTATAGTATCAAGCGTTGGCACAGAGTTCAGTATTTCCTGAACGTATTGTGGACTCGTACTAAACTTTAAATTCCAAGGGACATTTCTGTGGTAGATATGCGTGAAGCTGAAAGAGAAATAAATCCACAAGGTGCAGCTGGAAGCTTTACGTAACGAAATGTAAATTCTCAAAGCAGTAAAAGCTCGTAGTAACGACATCGACAGAGTAGTTTCGAATCGCAGAAATTGTGAAATCAAACGTGTTAGCTGTCTGTTTCGCTTAGACTGCTACTTAGATACTTTGAACCTGATTAGTGTGGGTGAACGTCTTAGACACTCTCAGTTGTCTTCGAACGAGATCCATCCAATCGTTCTGCCAAAATCGAATCACCATCACACGTTTTGGTGATTGAATTTTGCCATCGGAAAATTCTTGATCACGGTCGCTTAGCTACACTCAACACCGTAAGTGCGGTGGGCTTGTGGGGTAATAAGGCGGATCTGCTGAAGTTTATCGTGTGGTTTCTAGTTGTGTGGTTTACAAGAAGATTCGTGGCGCTTTCCTAGTTCAAAAAATAGCAGATCTTCTTTCTGACCGTGTTCGTTCGACGAAACCGGAGTAGGTTATTTCGGATCTTTCTTCATTAAAGAAGGTCGAAAAAAGTTGAAACGATGAGGCGTTATTTTACGTGTTTAGCTTCTCGTGCAGAATACCTAGAAGTGGCAGTTAATTTGTCCACTAGCGTCTATATCAATGTTTTAAGGCGATGTCTTGCTGTTCGAGGTCCCATCGCGCTGTTAAGGTCGGATCAGGTTACCAACTTCGTAAGAACACAGAATGAATTTGGAAGTTTATTGCAGTCAAACAAAAAGGAGATAGAAAGGGTTTCTCCAGGACAACGATTGTCTTTTCAAGTTGAAGACAAATGTGCCTAGTGCGTCCCATATGGGTGGGACGTGGGAACGGTTGATCCGTAGTGTTAGAAACGTTTTGAATGTTGTGTTAGTTCAGAACGGATCTCAACTGGATGACGATTCTCTCAGAACTTTTTTATCTGAGGTGGCTTCTATTCTTAATTCCCGACCTTTGCCAACTTTGACTGTAAATGACCCACTTCAAATATAAAAATACTGTTATGTAGCCCTTAACCCCAAATCACTTACTGACTCTGAAGTTTCGAGTGCTGTTGCCGCCACCGTCTCAATTTTCAGAAGCTGACTTGCATAGTATCAAGCGTTGGCGCAGATTTCAGTAGAGTATAGTATCGAGCGTTTGCGCAGATTTCAGTAGAGTATAGTATAGTATCAAGCGTTGGCACAGAGTTCAGTATTTCCTGAACGTATTGTGGACTCGTACTAAACTTTAAATTCCAAGGGACATTTCTGTGGTAGATATGCGTGAAGCTGAAAGAGAAATAAATCCACAAGGTGCAGCTGGAAGCTTTACGTAACGAAATGTAAATTCTCAAAGCAGTAAAAGCTCGTAGTAACGACATCGACAGAGTAGTTTCGAATCGCAGAAATTGTGAAATCAAACGTGTTAGCTGTCTGTTTCGCTTAGACTGCTACTTAGATACTTTGAACCTGATTAGTGTGGGTGAACGTCTTAGACACTCTCAGTTGTCTTCGAACGAGATCCATCCAATCGTTCTGCCAAAATCGAATCACCATCACACGTTTTGGTGATTGAATTTTGCCATCGGAAAATTCTTGATCACGGTCGCTTAGCTACACTCAACACCGTAAGTGCGGTGGGCTTGTGGGGTAATAAGGCGGATCTGCTGAAGTTTATCGTGTGGTTTCTAGTTGTGTGGTTTGCAAGAAGATTCGTGGCGCTTTCCTAGTTCAAAAAATGGCAGATCTTCTTTCTGACCGTGTTCGTTCGACTAAACCGGAGTAGGTTATTTCGGATCTTTCTTCATTAAAGAAGGTCGAAAAAAGTTGAAACGATGAGGCGTTATTTTACGTGTTTAGCTTCTCGTGCAGGATACCTAGAAGTGGCAGTTAATTTGTCCACTAGCGTCTATATCAATGTTTTAAGGCGATGTCTTGCTGTTCGAGGTCCCATCGCGCTGTTAAGGTCGGATCAGGTTACCAACTTCGTAAGAACACAGAATGAATTTGGAAGTTTATTGCAGTCAAACAAAAAGGAGATAGAAAGGGTTTCTCCAGGACAACGATTGTCTTTTCAAGTTGAAGACAAATGTGCCTAGTGCGTCCCATATGGGTGGGACGTGGGAACGGTTGATCCGTAGTGTTAGAAACGTTTTGAATGTTGTGTTAGTTCAGAACGGATCTCAACTGGATGACGATTCTCTCAGAACTTTTTTATCTGAGGTGGCTTCTATTCTTAATTCCCGACCTTTGCCAACTTTGACTGTAAATGACCCACTTCAAATATAAAAATACTGTTATGTAGCCCTTAACCCCAAATCACTTACTGACTCTGAAGTTTCGAGTGCTGTTGCCGCCACCGTCTCAATTTTCAGAAGCTGACTTGCATAGTATCAAGCGTTGGCGCAGATTTCAGTAGAGTATAGTATCGAGCGTTTGCGCAGATTTCAGTAGAGTATAGTATAGTATCAAGCGTTGGCACAGAGTTCAGTATTTCCTGAACGTATTGTGGACTCGTACTAAACTTTAAATTCCAAGGGACATTTCTGTGGTAGATATGCGTGAAGCTGAAAGAGAAATAAATCCACAAGGTGCAGCTGGAAGCTTTACGTAACGAAATGTAAATTCTCAAAGCAGTAAAAGCTCGTAGTAACGACATCGACAGAGTAGTTTCGAATCGCAGAAATTGTGAAATCAAACGTGTTAGCTGTCTGTTTCGCTTAGACTGCTACTTAGATACTTTGAACCTGATTAGAGTGGGTGAACGTCTTAGACACTCTCAGTTGTCTTCGAACGAGATCCATCCAATCGTTCTGCCAAAATCGAATCACCATCACACGTTTTGGTGATTGAATTTTGCCATCGGAAAATTCTTGATCACGGTCGCTTAGCTACACTCAACACCGTAAGTGCGGTGGGCTTGTGGGGTAATAAGGCGGATCTGCTGAAGTTTATCGTGTGGTTTCTAGTTGTGTGGTTTACAAGAAGATTCGTGGCGCTTTCCTAGTTCAAAAAATAGAAGATCTTCTTTCTGACCGTGTTCGTTCGACTAAACCGGAGTAGGTTATTTCGGATCTTTCTTCATTAAAGAAGGTCGAAAAAAGTTGAAACGATGAGGCGTTATTTTACGTGTTTAGCTTCTCGTGCAGAATACCTAGAAGTGGCAGTTAATTTGTCCACTAGCGTCTATATCAATGTTTTAAGGCGATGTCTTGCTGTTCGAGGTCCCATCGCGCTGTTAAGGTCGGATCAGGTTACCAACTTCGTAAGAACACAGAATGAATTTGGAAGTTTATTGCAGTCAAACAAAAAGGAGATAGAAAGGGTTTCTTCAGGACAACGATTGTCTTTTCAAGTTGAACACAAATGTGCCCAGTGCGTCCCATGTGGGTGGGACGTGGCAACGGTTGATCCGTAGTGTTAGAAACGTTTTGAATGTTGTGTTAGTTCAGAACGGATCTCAACTGGATGACGATTCTCTCAGAACTTTTTTTATCTGAGGTGGCTTCTATTCTTAATTCCCGACCTTTGCCAACTTTGACTGTAAATGACCCACTTCAAATATAAAAATACTGTTATGTAGCCCTTAACCCCAAATCACTTACTGACTCTGAAGTTTCGAGTGCTGTTGCCGCCACCGTCTCAATTTTCAGAAGCTGACTTGCATAGCATCAAGCGTTGGCGCAGAGTTCAGTATAGTATAGTATCAAGCGTTGGCGCAGATTTCAGTAGAGTATAGTATCAAGCGTTGGCGCAGATTCCAGTAGAGTATAGTATAGTATCAAGCGTTGGCACAGAGTTCAGTATTTCCTGAACGTATTGTGGACTCGTACTAAACTTTAAATTCCAAGGGACATTTCTGTGGTAGATATGCGTGAAGCTGAAAGAGAAATAAATCCACAAGGTGCAGCTGGAAGCTTTACGTATTGTGGACTCGTTAGCGATCTGAGTATCTCAGTTCACTTCAGTCGCGGCCGAAATGGACAAAACGTTCCAGAAACTTAGTAAATGGAGGCACTCTACTGATCTCTGATGACTATTTACCACCTTATCTTTGGAGATTAGCTAAAGTGGTCGAGATTTATCCCTCCAAAGATGGTCTTGTTATGAAAATTAAACTTTTCTTAGGCAAAAGGACGACAGTTCCAGTCAATATCAGAAAAGACCAGTACACAAACTCGTTCTGCTCGTCAGTACAGATTCATCGTAGCAATACATTTATTCCCCATGGAGGAGCCATGTGTTAAAAGAAGTGTTTTGTCTATTGTCTTGGATGTAAAAAATGTGTTTAGAAAATTATGAATTAATTTTGGGGAGCCATTCTATGTTGCATGTGGTACTTTTTGGCTAGCTAAAGATATCGTTCTGTCTTGTGACACTGTGTCATATGAAGTTTCGAATGTTTTACATTGTTAAACCGAGCGTTTCTTCCAAACCGCATAAATAATTCCCCTTGATTTGAATTCGGCCATTTTTTTTGAATTTCTGTCAAGGAGAAGGACTTGTGGGAGTCGAATTTTCTAGTAATGTGATTATAAGAATTTTTGACAAAGTCAAAAATGAGGATCCTAGGTATGTTGTTATTGCATTTTCAAGTGTATTCAAATAGCGTATATTTTCTGTCATTTTTGTGACTGACTGGACTGTCCTCGTATCGGGCCAGAAAAGTCACGTGTTTTCGTGAATTATAGTTCATTTAATGTTTTAAAGGCTTTTAATGTTTATGTAACGGTCCCATGTAATGAGTTTATTTAATGCGTTCAGAGTCTTGCCACCCGTATTTATATGTTTAGGCTACAGTTGCCCGGTTTGCCCAGCCATCTGAAGTTAATTCAACCTCAAATATATACATACACACATACATTTACAAACTGTGTCTTTTTTATATTGAAATATGTTTACACGACTTAAACATTACTGTGTCTTTTTAGATTGAATTATATTTAGACGTTTTAAGCATTATCGTTTAGGCTTCTCCATGTATAAAAGATACAAAATGTAAATATAGTGTTAGATTAATTATTTATTTTCTCCCATTGCATTATTATTATTATTATTATTATTATTATTATTATTATTATTATTATTATTATTATTATTATTATTATTATTATTATTATTATTGTTTGGTTTCATAACAATAATGTTCGAATTACCACCATTACAAACAACTATTACTATTATTAAATAAATAACAATAACACTAAAAGTGATCTGAACTATATCAGTAGAGGAGTAGGGTTATTACAAAAAGTTCCTTACATTATTTTAATCCTTTTCAGTTCTTGAAAGCTGATGCTGTACTACATTTTTCCCTTCCTTGTCCATATCTGGTATTATTCTTTCAGAAAATTGGTTTTTGGTAGGTACTTGGTACCTAAGGCAGTCACATCTTTTGTAACAGAAATACCTAAACATTTTGTCCTAATGTTAAAATATTCCTTTTCTTCATTTTATTTTTAACATAAAACAGTGTTTGTGTTGCTTTTAGTGTTATATGGATGTGTGTGTGTGTGTGTGTGTGTATAAATAAAAAACATTTTATTAAAAAGCCTACGCATGAGGTGGCCTTGCTGTCATAAAAATGTAGTCTTATCTTACTGTTACTGTTTGGTCCATCGCAATTAGAAAAAAAATTAGCTATAAATGTTGACTAAAAGCCAATTATTGCTAAAAAATTTGTCTCCTCCTTGGAATTTTTTGAACAGTCCTAAATATTTTATTAAAGGCGTGGAACATAAATGTACAACTGGCTGTTTTTGTCGAATCGCTAGGTATTTGCGAGAATATTGTCCAAAAACCAATTTTCTTAAAAGCATAAAGACATCCTTTTCGAATTTTTTGAAAATATCGTAAAATGTTTATTAAATGTACTTTGAACAAGTGTCTAGTATACCATTAAAATTATTTGTGGAGAGTCCGTCCATTTAAATCTTAAAGGAGCTCCTTGACCGTATTGACGGCCGGATCTCATAGGTACCGACTCTCTTCGGAGTATCAGCCCCCTCCAAACTTCTATAAGCTTCTACCCGATACACGATAGCACTGCCCCATAGTTACTACTAAACCTTTCCAACAATACATACACTAACGCAAAATTGACAATAACACCTTTTCATATAATAATATTTCCAGAACAACAACAGGATGAAAACCATTTTCCTGATAAATCTGATGTCTTTTTAATTGCAATAAAGAAAATCTTTCGTTACCTCCCTGTTTAACCTTCAACCCATTTTAGATTATCATCTGGGGTCTACTTATTTGTAGTACTCCAGACACGGTATGAAGTCTGTTACACCTTTGTCAAACACCACACCAGGAACCAACAAAGACCTGCACTGCACCGTTCCACGCAAACTGCATGAAGGCGTGACAACCTGTTGTGCATCCACCAATATGTCTCACAGTAGCTTGTGATAGGACCAGTCATAAGAACGCACTCTGCCGTGGGTTACATCCCTTAGGACAGTAGGCATTGAGGCTTCTTGTCTGTTAGGCACGCCTTCAAATACATGTTCTGCTAAGGGACCTGTTTTCCAATACAGGCCTTTGGTCCTTCCCTTCGGTACAAAGAAGGGCGGTCGAAGTGTGTCAGCTGCGAAGGTAACAACGCGACGTGTTCAAAAGACTGATCGCGTTCGAAACTGAGAAAGAGAAATCAGGAGGTTAAATACTTGAACTCAGTGCTCATATTAACGAAGCCCGTAGACTGGCCAAAACAGGCACACCCACTGGAAGAAGCTGTGCGGAAGCGGCTAATATAGCGCTGAATGTCAAGCTGCCAAGACATGTTTTCTTCGCTTCGTATCATAATCTAACGTTTACACAGAAGTTTAAGGACTATTGTGCTGGATGTTTCCAAGCAAGTTTTAATAGATATATAAATCATATTACAAAGTTTCATGAAAAACTTTTCACGTATAATACTGATTTTTGCGACCTGTTTATGCAAATATTATGAAATTGTTTAGAAAAACTTCAAGTGGCAGTATATTGAAAGCCTTGTACTGGCACTCGTTCATTATATTCTGTTGTGTTGGGATTACACTTAGAACCCAAACAATGGAATACGCAAGCTATGAATTTGAGGATATCAACAGACTGTAGGTCTCGGTTTTGGATAAAAATAGACACGATCAATGAACTTGGCAACTTGGCATAAACAATTTGAAATCAAGGGGACGTCGAGGAAGACGAAAGGTAAGAAAATATAACACTTTTTATGACACAGACAGGAAATTTGCAAACAATGTTCATGTCGAGAATTCATCTACATATATTGACACTATAATTTCAACGATACGAAATCTAAAATGATGACATCTCGGGGTGCCTCTACCTCAAATCTCACAAGTGTTCCGACTAAAAATTCAAGCACAACCAAGATACAATTCTCAAAACTTGATCTTTTAAGCCGCAGATCGATAAGATCTAAGGAATTCATTCTTAATCAAATGATTGTGGACCGTGAAATCGATATTCTATGCCTCAATGAAACTTGGCTATCTGATGATTCTCGAACAGAGGCAGGTCTTATCACACCAATAGACTATGTTTTTTTACAGTAAACCTAGGAGATCTGACAGGAGAGGAGATGTAGCTATCAAAACCAAATCGCTCAAAATACCAGATTCACTGCATACGTTTGAAATTATGGGCACTTCATTCCAGGTTGTTCGAGTGTAGCCAATTTTTAGAGGAATTTTCTTCTGACTTTTTTATCAAATTTTTGTGGTATTGAGAACGTTGTTATTTTAGGAGATTTTAATATACATATGGATGACTTTCAAAATCCTACCACGCAGTCGATCAACAACTTTCTTAACATTTTTGGTTTCAGTGAAACCTTTCCTGCAGTGAAACCTTTGCTTAAAAGGATGTCATTAAGCCCGAACGAGTTTAAGAACTATCGCCCGGTTTCCAATTTACCGTTTCTGTCAAAGATTATTCAGAAAGTTATATCGGTCAAATAACAAGAGCATCTTGATGTAAATAATCTTTGTGAAATCATGCAATCTGCATATCGACAACTCTCTTCTACTGGGACAGCACTTCTTAACAATCATAACAATCTTTTTTGCTCCTTAAATGACAGAAATGTCAACGCATTGGTCCTTTTAGATTTATCGGCAGCGTTCGATACTGTGTCACACAAAATTTTGCTCAGTTGATTGGAGCAACGATATGGGATTGCTGGGTCAGCCTTACAATGCTTTGAATCTTACCTATCAAATAGCTCTTTATTTGTAAAAGTATTGGCATCATCCACCCCAAAAAAAACATCTCATTCCGGTTGCCCCAGGGCAGTATTCTCCAGCCAATATTATTCACCCTATACACAGCCCCCACCCCCTCCCCTTGGAGACATTGCCCGATCACATCAAATTGGAAATCACTTTTACGCGAATGATTTGCAATTCTATGTTACCCTTAAAATGCAATATCGGTGCCAAAATTGGAGAGGTGCATTGCAGATTACAAGCAATGGATGATCGCCAACAATTTCGCCTTAATTATTATGTGTTCCCTCAGCAAACATCAAGAGTCAGAATGACGTCGGGTCGACGTCGTAACCCGACGTTTCCGACGTCGGACTGACGTGCCATTTTTGGTTTATATGACATCGAAATTAAGTGGGTTTTAGGTTGCATATGAAATTGGAACCGACATCGGATTTCGACCTAAAACTGACGTCGCGTTTACCACCTTGAAACGACCAGTCTTATACACGTCTTACAAAAGTAGAGTTTAGAGTTATATAATTATTAGATAATTAATCATTCAACTGTTGCTCTGAAATACATACAAAAGCATTTTATACGTAAATTTTTATAATCTAGGAAGACAAATACCGACGCACCATCAAAATTCTAAAATTTTCATGTAAAAATTACGCTTTTTCTTCCTCTTTTTCAAAATAACTTCCATTTCCGGTGAGCGATCATGAATGTCCATCGCTTTTTGGTCGTTTTTGCAAAGTCGGAATGACGTCAGCAATCCGACATCGACTCGACGTCGGAATAAATTCGGGTTTAAGGGAAACAGGTCGTGACATAATTATACTCATTTTACAACCTTATTTTATTCAGAATATGGTTGTGAAGTTGCGACCAAAATCCAACCTTTTTTTTTTCAACCAAAAAAGACGTGGGTTGTTTGCTGGGAACTGGATATCTCCATTTTTAGGCTGTTCCACTGTGACTCATATCGTTATCATTTTGACCCCCGAAAGTAATCCGTCTTTAGAATCAGCTGCCCGTTTATATTCACTTCTCAACAATGAACAGAAATGATAGAGAGAATTCGCTGAAATGTCAAATTGCTCGTGTACCAAAGAGCAAACGGGTCCGTAACAACCCGTATGATATTTAGAAAATTGATTAAAAGTTTTAACAAAGAGTTTCAAGTTTCAATATCTTTTATGTTCCGAGTATGAGCTGTTTCTCTATTTCTATTTCTTTCATTTTTATCCGCTTCCCTCGCAGTCGAAATTCAAAATTCTTGAGCATTTTTGCTGCGATCATTATCTGACAGGGAAGGGTGTGATCAGTAACTGACAGGGTAGGTGCGATCATTATCTGACAGGGCAGAATGTGATCATTACCTGACAGCGCAGGGTGTGATCATTTTCTGACAGGGCGGAGTGTGATCATTACCTGACAGGGCCGAGTGTGGTCATTACCTGACAGGACTGAGGGTGATCATTACCTGACAGGTCAGGGTGCGATCATTACCTGACAGGGCTGAGTGTGGTCATGACCTGACAGTGCTGAATGTGATCATTACCTGACAGGGTCGAGTGTGGTCATTATCTGACAGGACCGAGTGTGGTCATTACCCTCACATGGCTGAGTGTGATTATTACCTGACGCTATCGGGTGTGATCATAGTAGTAGGAAAAGGGGGCTTCTGCGCCACTTGATGACGTCATACTGTCTGGAAGTGACGTCATCATGTCTAGAGCGGATTTCTGCGCCACTTGATGACGTCATACTGTCTGGAAGTGACGTCATCATGTCTGGAGCGGATTTCTGCGCCACTTGATGACGTCATACTGTCTGGAAGTGACGTCATCATGTCTGGAGCGGATTACTGCGCCACTTGATGACGTCATACTGTCTGGAAGTGACGTCATCATGTCTGGAGCGGATTTCTGCGCCACTTTGTGACGTCATACTGTCTGGAAGTGACGTCATAGCGTCTGGACCGGAAGTGCTGTCTGGAGCGAAAGTCTGGAGCGAAAGTTGCTTGATAGTTTTGGCCGAGTCAATCATCATGAAGCCAACGAACTCCACCTGTCAATCAGTGTAACCATGGCAACAGACCCTAAAAAGCCAGGACCCCCCCCCCTCGAAATTGTGATTTTTGCATATTTATCCGTTTCAGACGATTCTGAACATTTTTCATTTTTTCGGTCGACCACCCCCCCCCCCCCCCCTCGAAATTGTGATTTTTGCATATTTATCCGTTTCAGACGATTCTGAACATTTTTCATTTTTTCGGTCGACCACCCCCCCCCCCCGCTCGAAATCGTGATTTTTGCATATTTATCCGTTTCAGACGATTCTGAACTTTTTTCATTTTTTCGGTCGACCACCCCCCCTTCCCTCGAAATTGTGATTTTTGCATATTTATCCGTTTCAGACGATTCTGAACATTTTTCATTTTTTCGGTCGACTACCCCCCCCCCCTCGAAATGGTGATTTTTGCATATTTATCCGTTTCAGACGATTCTGAACATTTTTCATTTTTTCGGTCGACCACCCCCCCCCCCCTCAAAATTGTGATTTTTGCATATTTATCCGTTTCAGACGATTCTGAACATTTTTCATTTTTTGGGTCGACCACCCCCCCCCCCCCCCTAGGCGGCAGTCGGGACTGACCCCCCTAGGCGAGCAACATTCTGTCAAGTCAGCTTCAGTTCCATCAGAGGGGTATATAAGGGATGAGCATCCAGCAGTGACAGTCATTTCGGTGAGTGGAGCAAGGAAGCAAAAGTTACAGACAGCAATTGGATCACATCAGATCAAGGGATGGCATCCAGTGACAACTATTTCGGTAAGTGTTTATTGAAACTTTATAAATAAAAAGTGAACTTTGTAAACAAACTTTGTAAACAAACTTTGTAAACAAACTTTGTAAACAAACTTTGTAAACAAAATTTGTAAACAAACTTTGTAAACAAACTTTATAAACAAACTTTATAAACAAAATTTGTAAACAAACTTTGTAAACAAACTTTATAAACAAAATTTGTAAACAAACTTTATAAACAAAGTTTGTAAACAAACTTTATAAACAAACTTTATAAATATAATTTGTAAACAAACTTTGTAAACAAAATTTGTAAACAAACTTTATAAACAAAATTTGTAAGCAAACTTTATAAACAAAATTTGTAAACAAACTTTATAAACAAAATTTGTAAGCAAATTTATAAACAAACTTTGGTTATTTGCTTAATTGAAACTTTGTAAACAAACTTTGTAAACAAACTTTGTAAGCAAACTTTGTAAACAAACTTTGTAAACAAACTTTGTAAACAAACTTTGGTTATTTGCTTAATTGAAACTTTGTAAAACAATACCTTTCGTTATACTTGGTCGATTTTTATGAACATTTCACCATTTGATTCAGTTTTATGTAAAGTTTTGTTATAATGTAGTCATAGGCTATTTGCGCAGCTGGCTGTATGCATTTTTACCGCCATTTTAACTTAAAATTGTGATAACTTTCGTTATAACTTTCGTTATAGTTGACTGAAAATTTCACCATTACAGTGCTTCTTCGCGGATGAATACCATTTGGCAGACCATTTAACTTCACCGCTAGATGTCTCTGCTGTATAACAGCTGTACAACTGTAAGTGAGATATTCATATACACAAGTAAAATTCTGATGAGTCAGCAATTTTTGAACAAAGTTACACACCATATTTTGATTACATGGAAGTAGCATAAAAGCATGAGTGAATCATGTCAACTAGTCAACTAGTGATACATTCTGCTGAGTTAACACACCATTGAAGTGGTATAAAAGGAAGAGTGAAACGTATATTTTACTTCATTTCAGTTCTAGCAGTTGAAGAAACAACAACGATGGCAACAGTCTACTGTCATGATTGTGATGTGACATTTCCATCTCTGGAAGTGTTCGTGACACATAGATGTAAACCAGCTAGGTTGAAACGTACTCGTGAAGAGCTTGTTGAGCAGATTGAAGCCAAGAGACGAAAGACCTTACAAGATGATGTTGACAGACCTGATCCAGTCCTCTGCGGTGAATGTATTAAAATATTTCCATCTTTGGATGCGTTTGAGACGCATGCATGTGTTGAGATGGAAAATGTGTCTCATGAAGAACAAAGAAAGAAAGAGACAGGACAAGTAGGCAGAGGCAGAAGGGTGAGTCTTGGTGAAAACGCACAGGAAAGACGGTTTGAGCCTGAAGATGGATCGGATTTGCTACTCGAAATGCGACAACAAGAGAATAGAATCAAGAGACATTTGCTAGAGACGTTAAACCGTGGCATGAAATGGTACATTGTGGTACATGCACGCTTCAAGAAAATGACACCAAATGTTGAAGGCGTGATGGTAGAACAGGTGGATAATGCCTTCATCAGTAGTCCGACATATGCAGCATACAATCCAACAGATATTGAGAAGGACTTGCCAGAAGCCTATAAAGAATTATTTACCAGGTTTGATGAACATGAGCGACAAGGCTCTGGCTGGGTGTTGGATAACATATTATTCATTGAAGTGCATACAGCTACGTCAGCGCCACTGGAAGCAAGCAGTTTTATCCCACTACCGAAGAAAGTGAAGACTACAAAGGCTGTGTTAAACATTCAGAATAAAGACAACAAGTGCTTCTTATGGTCTGTATTGGCTCAATTCACCCTCAAGATCGTCATCAACACCCATATCGTGTGAATCAATACAAGCTATTTGAGAACGAATTGAAGGTGGAAGGCATGACATTTCCAACACCGATTACAGACATTCCAAAATTTGAAAAGGAGAATGATGTGTCCATTAACGTGTTTGGATATGAACATGATGTCGTTGTTCCCATACAACTCAGCCGAAACACCAGTGCGAGAGAAATCAACTTGCTTTTGATTAGCAATGACAAGACAAGACATTACTGCCTCATCAAGAATTTCAGCAGACTGATGGCTTATCGATCAAAGCATAAGGCTACAGCATTTTATTGTTTCAACTGTCTTCACGGGTTTAGGCGACAAGATCTTTTAGACAAGCATCGTGAAGTGTGTGGCAAGCATGGAGCACAACGTTTATCATTCCCCAAGGAACCTTTTATCAAGTTCAAGAATGTAGCCAAACAACAGCGAGCGCCGTTTGTCATTTATGCCGACTTTGAATGCTTCACGAAAAAGCATGAAGGAGACAAGTATCAGCATCATCGTCCAAACAGCTTTGCCTATGTGGTTGTGAGCCAGTATGATACACGTGCGCCAGTCCTGTATCGAGGAGACAATGCTGTGAAAGTCTTTTTAGACCATATGGTGAATGAGCGTGATCGTATTGTGCATGGTTTACAACAGAAAAAGAAAATGGTGATGACTCATGAAGATGAAGAGGATTATAAGAACGCCACAGATTGCTACATTTGTCATGAGCCTCTAGGAGCAGATCATGTGAGAGATCATGACCATATCAATGGCAAATACCGTGGAGCTGCACATAGTCAATGCAATTTGCAATTCCGATTTCGAAAGGATAAGCAGGATGTTGAAGATTCTTTCATCATTCCTGTGTTTTTCCACAATTTACGAGGCTATGACAGCCATTTGATCATGGAAGAAATTGGAAAGTTCAAAAACGAAAGGATTACAGTCATTCCCAACACCGTTGAGAAATATATTGCATTCACCATGAGCAATATGAAATTTACAGACAGTTATCAGTTCATGAGTACTTCTCTACAGAAGCTGGTCTCCAACCTGGCAGCAGAAGGGAAAGACAACTTTTATCACATGACGTCATACATTCACGATAGTGACCAACAAGAGTTACTGTTGAGAAAGGGAGTGTACCCCTACGATTACGTGGATGAGCCATCCAAGTTTGCTGAAACACAACTGCCGTCCAAGGACAAGTTTTACAGTCTGCTCAGTGAAGAAGACATTAGCGATGAGGATTATGCGCATGCGCAGAAGGTGTGGGAGACATTCCACTGTACTACATTTGGCGAATACCATGACTTGTACCTGAAATCAGATGTGTTGCTGCTGGCTGACGTGTTTGAAAACTTTCGTCACGTATGTCTCAACACGTATGAATTAGATCCTGCTCACTACTATACAGCGCCAGGACTGTCGTGGGATGCCATGTTAAAAGCGACAAAGGTGAAATTGGAATTGATTAACGACATTGACATGTACCAAATGGTTGAACAAGGTCTACGTGGAGGAATATCTGTCATCACACACAAGTATGCGAAAGCAAATAACCCCTACGTAGCAGATTACGATCCCAGGAAACCGACCAACTACTTGACGTACCTGGATGCAAACAACTTGTATGGCTGGGCCATGTCACAAAGCATGCCGGAAAGTGGATTTATGTGGGTGAGCGAGCCAGAATCCATTGACTTTATGGATGTGGATGAAGATGATGAGATTGGATACATTTTAGAAGTGGATTTGGAATACCCATATTCAATCCATGATCGTCATAATCACTATCCAGTGGCTCCAGAACGGAAATGTGTGAAAGTGGGAGAATTATCAGAGCATAGTCAGAAGCTACGGAAAGATCTAAACATGAAAAGCAAGCCTAGTGAAAAGCTCATTCCCAACTTGTGCGACAAGAAGAAATATGTACTTCATTATAGAAATTTACAGCAATATGTCTCACTGGGATTGAAAGTCACGAAGGTGCATCGTGCCATCATGTTTGCACAGAGCAAATGGTTGGCAAAATACATCTCCTTGAACACGGAAAAGAGAAAGTTGGCCAAGAATCCGTTTGAGAAAGACTTTTTCAAACTGATGAACAACTCTGTGTTTGGCAAAACCATGGAAAATGTAAGAAAACGCATCAATGTGGAACTTGTTTACCAGGAAAAGCGGTTCAAGAAACTTGTGGCCAAACCTTCCTTCCACAAATTTAGAATTTTCAACGAAGATTTGACCGCGGTACATTTGCGCAAAGTGGATCTGCTTCTGGATAAACCCATTCAAGTTGGTTTCACCATTCTCGACCTCAGCAAGGTGCTCATGTTCCACTTTCATTACAACTACATCATGACCAAGTATCCCGACGCCAAGCTGTTGTTCAGCGACACCGACAGTCTATGTTATGACATAGAAACGGACGATATCTACAAAGACATGCAGGAAGATGCCGACTTGTTCGACACAAGTGACTATCCGCCAGATCATTTCCTGCATTCCAACGTGAACAAGAAAGTGCTTGGGAAAATGAAAGATGAGACGGCGGGCATTCCCATTGAAGAGTTTGTTGGACTTCGGCCGAAAATGTATAGTATGATGTATGGTGGGAAAGAAAAACGTACGGCTAAAGGCATCACTCGCGCGTGTCAAAGACGGATGAAACATCAGCAGTATAGAGACAGTTTGTTCAACCAAACGCAAACGATGACCACAGGACACATCATACGAAGTCATAACCACCAGATCTTCTCGGAGAAGTTGAGGAAAGTGGCTCTCTCTCCTTTTGATGACAAGCGATATGTGATGAGTGATGGCTATTCCACTTTGGCGCATGGGCATTACAGTATATAAGGGGGAGACACTTCAACTTTAGAGTCAGTTGAGGTGTGAACACTGAAGCGTCAACATGAAAAGATCTGCAACAACGGATATGGATACTCTTGCTGATACAGTCAAAGACATGAATGTGAAACATCCTGACACTACCATCAAGAAATTAAAAGTGGAGATAGCACCAACACCACAGTCGTGGGATGGAATGCTTTCTCTAGGCAATGGAAAGTATATCAAGATTATGAAACAAAGTAATGAAGGTGTGATAAACATTCGCAAATACCTCAGAGATGAGGGGACTGGAAAAAACCGTCCAACGAAAAAGGGAATTTTGCTGACAATACCTGAATGGAAAATGATGAAGAAGCAGGTGAAAGAAGTGGATAAAAGGCTTCGCAGACAAGACGACAAGTCATAACAAGGTAACAATCATGAATGCACTCATGTTGGACGATGGTGTCTACCTTAAAGTTAATGAGAGGAATGAAGTGATGATGGGTTCTCGGAGAATTTCTGCTTATCGGTTTAAACCTGAAGTGTGGAAAGACTTTAAAAACATACCGCTTGAACCTGGGTTTAAACGCAGACTTGAAAATAAACTGGAAGTGACGGTGGCTGAATATGATTCTAAGATACGTGTGACATTCTATAGAAATCTTTTACAGGATTATCCAAAGGATTATAAGGGAGTTGTGCCAGATACACCCTATGCACAGTTGATCTTCTTTGATATCAAGAACTGGCGCGCAGTCCTACGATTCCTAGAAGCGATACAACATCCACTGTTCGACATCATCCGAGTATAAAATACATGAACGAGATGGAAGACTATGTGTTGGATTATGAACCCATAACATATGGATTCTCATACATGAGAAACTTATGTGATGATATTGTGCTACGACATTTTGGACAGTATCTCGTCCTATCGCTTGATGACCAATCCGTGTTGAAGGATCATCTAGACAAGTTGAGAATACCTGGCTTTCTCCTAGTAGTCTCAAATGAATTAGAAGTGCGTGTGACTGAGAACGGTCTAGACGTGTTTGTACAATTTCGCCAACATGACGAGCTTACAGAAAACTACGACATCATCACCCTCAGCACAGTGGAATGGAACGCGCTGTTGCAAGCATTGGATTGGAAAGAACCTGACGCTTGAATTCAAAGAGGAAGGAATACAACTTATGCGGGGTACCAAATCCATTGAGCTGACACAACATATATGGACATGGATACGTGTGATGGACATAAATGAAGAAGGATATGAACTGAAACTGTCTGAACATGAAACTGCTAAAGTGATAAAGTTTGGTGATGTGCGTTATGTAAGCTTTCATAGCATTTACAAACACGGATGTAATGTCTATGATACCTATATCAATTTAGATTCTAATGAATGGCATGCATTGATGAATGTATTGAAAAATGAATGTGATTGTAAATAAAAAAGTTTGTAAATAGTGTAAATAGACTTTGTAGTTAAGAATTTGTAAATAGTGTAAATAGACTTTGTAAATAAAAGTTTGTAAATAGTGTAAATAAAATTTTGTAAATAGTGTAAATAGACTTTGTAAATAAAAGTTTGTAAATAGTGTAAATAGAATTTGTAGTTAAGAATTTGTAAATAGTGTAAATAGCGTTTGTAGTTAAGAGTTTGTAAATAGTGTTTGTAAACTTTGTAAATAGAACACAATAAACAGACAGTTTGAAAACTTGGTTTGTTTTATTTAACAACAACAACTTAACTAATATAACAACAACTTAACTAATATAACAACTTAACTACTACAATAACAACATTAATAAAACAACAACATTAATAAAAACAACAACATTAATAAAACAACAACATTAATAAAACAATGGTTTATAATGTCTATATACAAAATCCTTTACAATAAAATCACCATCCTTTCTTTTTAATATATTCACAATATCAAACATACTCTGACCTCGAGCTCTATGTAATATATAATATACACAATAAAAACCACATGACGATGATATTGGCGTTTGTAATGAGATAGAATTATACATATAGTCATTTCTTAAAAACATATCTAAACGATCATCGAGAGGGAACAGTCCATAAGAGTCAAAATATTCTGCAGGGTCTTTATCATAATACACTGCCACCCAATGTTCTCCTGGTTCATCTTGATCGTCTGTGTTGATCACATAGGCACCGCGTTGTAAAGACGGTAACTGGTCCATGGCAAACACGCCTTGAAACAAGTCTTTGGTCATGACATCATGACTCAATATGGCATCAATCTGCTTCGTATTCATGACTGGTAGTCGAATTGGATGCTGCGATTTGCACTGATCTCAATAATGTTGTCAAATTCAGCATAGACAATGACATTGATGGTAGGTTGCAAAGCCGTAGCAAAGTTCATTTCTAGCCGCAAATTCCCATGCTTGATCAGGGGGAAATGATCATCACCATCATAATCCGGTGTTAAGTCAAACGAAAATAAAGCATAACCTCTAGGCCAATCTTCCCGTTTTATAATGGAACTTTTCTCACCATTCAACCGATCAAACGATTTGTAAAGCGTTTCAAAAGCGTTCAGGTATTTGTTCTGTGTAATGTCAAGCTTGAGAGGTTTGGATAGAACTGGTTCGCCATCCGTGTACAGTTGCATATAGTCCAGATCAAAATGTTTGAAATCATATGGATTCCTCAATACTGATCCACCAAAAGCTTCATTATGAACCAGACCAATAACAATACGATTTGGTAATTGACCCAAAAAGATGTTATCTTTCACAAAAGACTGAAATCCTGCTGGAATAGCCAAGACTTTACATTCTTTTCTAGTGATGATGATCTTGGCAGGACTTTTCATCAATGCATCTGTATGTCCTAACTGAATACCTGGACTCACCCTCACTTTGCGAATGGTTAAAAATGCCTCTTTCACTTCTACCTTATAGGTATTATTTGCAGCCATCAATACATAGTCATCTTTTTGTCTATGGAAACGCAATTTCAAACTGATGCCATTCGGAAGATAACGATCCTGCTCAAACAAATCTATCCTTAAACCACCTGCGAGCATAACATCACGGCTAAGACGTGTATGCAAATAACGATGATGTAAGCCATTATTGCCTTGCTCAGCCAAGTCACCACCGTCAGCATTGACATGAAACCCGGATACATATTGTTCATGATTAGGTTTTTTCACCTCATGACTATTCATTGACCCAGCAGTATCCTTGTACATGAGACGCATAGAGCGCTCAGAATGCAGACTTTCTTCCGAGTCATGGATGAGATGAGAGATAATGCTGGTATAACCATGAGTATTGTTGCTATGCGAAACCAAACGATCATTCAGAAACAATTCAATATTAGACCATAACCCATTAAACACATCATTGATGCAAGAGACATTATCATCTGCGCCACACGCTGTTCCATCAGCCTTTAGAATGCGACATACAATATGGAGTTTGCTGTTCTTTAAATCCAGATATTCTTCTGTACTCGCAGGAATGTAGAATTCTATTGGAGCGCCTTCTCTAATGCTTGTAAGTGGTTGATAGTCAACATTATAACTTTTCTCTACAGCAGTTTGCGTTGGTGGTACGTGAAACCATTCCAATGGAGAAAGACTACATTCACACGAATGATTATGAATGAGAGACATGATTTCAAAAGATATCTTTGCGATATTTTGATGTTATCCGTCTGGCTGTTTTTCGTCTTCTGGCACGTTTCGTTGGTTGCACACGCTTTTGTTCTCCAAACACACGTTCTGCTACTCGGCCCGTCACATCTTTCGCGACATTCTTTGCAGCCTTCTTAAGATGTGGCGCAACGATCTTAGCTCCAGCCTTAAGTAATGGAATAGCTTTGTGAGCCAATGATCCCAGTATGGAACCAATACCATCGCCATATTGGATTCGCGCTCCTTTGAATCCTGGTAATTCCCCGCCCACTTGACGAAGAAAATGGTTGCGATATGCAGACGGATCGTGTGTATAAGCTTTCATATTGCTTTTGGTCGAAAATGAAGTTTACAGATCACCTTTCCAGTTTGAAATGGAACATTATGGCCTGTGTCGTCCTTAATATTCATTTCTATCACGTCAAATTTGGACGTGTTTACAGGAACATAATGCGGTTCGCCATACGTTTTCATGATAATATCACCATCATGGCCTTGTATGCCAACAGAACGTAGTAAGGGAACATAATAATCACCAACAACTTGTGGTTCAAAAATGCTACAATACACATACAGTGTATAAAACCCCTGTTTCACATCCGCTTTATGGTCAGCTGTACATGTTTCAGTATACCATTGATCTGGGATAAATCCTAAAATCTCAGCTAATCCAGCGGAAAAGGACACTTCAAAGCCATAATTTAGAAATAGAAAAACACGTCGTCTAATCTTATCATACTTTATCCGAATAGCTTCTTTAAGTTCATCTTTCATAGAATTAGTCGCTTCTTCATTCACTGCCTGACATATTTCTTGTATGGATCTATAGTAGCCATAAGGAATATTAATAGTCTCAAGTGTCTCTGTCAGTGGTTGTTGTCGATACTGAATAGAATAGTCCATGTCATGTTTCATCGTTGTCCATGTATGTGGATATTGAATTTCAGCTAAAGCCACTTCATATTTTCCATTCAGATAAATGGTTCGAGGCATACGAATTTGATAATTCGAAGCCTTGTTGTTGGGATAATAGGTCATACTCGCATTGCTAGGCAAAGTAATGTAAAAGCTTGTCGACTCCATGATGGGAACTAAATGGTATAGGTGCGTTGACGTTGTCTATATACTTCACGATAGCGCGCGCCATTCGACCAAGTATGCCAAATCTCATCCTCATTCACATGGTCTTTTATTTCTCCTTCACAACACGCGCTTGTACATCTTATTTTTACAGGAATAGTTGTGTCTTGGCAACAACAACATAGCTCTTTCAACCATATTAAAAATTTTCCCATCCTTCAGGAAACTGTCTTTGTTGACGTTGTTTCATTTCTGTTGTAATGTCGTCACGAGTGGTCTTTTTACTAAACATTGTTTTTGGAATATTAGCATCAACGATTTCCTGAATAAACGGATGCCAGCCATATGGTGGTATGGCTCGTTCTTTTCTTCTTGTCGCCACCAATGCTTCTTTCATCAAATCAACCATGTTGGAATTTGTGATAATATCGCCCGTTTTCAACACAAGTTCATTCTTGTCTGACCATGTCGTACCATATTTCTTCAGTTCTGCTAAAACTTGTGTTACTTTTCCATGATAGATAGGTTGAAAATGACTTAAAAATAACTTTTCTGGCTTTTCAGGTGGTGATGATGATGATGAGGGCTTTTGCTGCCTAGACTGACTTGTTCGTAAATGACGGCCAAGAAGTTGAGACATTTCTATAGCCTTTTCACGTGTTCGTTTCCCACGTAAAAGTTTATTCACTTTCGTTTTGATTTCACCATGTTTTCCCTTCTTTTCTAGCAACATTTTATATTCATATTCAGGAATGAGGACCATTTTCATCGTATGTTTCATTTTAGCAGTAGTTTGGCTAACAAGGGCAATGCCAATCTAGCAATAACTCCAATGAATCCTCCTTTCTGATTAATCAACTTCTTTTTTCGTCGAAGGGATATCTTCTTATCTGCTAGAGTACGTAGCGTATGACGTTCACGTTTAAATTCCTTAAACCGTTTTGAGCTTAAGGGTAAATGTCCTTGCAATATATTCAAACAAATTTCAAACAAGCTTGTTAATTCCTCTTTTGTAGCTTGCTGTAGCAAGGATTTACGTCGTTTAGGCCCACTGCGTGCAAGCAAATGAAGAAACGGCTGGTTCGCTCGAATACGTTTAGACATCTTGACTGCGAATGGTCAAATGAGTTGGTTCTTGTTCATACACTGCTTTATCAATATAGACATAATGTGTATCTTTTGGTAAAATGCCTGTACGAATACGTAGTTGATCATTTGTCTTTGGTTTTAAATCAATGAATAAATAACCATGAGGTTTGCTAGTAGCATCTTGATAGGCTTCTATGAGAAATTGAGATCTTCCAGGATACATTTGCCGCGCCAATGTACTAATTTGTTGACTATCTCTCGGATTTTTAAACAGAATGATATAATGTGTATTCAAACTAATATTTCGCATCTCTTTCCCATGATGGAATAAATTATGCACAATAAAAATAATGCTTAGATTTTGATGACTGCTGCTAACACTAAAGAGACGTGTCATACGCTCATCACTATGACATTTGGTCATTAAGTCATCAATGATAAGTAAGTTTGGTTTCTTCGGGTTAAAACGCTCTTCAATGTCATCTGGAATGCCTTGGTAAAATTCCACGCCTTTCATTCCCTTGTACAAAGGCTGATGTGCTGCATAGAGCCATAAAATGTTTTTCGGAGAGGGTTGAATCAATTTTTGTTCTAGAATTTCCTTCACCAGAGACGTTTTGCCACTGCCTGTAGGTCCAGAGACCAAACATGTAAATGGATGCTTCATTATTGAATGTCTGTTTCTTTCACCCAACTGTTAAACTTGTTTGGCCAACCTAACCACTTGACAAATAATTCTTTCACACCTCCTCGTCTTTTACGTGTTTTCAAGACTTTTTCAATTCTATACACAGATTCAATATCTTTGGTCACTTTCTGCAGTTCTTCTTCATAGAAATGGCCATCAATATCTTCGTCTAAAAAGTCTTTCACACGATACAAATGTATTCCTTGCTTCTTACAACGATGTGTGACAATGAAGACTTCTTGCGTCCATTTGATGTGATAATCGCGTTGAAACACATATTTAATGTGGGAAATGCGAACATGATCGCCAATGTTAAATTTATACTTCTTCTTCTTCGGTTTCAATTTCAGTTTGTCGACATACATATACTTCCACACTTTTGATTCGTTGTCTTTACGAAACTCGGCTGGAGCATATTTATTAGGAAGAGAACCATGAGGTCTATGGTTGTTATTGTACACCAAGTCTGGAAGAATGTCTAAGTAACGGTAAGTTTGATTATGTAGAAAATACCGATACATCATTCCCTTCAGAGTACGAATGACTCTTTCAGCAAAGTTGGCTTTGGTTTCATTCTTTGTGGTATAAGCATGAATGCCTTCTTTCTTCAAAAATGCTTTTACCCATCTGTTTTTAAATTCTGTTCCTTTATCAGACCTTAGAGTTCGCGGTCTTCGTCGTGTGTCATGAAAAATCTTTTGGAAAGCTTGTATGACGCTGGTATGTGATTTATTAGGTATTGGCTGTACCCAGACATATTTGGAAAACACATCAATGACAATGAGTAAAAAGCGTATGTCATCATTATATGGAGCTATGTTTCCCATATCAGCCAAATCAATATCCCACATGTCATCAATACCACGTGTAATGACACGTTGTCTTTTGAACCTGTATTTGACAGGTTGGAGTAAACTGAAAGCATCTTGATCCTGTAACCATTTCTTCACTTGTGAATGTGTGACTGGTTGATTATGTTTTCGTAAGATGTGATACAGTTTGTAAGGACCAGCAAATGCTCCAGGCTGTCCAGGTTTGAAGTAAATATTGGTCAAGTAGTCTTTCCACGTCGACATGATGAATGAAAACCACCTTCTCAACAGAACAGCTTTTATTTTATAACTCAACCAACATCACTTAACTAACATAGTAACTTAACTAACATGTATTTATAACTAACATGTATTTATAACTAACATATATTTACAGATCAAGTATAGATACAATGGTATGAATCACTGGAGACCATTGGTCTTCAATGAACACTAACCAATGACTGAGTTCATCCAATGTAATAGCATCTACACCATATTTTTCACAGCGTTGATTTGCATTATCTAACACTTTATCTAAATGAATGTAATATTTAGCTTCCAATATGTATAAACACATGCAGCATGACAAGTATGTTCTGAACACTCTTCATGTTGACAAGCAGGACAGACTAAATAAGCAAACTTTTTTTACAGCGGATAACATTTCTTCACAATAAGCTTTTTGCACAATATATTGTCTCAGTGTCATGTCCGCCATTATGCAGTCTTGTGAGTCTTGAATCAATGCAGCACAAGTCTGTCAGGTTTAGCAAGTTATGCTGCTCCGGCAATGCAAGTCTGTCAGGTTATGCTGCTCCGGCAATGCAAGTCTGTCAAGTTCAGCAAGTTTTTTCCAGTTGCTGTTCACTTAACACACTTCTCCATGTTCACACGTCTGCACATCAAGTCTCACACAACAAGATTCTCCATGTTGACTTTGTTTCTGTTGTTTTATTCTGACATGTCGGTTTCTTCCTGTAATAAAATATCTTTTAATATATTTGCTGCCTCTTCTATCATGTTCTTTCTTTGTTTACGTTGAAAACACTCACATAAAACTAAATTTGCTAGTAAGAAAAACATTGTTATCAATTCACTATGTTGTCATAAACATGTTTTAAAAGGTTTTTATATCTTTAAAGTTACCTGATAAAGCTGCTCGGTTTCCTCTTCTTCTTTACAACAATCTCTCAAATGATCCACTACGGTGAAATATACTTCAACATCAGTACGAGCAGAATAAAGTGCAGAATCAAAGTCAAAGTCAGGATCTTCTTCTATTCCAATTTTATGACATTCTCCAAGAAATCTTGAATGTAGTTCAATCACATCAAGACTATGATGTACAACATCCCAAAAAGCATCCAAATGATAAAGTTGATAGTCTGGAGTGCCACAGCAAGCAAGTTTAGCAATCATCAAGTCAATATAAGCATTTTTAAAACATGCATCCATCTTGATTCAGTGTGTCTTGTGAGCTTTTTACTTTGCTTCACTGACTTTAAGTACTCCACACTTGCCGCAGAAGTTGTTTGGTTCACACAACTTGCAATTATACTTGTGGCAGTGGCAATGATAATCTTCCACATATCCACAAGCACCACAATAGTCGCAGGTAAGTCCAAGTTGATTTTGTACGTTCATGTTCTCCAACTGAACTTCAGTCAGCCTTTTCTTGGATAGCTTTGACACCTTCATCCGACCATCCTTTTGCAGCTTGATGATCGTTTTCTTGTCATGACATTCCTCACATGGTGATAGGGCTGAGTTGATGTTGTCCATCTCCTGAAGCAGTGTCTCCCATTCACCATCATTCATGTTGATGTGATGTGTGTATTCTGTCCCTTCAAACCGTGACGTGCGCACAAAACTCACATAACGCATATCCAAGTATGAAATGACTTCAAGCCACTTCGTTTGCGTTAAGTATAGTTTGAAGCCAATGTCGCGTAAATTTTTCAAGCTCTGGCACACAATCTTCCACAAAGATGGTGAATAAGCACACCATCTCTCTCCACGTGTGATGCGTAGAAATGGCCCATATTCTCCATACTCCACAGTAATGGTTAAGTTAGCACTAATTTTAAAGCTGCTGCTGCGCTGCGTTGCGTTGCTTGTCTTGTTCTCCATGGCTGCAACAATGTATTGATGATCCACTCCCTCCAACTGTCTGCTGAGAAATGACTTCACTCTGCTGAGTCCACTCCCTTTTATACCCAACTGTCTGCTGAATCAGCTCCCTTTTCAAAGAACTTGCAAACGTTTGAATTCACTTCAACTCGTCCATGGTTGAACCGAACAAGGTCTGATACATTATTTGGAACATCATCATCATAATGTAGAATAATTCTAGTAGCTACAACTAACATGAGGTCAGTTGCCCAAATTGTATTCGCGTTGATAAATGCTAAATCAATGTTGTAAGTTGATAGTAAATGCAGTTCTTCACATTCATGTAGAAACGAGCTGATGAAACGATCTCTTGGAATAGCCTTTCCCACAGCTTCCCAATGCATATGCAAATTCTTCACTTGCAGCATCCAATCCGATTCAAAAGCAGGAAGCTTTGAAAACACATAGTCAATATAGTTCACTTTGAAGACGTCATCCATAGTCATACATCTGTCAAGAAGTAATGCCGACATTGTGAAGTATTTTCTCGTCACTCTTCCTTTTATAAAACTTAGATGGTATCTGGTGTGTAACTTGTTCAAACTTATTCAATACTCATGCTTTTATGCTACTTCCATGTAATCAGAGAAATGACTCCACTCTGCTGAGTTCACTCCCTTTTATACCCAACTGGTTGCTGAGTCAAGCTTTTCAAAGAACTTGCAAACGTTTGAATTCACTTCAACTCGTCCATGGTTGAATCGAACAAGGTCTGATACATTCGTCGTCAATGGAACATCATCATCATAAAGTAAAATGATTCTTGCAGCTACAACTAACATGAGCTCCACTGCCCAAATTGTATTCGCGTTGATAAATGCTGAATCAATGTCATAAGTTGATATGATAAATGTTAAATCAATGTTATAAGTTGATAGTATATGTAGATCTTCACAGTCACGTAGAAACGAGTCGATGAAATCACTTGGAATAGTCTTTCCGACAGCTTCCCAATGCAGATGTAAATTCTTCACTTGCTGCATCCAATCCCATTCAAAAGTAGGAAGCTTTGAAAACACATAGTTAGTATAATTCACTTTGAAGACGTCGTCCATAGTCATACATCTGTCAAGAAGTAATGCTGACATTGTGAAGTCTTTTCTCGTCACACAATGTATTACTAGTTGACTAGTTGACATGTTCCACTCATGCTTTTATACTACTTCCATGTAATCAAAATATGGTGTGTAACTTTGTTCAAAAATTGCTGACTCAGCAGAATTTTACTTATGTATATGAATGTCTCACTTACAGTTGTACTGCTGAGTTCAGAATCGTCTGAAACGGATAAATATACAAAAATCACAATTTCGAGGGGGGGGGGGGGGGGGTGGTCGACCCAAAAAAATGAAAAATGTTCAGAATCGTCTAAAACGGATAAATATGCAAAAATCACAATTTCGAGGGGGGGGGGGGGTCCTGGCTTTTTAGGGTCTGTTGCCATGGTTACACTGATTGACAGGTGGAGTTCGTTGGCTTCATGATGATTGACTCGGCCAAAACTATCAAGCAACTTTCGCTCCAGACTTTCGCTCCAGACAGCACTTCCGGTCCAGACGCTATGACGTCACTTCCAGACAGTATGACGTCATCAAGTGGCGCAGAAATCCGCTCCAGACATGATGACGTCACTTCCAGACAGTATGACGTCATCAAGTGGCGCAGAAATCCGCTCCAGACATGATGACGTCACTTCCAGACAGTATGACGTCATCAAGTGGCGCAGAAGCCCCCTTTTCCTACTGATCATTACCTGACATTGCCGGGTGTGATCATTACCTGACAGGGCCGAGTGTGGTCATTACCTGACAGGGCTGAGTATGATCATTACCTAACAGGGCCGAGTGCGGCATTACCTGACAGGGCAGGGTGTGATCATTACCTGACAGGGCAGGGTGTGGTCATTACCTGACAGGGCTGAGTATGATCATTACCTGACAGGGCAGGGTGTGATCATTGCCTTACAGGGCTGAGTGGTGGGCCCTCATCCCCGTGGAAGAAGAGCTTACGCCGGAGTGAACTGGTGCTGAGATCAGCCGGACTGTCCGAGAGCGGGAACAGTAATGCCGCCTGTGCTGCTGTTAACTAGAGGTGTACGTGTAATGCTCATCTGTCAATCAACTGGCGTAAGAGACTTAGTCCAATAATATGCATTCTTCTCCTTATCTGATATCTTTATCTAATAAACTGTAGTCCACATGAACGTCACAGGAATGCTCCACGTTGGGAAAGCTTTTGGAGGATTTTTATTTATTTAATTACTTTTACCAATCAAGATGAGGGGCAAAGAGCACTGTCACCATAATATCCGAAAATAATCTTACAGGCAAAAAAATGTGCTTAGTGGATAACTGATTTTGCATGGTACATTTCTTGTCTTTTCTTCGTGTTTTTTTTTTTTTTTTTTTTTTTTTTCTTGTTTTTTTTTTTTTTGGTTTTTGATGCTGTTCAAATGGCAGTAATTTTTTCTTTGGAGAGTCAAAAGGTCAGCAATAATTTGTTATACAGGTCATCTAATTGTTGGCGGGGGGGGGGGGGGGGTTGTTGAGGGCTAACGACTCTAGTAGCTTGGCGTTCCACCGGCGCATTTTTCTCACCCCTACCCCGCCAGTGGGAGTGAACCTCATTACCTGGCGTCCTGGGAAGTATGAATTTTTGCACGTTCTCCGTCCACGGCGACTGCGCGATGTTACCGGAAGTACGATTTGATCACTTCCGGCACTCACGCCTCTAATGCTGGATCCTTACTACAAAAAATCTCTACCGTCATTTTTCTTTAAAATTTCATTGGTAGGGAAAGAAATTAAATGAAAACCCAGTCTAGGCATTGTATTCTAGTCAACAACAAAAAAACATGCAAATTTAAAGTCTTCCGGTTTCTAGACGAACTACCCCCAAAACAATATATTGCCCTCAAAACCATAATGGCCTCAGACAGCCTGGTCCGTTTTGAATTGGGTTAATATCGTTTTGAAGATAATCTGGTTTTGAGGGCAGTTCCTAATGATACCGAGTCTTCTAAAAAACCTGGCAAAAAAGTTGGCCAGTTGCCATCGCAGGTAGTGTACTCACACGATACTGAGAACTCGGGAAGTGTACTCACACGATACTGAGTACTCGGCTGGCTTCAGAATGGCTAGCTGACCGACGGACCAGCATACACACACGAACGATCCATAGTTATCCGGCTCATCGCTACACATAACACACACGTGACGTCATGCAAGCCCCTTCCCCCCAATCTATCCCTTCATTTTGAATTAAGCACTTAAAGAAGAAAAAACTTAAATATTTTCAGAACGTTCGCAATTTCGTTCGCAACCTATTTGTATTTATTGAATAAATACCCCTACCAACGAAAAAAGTAAAATATTACCTGTTCAGACAACAACGCACCTTTTGAACATATTTGGGCTAAACATTGGCGAGTTCGACTTTAGCTTCTGCAGGAACTGTCCGTCAAACGGAGTAGGCACAATGTGTCGTGTGGAGCCGCCAGGGATAGGGGGGGGGGTGTTGTAATCTTGGTGTCAACTGCTGACGAACATTGACCAAAACAAAGTTGTTGATCATTATCATGATTTTTTGCCAAAAGTATCAGCCAACGAAGTTGATTTTAAACATACCGACATAAAACAAGAAAACTTTCTGAGTGTGATTAAGGATTTACGAGTGTTGTTTTTTTTTTACATTGAAATCACGAGGCGCAGTTTTGATTTTACATAGCCCACAGGACATTCGTTATGACGTCACAATCGCATATAGTGACGCATGGCAATTCACAATACAAAAACAAAAATTTATCAATACCATATCTTTTATCTTACTGAAAGCAGTCCTCATGGAATAAAAAACTTTCTGCTGCCTTCGGAGCTTACTATAGCAATGCGCGGAATTCCCCGTGAAGAAGCGCTCGACGGCGTCTTGCCACAGTGGGCTCTGAAAATGGCTACCACACAGCTGCGCATGCGTCGACCGAGCACTCGGTGTCTGGAACTGATGACTGTAGCAATGCCTGCTCTGCCAAGCAAAAAAAAAAAAAAAAAAAAAAAAAAAAAAAAAAAACGTTTTCCCCTTCATCTCTGTCAATTGAAAACAAAAACCAGAATCACTTACATTTGAGCAACAAATCGAACTAAATGATGAACACTTACATAACACAAATAACATTTATCGAAAGCGCCCACCGCAAAAGCTATCATGACAGAAATACAATAAATTAAGCGAAATGGGTTTGAATGGGTGCTTCAAGTTATAACAAGAATATCTGAGAACACTGTGCCGAGCCGAGTACCATTCTCTTCTAGAAGGTTGATAAGAATGTTCCTTACAGCCCTAATCAGTCTGTCCAAGACATCTTGAAGTCAATCCAATTGCAATTGTGACTTAGAAGGAAGTGCTCTATTGGCTGTTGAGAGTAGGGTATAAACGGGGCTTCTGGGTCACTTGATGACGTCATACTGTCTGGAAGTGACGTCATACTGTCTGGACCGGAAGTGCTGTCTAGACCGGAAGTGCTGTCTGGACCGGAAGTGACGTCATCATGTCTGGACCGGAAGTGACGTCATCATGTCTGGACCGGAAGTGACGTCATCATGTCTGGACCGGAAGTCACGATAAGCGTTAGGATAGGCGCGACCATCTGTGACGTCATCATGACGTCATACTGAGATGATGCTGTCTGGAGCGAAAGTGGTTTGGCCGAGTCAATCAACATGAAGCCAATGAACCCGACCTGTCAATCAGTGTAACCATGGCAACAGACCCTAAAAAGCCACGACCCCCCCCCCCCCCCTAGGACATACTATGTACCGACCCCCCCCCCCCAGGACATACTATGTACCGACCCCCCCCCCCCAGGACAGACTATGTACCGACCCCCCCCCCCCCTAGGACATACTATGTACCGACCCCCCCCCCTAGGACATACTATGTACCGACCCCCCCCCCCCCCAGGAGAGCAACAAAATTTTTGCCGAATCAGCATGATAAAATCCTATATAAGTGTGGTGTCTCAAGGCTTAGAGACATTGTCAGACACATCATGGATAACACACCAGCTATCATCATTGATGACTTAACAGCGTTTCAAGCGAATGAATCTGTTTGCATCTGGGTAAATATGCGTGATGAAGCTGAAGCAGCTGATATTACATATGCTTTGGAGGAGGTGCTACAATTTCCAACTCAGATCACTGCAGTGAAGCCTGACGTAGTAATTACATTTATGTGGAACAACCGCATAGTAACACTGACTCAACGATACTGCAAGTGTCAAGTGTGGTTGGAATATGAGGGACAACCCCATAACTGCTGCTGATATATACTAAAATATTTCGGGCCCTTTTAAGGGCCATCCTATATTATGAAATGAAGCAAAACATGTCTGTGTGTGTGTGTGTGTGTGTGTGTGAGAGAGAGAATACATTTTATCACATTTCAGGTCTAGTTGGCGGATGAATACCATTTGGCGGATGAATACCATTTGGCAGACCAATTAACTTCACCGTCAGTTAACTTCACCGCTAGATGTCTCTGCTGTGTAGCAGTGCAGCTGTACAACTTCACAACTGTAAGTGAGACATTCATATACACAAGTAAAATTCTGCTGAGTCAGCAATTTTAACTTTTTGGAACAAGTTTGAAAAGTTACACACCATATTTTGATTACATGGAAGTAGCATAAAAGCATGAGTGAAACATGTCAACTAGTCAACTAGTGATACATTCTGCTGAGTCAACACACCATTGAAGTGGTATAAAAGGAAGAGTGAAACGTATATTTTACTTCATTTCAGTTCCAGCAGTTGAAGAAGCAACAACGATGGCACCAGTCTACTGTCATGATTGTGATGTGACATTTCCATCTCTGGAATTGTTCGTGACACACACATGCAAACCAGCTAGGATGAAACGTGCTCATGAAGAGCTTGTTGAGCAGATTGAAGCCAAGACACGAAAAACCGTACAAGATGGTGTTGACAGACCTGATCCAGTCCTCTGCTGTAAATGCGCCAAGATATTTTCATCTTTGGATGCATTTGAGACACATGCATGTGCTGAGATGGAAAATGTGTCTCATGAAGAACAAAGAAAGAAAGAGACAGGACAAATAGGCAGAGGCAGAAGAGTGAGTCTTGGTGAAAACGCACAGGAAAGACGGTTTGAGCCTGAAGATGGATCGGATTTGCTACTCGAAATGCGACAACAAGAGAATAGAATCAAGAGACATTTGCTAGAAACGTTAAACCGTGGTATGAAATGGTACATTGTGGTACATGCACGCTTCAAGAAAATGACACCAAATGTTGAAGGCGTGATGGTAGAACAAGTGGATAATGCCTTCATCAGCAGTCCGACATATGCAGCATACAATCCAACGGATATTGAGAAGGACTTACCAGAAGCCTATAAAGAATTGTTTACTAGGTTTGATGAACATGAGCGACAAGGTTCTGGCTGGGTGTTGGATAACATATTATTCATTGAAGTGCATACAGCAACGTAAGCACCATTGGAAGCAAGCAGTTTTATCCCACTACCGAAGAAAGTAAAGAATACAAAGGCGGTGTTAAACATTCAGAATAAAGACAACAAGTGCTTCTTATGGTCTGTATTGGCTCACCTTCACCCTTCAACAAACAGTCCTTGCCGCGTGAGTCATTACACACCATTTGAGAACGAATTGAAGGTGGAAGGCATGACATTTCCAACACCGATTACAGACATTCCAAAGTTTGAAAAGGAGAATGATGTGTCCATTAACGTGTTTGGATATGAACATGATGTCGTTGTTCCCATACAACTCAGTCGAAACACCAGCGCCAACAGCGCCAGAGAAATCAACTTGCTTTTGATTAGCAATGACAAGACAAGACATTACTGCCTCATCAAGAATTTCAGCAGACTGATGGCTTATCGATCAAAGCATAAGGCTACAGCATTTTATTGTTTCAACTGTCTTCATGGGTTTAGGCGACAAGATCTTTTAGACAAGCATCGTGAAGTGTGTGGCAAGCATGGCGCACAACGTTTATCATTCCCCAAGGAACCCTTCATCAAGTTCAAGAATGTAGCCAAACAACAGCGAGCGCCGTTTGTCATTTATGCAGACTTTGAATGTTTCACGAAAAAGCATGAAGGAGACAAGTATCAACATCATCGTCCAAACAGCTTTGCCTACGTGGTTGTCAGCCAGTATGAGACACGCGCTCCAGTCCTGTATCGAGGCGATAATGCCGTGAAAGTCTTTTTAGACCATATGGTATATGAACGTGATCGTATTGTGCATGGTCTACAGCAGAAAAAGAAAATGGTCATGACTCATGAAGATGAAGAGCATTATAAGAACGCCACAGATTGCTACATTTGTCATGAGCCTCTAGGAGCAGATCGTGTGAGAGATCATGATCATATCAATGGCAAATACCGCGGAGCTGCACATAGTCAATGCAATTTGCAATTTCGATTTCGAAAAGATCAGCAGGATGTTGAAGATTCTTTCATCATTCCTGTGTTTTTCCACAATTTACGAGGCTATGACAGCCATTTGATCATGGAAGAAATTGGAAAGTTCAAAAACGAAAGGATTACAGTCATTCCCAACACCGTTGAGAAATATATTGCATTCACCATGAGCAATCTGAAATTTACAGACAGCTTTCAGTTCATGAGTACTTCTCTACAGAAGTTGGTCTCCAACCTGGCAGCAGAAGGGAAAGACAACTTTTATCACATGACGTCACACATTCACGATAGCGACCAACAAGAGTTACTGTTGAGAAAGGGAGTGTACCCTTATGATTACGTGGATGAGCCATCCAAGTTTGCTGAAACACAACTGCCGTCCAAGGACAAGTTTTACAGTCTACTCAGTGAAGAAGACATTAGCGATGAGGATTATGCGCATGCGCAGAAGGTGTGGGAGACATTCCACTGTACTACATTTGGCGAATACCATGACTTGTACCTGAAATCAGATGTGTTGCTGCTGGCTGACGTGTTTGAAAACTTTCGTCACGTATGTCTCAACACGTATGAATTGGATCCTGCTCACTACTATACAGCGCCAGGACTGTCGTGGGATGCCATGTTGAAAGCGACAAAGGTGAAATTGGAATTGATCAACGACATTGACATGTACCAAATGGTTGAACAAGGTTTACGTGGAGGAATATCTGTCATCACACACAAGTATGCGAAAGCAAATAACCCCTACGTAGCAGATTACGATCCCTTGAAACCAACCAACTACTTGACTTACCTGGATGCAAACAACTTGTATGGCTGGGCTATGTCGCAAAGCATGCCGGAAAGTGGATTTATGTGGGTGAGCGAGCCAGAATCCATTGACTTTATGGATGTGGATGAAGATGACGAGATTGGATACATTTTAGAAGTGGATTTGGAATACCCATATTCAATCCATGATCATCATAATCACTATCCAGTGGCTCCAGAACGGAAATGTGTGAAAGTGGGAGAATTGTCAAAACATAGTCAGAAGCTACGGAAAGATCTAAACATGAAAGGCAAACCTAGTGAAAAGCTCATTCCCAACTTATGCGACAAGAAGAAATATGTGCTTCATTATAGAAATTTACAGCAATATGTCTCACTGGGATTGAAAGTCACGAAGGTGCACCGTGCCATCATGTTTGCACAGAGCAAATGGTTGGCAAAATACATCTCCTTGAACACGGAAAAGAGAAAGTTGGCCAAGAACCCGTTTGAGAAAGACTTTTTCAAACTGATGAACAACTCTGTGTTTGGCAAAACCATGGAAAATGTAAGAAAGCGCATGAATGTGGAACTTGTTCACCAGGAAAAGCGGTTCAAGAAACTTGTGGTCAAACCTTCCTTCCACAAATTTAGAATTTTCAACGAAGATTTGACCGCGGTACATTTGCGCAAAGTGGATCTGCTTCTGGATAAACCCATTCAAGTTGGGTTCACCATTCTCGACCTCAGCAAAGTGCTCATGCTCCACTTTCATTACAACTACATCATGACCAAGTATCCCAACGCCAAGCTGTTGTTCAGCGACACCGACAGTCTATGTTATGACATAGAAACGGACGATATATACAAAGACATGCAGGAAGATGCTGACTTGTTCGACACAAGTGACTATCCCCCAGATCATTTCCTACATTCCAACGTGAACAAGAAAGTGCTTGGGAAAATGAAAGATGAGACGGCGGGCATTCCCATTGAAGAGTTTGTTGGACTTCGGCCGAAAATGTATAGTATGATGTATGGTGGGAAAGAAAAACGTACGGCCAAAGGCATCACTCGCGCGTGTCAAAGACGGATGAAACATCAGCAGTATAGAGACAGTTTGTTCAACCAAACGCAAACGATGACTACAGGGCACAGCATTCGAAGTCATGACCACCAGATCTTCTCGGAGAAGTTGAGGAAAGTGGCTCTCTCTCCCTTTGATGACAAGCGATATGTGATGAGTGATGGCTATTCCACTTTGGCGCATGGGCATTACAGTATATAAGGGGGAGACACTTCAACTTGAGAGTTAGTTGTGGTGTGAACACTGAAGCGTCAACATGAAAAGATCTGCACCAACGGATATGGATACTCTTGCTGATACAGTCAAAGACATGAAAGTGAAACATCCTGATACTACCATTAAGAAATTAAAAGTGGAGATAGCACCAACACCACAGTCGTGGGATGGAATGCTTTCTCTAGGCAATGGAAAGTATATCAAGATTATGAAACAAAGTAATGAAGGTGTGGTAAACATTCGCAAATACCTCAGAGATGAGGGGACTGGAAAAAACCGTCCAACGAAAAAGGGTATCTTGCTGACAATACCTGAATGGAAAATGCTGAAGAAGCAGGTGAAAGAAGTGGATAAAAGGCTTCGCAGACAAGACGACAAGTCATAACAAGGTAAAAACATGAATGCACTCATGCTGAACGGTGGTGTTTACCTTACTGTCAATGAGAGGAATGAAGTGATACTAGATTCTAAGACAAGTTATCATCGGTTTAAACCTGAAGTGTGGAAAGACTTTAAAAACATACCACTTGAAGCTGGGTTTAAACGCAGACTTGAAAATAAAGTGGAAGTGACGGTGGCTGAATATGATTCTAACATACGTGTAGAAATCTGTAGAAATCTTTTACAGGATTATCCAAAGGATTATAAGGGAGTTGTGCCAGATACACCATATACAGATTTGATCCTCTTTGATATCAAGAACTGGCGCGCAGTCTTACGATTCCTAGAAGCGATACAACATCCACTCTTCGCCATCTTGCGAGCATAAAAAACGTCTTTGCAGACAAGGAGACAGCTCATAGTTCATCTGACTGTTGAACGAGATGGAAGACTTTTTAACGGAATATAAACCCATTACGCATGGATTCTCATATCTGAGAAACGAATATGATGACATTGTGCTAAGACATTTTGGACAGTATCTCGTCCTATCACTTGATGACCAATCCGTGTTGAAAGACCATCTAGAGAAGTTCAGGATACCTGGCTTTCTCCTAGCAGTCTCAAATGAATTAGAAGTGCGTGTGACTGAGAACTGCTTAGACGTGTTTGTACAATTTCGCCAATATGACGAGCTTACAGAAAACTATGACTACATCACCCTCAACACAGTGGAATGGTACGCTCTGTTACAAGCATTGGATTGGAAAGAACCTAACGCTTGAATTCAAAGAAACAGAAATATGGCTTACACGAGGCACCAAATCCATTGAGCTGACACAACCTATGCGTGTGATGGACTTAGAAGAAGGATATGAACTGAAACTGTCTGAACATGAAACTGTTAAAGTGATAAAGTTTGGTGATGTGTGTTATGTGAGCTTTCATAGCATTTACAAACATGGATGTAATGTCTATGATACCTATATCAATTTAGATTCTAATGAATGGTATTCATTGATGAATGTATTGAAAAATGAATGTGTTTGTAAATAAAAAGTTTGTAAATAGTGTAAATAGACTTTATAGTTAAGAGTTTGTAGTTAAGAATTTTGTAAATAGTGTAAATAGTGTAAATAAAAGTTTGTAAATAGTGTAAATAGAATTTGTAGTTAAGAATTTGTAAATAGTGTTTGTAAACTTTGTAAATAGTGTTTGTAAACTTTGTAAATAGTGTTTGTAGTTAAGAATTTGTAAATAGTGTTTATAGTTAAGAATTTGTAAATAAACGTATGTACAACACAATAAACAAGACAGTTGTTTGAAAACTTGGTTTGTTTTATTTAACAACAACAACTTAACTAATATAACAACAACAACTTAACTACAACTTAACTAATATAACAACAACAACTTAACTAATATAACAACAACAACTTAACTAATATAACAACAACAACTTAACTAATATAACAACAACAACAACATTAATAAAACAATGGTTTATAATGTCTATATACAAAATCCTTTACAATAAAATCACCATCCTTTCTTTTTAATATATTCACAATATCAAACATACTCTGACCTCGAGCTATGCAATATATAATATACACAATAAAAACCACATGACGATGATATTGGCGTTTGTAATGAGATAGAATTATACATATAGTCATTTCTTAAAAACATGTCTAAACGATCATCGAGAGGGAACAGTCCATAAGAGTCAAAATATTCCACAGGGTCTTTATCATAATACACTGCCACCCAATGTTCTCCTGGTTCATCTTGATCGTCTGTGTTGATCACATAGGCGCCGCGTTGTGAAGACGGTAACTGGTCCATGGCAAACACGCCTTGAAACAAGTCTTTGGTCATGACATCATGACTCAATATGGCATCAATCTGCTTCGTGTTCATGACTGGTAGTCGAATTGGATGCTGCGATTGGCACTGATCTCAATAATGTTGTCAAATTCAGCATAGACAATGACATTTATTGTAGGTTGCAAAGCCCTAGCAAAGTTCATTTCTAGCCGCAAATTCCCATGCTTGATCAGGGGGAAATGATCATCACCATCATAATCCGGTGTTAAGTCAAACGAAAATAAAGCATAACCTCTAGGCCAATCTTCCCGTTTTATAATGGAACTTTTCTCACCATTCAACCGATCAAACGATTTGTAAAGCGTTTCAAAAGCGTTCAGGTATTTGTTCTGTGTAATGTCAAGCTTGAGAGGTTTGGATAGAACTGGTTCACCATCCGTGTACAGTTGCATATAGTCCAGATTAAAATGATCAAAATTGTATGGATTCCTCAATACTGATCCACCAAAAGCTTCATTATGAACCAGACCAATGACAATACGATTTGGTAATTGACCCAAAAAGATGTTATCTTTCACAAAAGACTGAAATCCTGCTGGAATGGCCAAGACTTTACATTCTTTTCTAGTGATGATGATCTTGGCAGGACTTTTCATCAATGCATCTGCATGTCCTAACTGAATACCTGGACTCACCCTCACTTTGCGAATGGTTAAAAATGCCTCTTTCACTTCTACCTTATAGGTATTATTTACAGCCATCAATACATAGTCATCTTTTTGTCTATGGAAACGTAATTTCAAACTGATGCCATTCGGAAGATAACGATCCTGCTCAAACAAATCTATCCTTAAACCACCAGTAAGCATAACATCACGGCTAAGACGAGTATGCAAATAGCGATGATGTAAGCCATTATTGCCTTGCTCAGCCAAGTCACCACCGTCGGCATTGACATGAAACCCGGATACATATTGTTCATGATTAGGTCTTTTCACCTCATGACTATTCATTGACCCAGCAGTATCCTTGTACATGAGACGCATAGAGCGCTCAGAATGCAGACTTTCTTCCGAATCATGGATGAGATGAGAGATAATGCTGGTATAACCATGAGTATTGTTGCTATGCGAAACCAAACGATCATTCAGAAACAATTCAATATTAGACCATAACCCATTAAACACATCATTGATGCAAGAGACATTATCATCTGCGCCACACGCTGTTCCATCAGCCTTTAGAATGCGACATACAATATGAAGTTTGCTGTTCTTTAAATCCAGATATTCTTCTGTACTCGCAGGAATGTAGAATTCTATTGGAGCACCTTCTCTAATGCTTGTAAGTGGTTGATAGTCAACATTATAACTTTTCTCTACAGCAGTTTGCGTTGGTGGTACGTGAAACCATTCCAATGGAGAAAGACTACATTCACACGAATGATTATGAATGAGAGACATTTTTTTTTCTTTAAAAAATATCTTTGCGATATTTTGATGTTATCCGTCTGGCTGTTTTTCGTCTTCTGGCACGTTTCGTTGGTTGCATACGCTTTTGTTCACCAAACACACGTTCTGCTACTCGGCCCGTCACATCTTTCGCGACATTCTTTGCAGCCTTCTTAAGATGTGGCGCAACGATCTTAGCCCCAGCCTTAAGTAGTGGAATAGCTTTGCGAGCCAATGATCCCAGTATGGAACCAATACCATCGCCATATTGGATTCGCGCTCCTTTGAATCCTGGTAATTCCCCGCCCACTTGACGAAGAAAATGGTTGCGATATGCAGACGGATCGTGTGTATAAGCTTTCATATTGCTTTTGGTCGAAAATGAAGTTTACAGATCACCTTTCCAGTTTGAAATGGAACATTATGGCCTGTGTCGTCCTTAATATTCATTTCTATCACGTCAAATTTGGATGTGTTTACAGGAACATAATGTGGTTCGCCGTACGTTTTCATGATAATATCTCCATCATGGCCTTGTATGCCAACAGAACGTAGCAAAGGCACATAATAATCACCAACAACTTGTGGTTCACAAATGCTACAATACACATACAGTGTATAAAACCCCTGTTTCACATCCGCTTTATGGTCAGCTGTACATGTTTCAGTATACCATTGATCTGGGATAAATCCTAAAATCTCAGCCAATCCAGTGGAAAAAGACACTTCATAGCCATAATCGAGAAATAGAAACACACGTCGTCTAATTTTATCATACTTTAGTCGAATAGCTTCTGTAAGTTTCAGAGCATTAGTCGCTTCTTCATTGACTGCCTCACATAGTTCTTGTATGGTTCTATAGTACCCATAAGGAATATTGAGAGTGCTAAGAATAGGATCATCGAATAGTTCTTGTCGATACTGAATAGAATAGTCCATGCCCTGTCTCATCGTTGTCCATGTATGTGGATATTGAATTTCAGCTAAAGCCACTTCATATTTTCCATTCAGATAGATGGTTCGAGGCATACGAATTTGATAATTCGAAGCCTTGTTGTTGGGATAATAGGTCATACTCGCATTGCTAGGCAAAGTAATGTAAAAGCTTGTCGACTCCATGATGGATGGGAACTAAATGGTATAGGTGCGTTGACGTTGTCTATATACTTCACGATAGCGCGCGCCATTCGACCAAGTATGCAAATGGTCTTTTACATCATGATGATGATCTAGATGATCTATGACTTCTCCTTCACAACACGCGCTTGTACATCTGATCTTCACAGGAATAGTTGGTTTATCTTCCTCACAACAACAACATAGCTCTTTCAGCCATGTTAAAAATTTTCCCATCCTTCAGGAAACCGTCTTTGTTGACGTTGTTTCATTTCTGTTGTAATGTCGTCACGAGTGGTCTTTTTACTAAACATTGTTTTTGGAATATTCGCATCTACAATTTCCTGGATAAACGGATGCCAGCCATGTTGTATGGCTCGTTCTTTTCTTCTTGTCGCCACCAATGCTTCTTTCATCAAATCAACCATGTTAGAATTTGCTATAATATCGCCCGTTTTCAACACAAGTTCATTCTTCTCTGACCATGTCGTACCATATTTCTTCAGTTCGGCTAAAAGTTGTGTTATTTTTCCATGATAGATAGGTTGAAAATGACTTAAAAATAACTTTTCTGGCTTTTCAGGTGGTGATGATGATGAGGGCTTTTGCTGCCTAGACTGACTTGTTCGTAAATGACGGCCAAGAAGTTGAGACATTTCAATAACCTTTTCACGCGTTCGCTTCCCACGTAAAAGTTATTCACTTTCGTTTTGATTTCACCATCTTTACCCTTCTTTTCTAGCAACATTTTATATTCATATTCAGGAATGAGGACCATTTTCATCGTATGTTTCATTTTAGCAGTAGTTTGGCTAACAAGGGCAATGCCAATCTAGCAATAACTCCAATGAATCCTCCTTTCTGATTAATCAACTTCTTTTTTCGTCGAAGGGATATCTTCTTATCTGCTAGAGTACGTAGCGTATGACGTTCACGTTTAAATTCCTTAAACCGTTTTGAGCTTAAGGGTAAATGTCCTTGCAATATATTCAAACAAATTTCAAACAAGCTTGTTAATTCCTCCTTTGTAGCTTGCTGTAGCAAGGATTTACGTCGTTTAGGCCCACTGCGTGCAAGCAAATGAAGAAACGGCTGGTTCGCTCGAATACGTTTAGACATCTTGACTGCGAATGGTTAAATGACTTGGTTCTTGTTCATACACTGCTTTATCAATATATACATAATGTGTATCTTTTGGTAAAATGCCTGTACGAATACGTAGTTGATCATTTGTCTTTGGTTTTAAATCAATGAATAAATAACCATGAGGTTTGCTAGTAGCATCTTGATAGGCTTCTATGAGAAATTGAGATCTTCTAGGATACATTTGCCGCGCCAATGTACTAATTTGTTGACTGTCTCTCGGATTTTTAAACAGAATGATATAATGTGTATTCAAACTAATATTTCGCATCTCTTTCCCATGATGGAATAAATTATGCACAATAAAAATAATGCTTAGATTTTGATGACTGCTGCCAACACTAAAGAGATGTGTCATACGCTCATCACTATGGCATTTCGTCATTAAGTCATCAATGATAAGTAAGTTTGGTTTCTTCGGGTTAAAACACTCTTCAATGTCATCTGGAATGCCTTGGTAAAATTCCACGCCTTTCATTCCCTTGTACAAAGGCTGATCTGCTGCATAGAGCCATAAAATGCTTTTTGGAGAGGGTTGAATCAACTTTTGTTCTAGAATTTCCTTCACCAGAGACGTTTTGCCACTGCCTGTAGGTCCAGAGACTAAACATGTAAATGGATGCTTCATTGTTGAATGTCTGTTTCTTTCACCCAACTGTTAAACTTGTTTGGCCAACCTAACCACTTGACAAATAATTCTTTCACACCTCCTCCTCGTCTTTTACGTGTTTTCAAGACTTTTTCAATTCTATAAATAGATTCAATATCTTTGGTCACTTTCTGCAGTTCTTCTTCATAGAAATGACCATCAATATCTTCGTCTAAAAAGTCTTTCACACGATATAAATGTATTCCTTGCTTCTTACAACGATGTGTGACAATGAAGACTTCTTGCGTCCATTTGATGTGATAATCCCGTTGAAACACATATTTAATGTGAGAAATGCGAACATGATCACCAATGTTAAATTTGTACTTCTTCTTCTTCGGTTTCAATTTCAATTTGTCAACATACATATACTTCCACACTTTTGATTCGTTGTCTTTACGAATCTCGGCTGGAGCATATTTATTAGGAAGAGAACCATGAGGTCTATGGTTGTAATTGTACACCAAGTCTGGAAGAATGTCTAAGTAACGGTAAGTTTGATTATGTAGAAAATACCGATACATCATTCCCTTCAGAGTACGAATGACTCTTTCAGCAAAGTTGGCTTTGGTTTCATTCTTTGTGGTATAAGCATGAATGCCTTCTTTCTTCAAAAATGCTTTTACCCATCTGTTTTTAAATTCTGTTCCTTTATCAGACCTTAGAGTTCGCGGTCTTCGTCGTGTGTCATGAAAAATCTTTTGGAAAGCTTGTATGACGCTGGTATGTGATTTATTAGGTATTGGCTGTACCCAGACATATTTGGAAAACACATCAATGACAATGAGTAAAAAGCGTATGTCATCATTATATGGAGCTATGTTTCCCATATCAGCCAAATCAATATCCCACATATCATCAATACCACGTGTAATGACACGTTGTCTTTTGAACCTGTATTTGACAGGTTGGAGTAAACTAAAAGCATCTTGATCCTGTAGCCATTTCTTCACTTGTGAATGTGTGACTGCTTGATTATGTTTTCGTAAGATGTGATACAGTTTGTAAGGACCAGCAAATGCTCCAGGCTGTCCAGGTTTGAAGTAAATATCAGTCAAGTAGTCTTTCCACGTCGACATGGTCACACCGAATGAAAACCACCTTCTCAACAGAACAGCTTTTATTTTATAACTCAACCAACATCACTTAACTAACATGCATTTATAACTTAACTAACAAGTTTTTTTTTTACAAATCAAGTATAGATACAATGGTATGAATAACTGGAGACCATTGGTCTTCAATGAACACTAACCAATGACTGAGTTCATCCAATGTAATAGCATCTACACCATATTTCTCACAACGTTGATTTGCATTCTCTAACACTTTATCTAAATGCATGTAATATTTAGCTTCATTCCAATATGTATAAACAGATGCAGCATGACAAGTATGTTCTTGACACTCTTCATGTTGACAAGCAGGACAGACTAAATATGCAAACTTTTTTACAGCTGATAACATTTCTTCACAATAAGCTTTTTGCACAATATATTGTCTCAGTGTCATGTCCGCCATTGTGCAGTCTTGAATCAATGCAACACAAGTTAAACATACTTCAAATTTACATGTTCACACGTCTGCACACCATGACGGTTGGCAAGCAAATGAAAAAGTCTCTAACCCTCACACAACAGTTCTAACAACTTTCCCATAATATTCTGACCAGGATATTCAGATGACACTTGTTTCACACCAGCTCCCCACCAATGATCATACGTTGCTTCAACTAAAGTTTTGTCTTTACATTCTTTCAACTTGTTGCGAAACAATACACACTGATCCAGTTTGACTTGTAAAACATCTTGCATTTTGCTTCTCTTCACTGTATGCCATAAAGGACATGGTTTTATCCCTTTAGCAATACGTTTCGCTTCATATCCATTTCTACATGAAGCAATGGCTGAAGCAATATCTGGACGGTGATGAAACACTGCTTTCTCATATTGATACAAAGCTTCACTTGAGTTGAACACATGTCCATACTTTTCAAGTCGTGTTGGAAACATATTTGAAAGAACGTCCTTATGACCGCTGAATAGTACAAGATTCTCCATGTTGACTTTGCTTCTGCTGTTTTATTCTGACATGTCGGTTTCTTCCTGTAATAAAATATCTTTTAATATATTTGCTGCCTCTTCTATCATATTCTTTCTTTGTTTACGTTGAAACCACTCACATAAAACTAAATTTGCTAGTAAGAAAAACATTGTTATGTCTTTGAGAAACAATTCACTATGTTGTTACAAAGATGTTTAAAAAAGGTTTTTATAACTTACCTGATAAAGCTGCTCGGTTTCCTCTTCTTCTTTACAACAATCTCTCAAATGATGAACCACGGTGAAATATACTTCCACATCAGTGCGAGCAGAATAAAGTGCAGCATCAAAGTCAAAGTCAGGATCTTCTTCTATTCCAATTTTATGACATTCTCCCAGAAATCTTGAATGCAGTTCAATCACATCAAGACTATGATGTACAACATCCCAAAAAGCATCCAAATGATAAAGTTGATAGTCTGGAGTGCCACAGCAAGCAAGTTTAGCAATCATCAAGTCAATATAAGCATTTTTAAAACATGCGTCCATCTTGTTTCAGTGTCTTGTGGGCTTTTACTTTGCTTCACTGACTTTAAGTACTCCACACTTGCCGCAGAAGTTGCTTGGTTCACACAACTTGCAATTATACTTGTGGCAGTGGCAATGATAATCCTCCACATATCCACAAGCACCGCAATAGTCACAGGTAAGTCCAAGTTGATTTTGTACGTTCATGTTCTCCAACTGAACTTCAGCCAGCCTTTTCTTGGATAGCTTTGACAACTTCATCCGACCATCCTTTTGCAGCTTGATGATCGTTTTCTTGTCATGACATTCCTCACATGGTGATAGGGCTGAGTTGATGTTGTCCATCTCCTGAAGCAGTGTCTCCCATTCACCATCATTCATGTTGATGTGATGTGTGTATTCTTTCCCTTCAAACCGTGACGTGCGCACAAAACTCACATAGCGCATATCCAAGTATGAAATGACTTCAAGCCACTTCGTTTGCGTTAAGTACAGTTTGAAGCCAATGTCGCGTAAATTTTTCAAGCTTTGGCATACAATCTTCCACAAAGATGGTGAATAAGCACACCATCTCTCTCCACGTGTGATGCGTAGAAATGGCCCATATTCTCCATGCTCCACAGTAATGGTTAAGTTAGCACTAATTTTAAAGCTGCTGCTGCGCTGCGTTGCGTTGCTTGTCTTGTTCTCCATGGCTGCTACAATGTACTGATGATGCACTCCCTCCAACTGTCTGCTGAGAAATGACTTCACTCTGCTGAGTTCACTCCCTTTTATACCCAACTGTTTGCTGAGTCAGCTTTCTTTTCAAAGAACTTGCAAAGTTTTGAATTCACTTCAACTCGTCCATGGTTGAATCGGACAAGCTCTGATACATTCGTCTTCAATGGAACATCATCATCATAATGTAAAATGATTCTTGCAGCCACATCTAACATGAGCTCAACTGCCCAAATTGTATTCACGTTGATAAATGCTAAATCAATGTCATAAGTTAACGGTAAATGTAGATCTTCACATTCACGTAGAAACGAGCGGATGAAACGATGTCTTGGAATGGTCTTTCCAACAGCTTCCCAATGCTGATGTAAGTTCTTCACTTGCAGCATCCAATCCGATTCAAAAGCAGGAAGCTTTGAAAACACATAGTCAGCATAATTCACTTTGAAGACGTCATCCATGGTCTCTACACATCTGTGAAAAAGTAAGGCTGACATTGTCAAGTCTTTTATCGTCACACAATATCCACTTGTTGACTTGTTGACAGAATGTATTACTAGTTGACTAGTTGACATGTTTCACTCATGCTTTTATACTACTTCCATGTAATCAAAATATGGTGTGTAACTTTGTTAAAAAATTGCTGACTCAGCAGAATTTTACTTGTGTATATGAATGTCTCACTTACAGTTGTCGAGTTGTACAGCTGTTATACAGCAGAGACATCTAGCGGTGAAGTTAACTGACGGTGAAGTTAAATGGTCTGCCAAATGGTATTCATCCGCGAAGAAGCACTGTAATGGCGGTAAAAATGCATACAGCCAGCTGCGCAAATAGCCTATGACTACTTTATAACAAAACTTTACATAAAACTGAATCAAATGGTGAAATTTTCATATAAATCGACCAAGTATAACGAAAGGTATTGTTTTACAAAGTTTCAATTAAGCAAATAACCAAAGTTTGTTTACAAAGTTTGTTTACAAATTTTGTTTATAAAGTTTGTTTATAAAGTTTGTTTACAAATTTTATTTATAAAGTTTGTTTACAAAGTTTGTTTACAAAGTTTGTTTACAAAGTTTGTTTACAAATTTTGTTTATAAAGTTTATTTACAAAGTTTGTTTACAAAGTTTGTTTACAAAGTTTGTTTACAAAGTTTGTTTACAAAGTTTATTTATAAAGTTTGTTTATAAAGTTTGTTTACACAGTTTGTTTACAAAGTTTCAATTATGCAAATAACTAAAGTTTGTTTACAAAGTTCACTTTTTATTTATAAAGTTTCAATAAACACTTACCGAAATAGTTGTCACTGGATGCCATCCCTTGATCTGATGTGATCCAATTGTAGTTCTACAACTTGTACTTCCTTGCTCCACTCACCGAAATGACTGTCACTGCTGTATGCTCATCCCTTATATACCCCTCTGATGGAACTGAAGCTGACTTGACAGAATGTTGCTCGCCTAGGGGGGGGGGGGGGGGTCGGTACATAGTATGTCCTAGGGGGGGGGTCGAAAAAATGAAAAATGTTCAGAATCGTCTGAAACGGATAAATATGCAAAAATCACAATTTCGAGGGGGGGGGGGGGGTCGAAAAAATGAAAAATGTTCAGAATCGTCTGAAACGGATAAATATGCAAAAATCACAATTTCGAGGGGGGGGGGGTCGAAAAAATGAAAAATGTTCAGAATCGTCTGAAACGGATAAATATGCAAAAATCACAATTTCGAGGGGGGGGGGGGGTCGAAAAAATGAAAAATGTTCAGAATCGTCTGAAACGGATAAATATGCAAAAATCACAATTTCGAGGGGGGGGGGGGGGGGGGGGTTGTCGACCTTTTTAGGGTCTGTTGCCATGGTTACACTGATTGACAGGTCGGGTTCATTGGCTTCATGTTGATTGACTCGGCCAAACCACTTTCGCTCCAGACAGCATCATCTCAGTATGACGTCATGATGACGTCACAGATGGTCGCGCCTATCCTAACGCTTATCGTGACTTCCGGTCCAGACATGATGACGTCACTTCCGGTCCAGACATGATGACGTCACTTCCGGTCCAGACATGATGACGTCACTTCCGGTCCAGACAGCACTTCCGGTCTAGACAGCACTTCCGGTCCAGACAGTATGACGTCACTTCCAGACAGTATGACGTCATCAAGTGACCCAGAAGCCCCGTTTATACCCTACTGTTGAGCTTCCCGTTCTAGCTTCTAGCTGTGCACCAACAAAGTTAGTTCCTTGATCGCACCTTAGCTGACGAATAGGTCCGCGAAAAGATATGAACCGCCTCAATGAGTTTATAAAGGGTTCTGTAGAAAGGTCTATCGCAGTTTCTAGGTGAATGGCACGCGACATACATGTAAAAAGAATCCCGTACCGCTTTAGCTGCTTGCGGCCTTCCTCTATAGTGAACCGACCAAATAGATCTACCGCACAGTAGATAAACGGTGGTGCGACTTCTTCTAAGTCGGCCATCTTCTGCTCAACTAATTTACCGCGACAAACTGTACAGTTCTTATGTAGTACGCAACCGCAGAATTTATTCCAATTATCCAATATCCTGACGACCTAAGTTAGTTAACTGTCATACCTCGATCTTGATGATGAAACTTTTCATGACCGGTATCGACGAATGGATCAAGTCGGCATATGGAACCTGTTTTTCGTATAGCTGCTTGACGTCTCTTTTTTCTTCTCTGTCGTTTATCTGAGTAGCTTTCAAGTCTTTCAATATCTAAATCTCATTTTCGAAGGCTTTTTTGTTGCACTGATTGAATGATGAGAGCTTCAGCGTTGTTGAGATCTGTGACTCTTATTGCTAGATCTACCCGTTCGTTCACTTCATAAACGCGATTATTTAGTATCTGTTTATACTTAACTTAACGACGAGTTTCATTGGTAATGTAGCCAAGTACTACTTTGCTGTCGGACCAGAAGAACTCAGCTATGTTGTGCTATTTCAGTTCGTTCCTCAAAATACAAGACATTTTCACAGAGAGAATTGCTGCAGTCTACTCAAGACGCGGAATGGAAACTTGACGCAGAGGAGTCACTTTACTTTGCCTAAAACTAAACCTGGCATTGTTCGTCAACAAGTCGATGATAGGATCCTATACCATAGCCTGTAAAGCTAGCATCAGAGAAGTGACGCAGCTCAACTACCTTCACCGGATCGAAACCTTTGGGTTTAAAACGGTATCTTCAACTTTTCTAAGTGTGCCGAACCACTGCACCATGTTTTCCAACGATCAACAAACTCATCTGAGAGAGGCAAGTCCCAGTTCAATTGCTGCTTGCAAATATCCTGAAGAATACGCTATGAATTCAGAACAAACAAAGCGAGAAAACTAAGTAGATCACAACACTCGACATAGCAGACAAAATGCCATGAAGTGTAGCTGGACGGTCCATCAATGTGATCTAGAACTGAAAACAAAACCGACTCAATCGTCCACCGAGAACTTTTTCTATTGGAGCAGCATCATGCGGAAGATCAAGATTCTCAATGTACTGCGCCCTGTCCTCAGGAGGAATACTGTCGAGTACAGCTGACTAGTTTGAGATGAACCTATGCAATCAAAGACCTCTGTTCGCACACAAGTCCGTAGCATTGGCAATCAAAGAAATAGCTGCATCATCAGTAGGAACTGATTTGAGACCATCATCCATGTAAAAGTCCAACCGAACAAAATCTATGGTATCGTCACCAAGCTGGCTCTCTCCGTCATTTGAAGCGACGAGACCGCGCCCAATAGATGTGCTTTCATTCTAAACTCTGTCGGCTCTTCGCAGTTCCCATGTTTCCATTATAGGAATCTGAGGAAATCGGGATGTCTTTCGCTGACTGAAAATTGCAAAATCATGCAAAAACATAGATACTGTAGATATTTGCAATTGTAGTTAAGACACTGTAACAAAGCATTTATTGGCTTATTTTGATATCTTATTGACCAGTTAGACAGATATTGATTCAAAAGTCAACATTATCTCATTTGTTAAAAATGTTTAACGTTGACTTATAATATGCAACATATCCTTTTGTTTTTGCTTTTTTGCATTTAATAAATAAAGGTACTATAACAGTGGCATTCTGTTATTATCAACATGTATGTCTCTCTCTTTAGCTAGCTTTCTGTTAAAACGAGGATATATTGGGGTGTGTGGATGCTAAAATACTGTGCATATAAACTGGCCCGTGCGAATGAGAACATTAACCCTAAAACCCTCTTCATGCTACCAGGAGACTGATAAAAAGCTGTAGCTCATTACTATTGCTCAGTCTTTGCATTTATGTTTGAATTATTCAGCAAAGCCCAAATATTTCCTTTTAACGATTGGAATATATTAATAGTTTCATGATAAATCTAGTTACATATTTTTCTTTATATTGATTGTTTGGAAACGCTAGAGGTTGCAATTGTACCCTTTGTATTTGTAATGCAAAAAACATTATTTAAAACAAATGACAGCAAGATAATACCTCTGCGCAAATGCTCATATTAAAACAGTGACGCAAGCTCTGAAAACAATCTTGAAAATATTAACACAATAGGGGGTTATAACATTCTTGTTGTACTCTAAAATCACCCACGAAAATTAATGTATACGATATGTGTTGGGATAGTAAAAATACTGAAATAAACAGAGCATGTGTGAATAGAACAGAATATAATAAAACACTAAAATAGAAAAAAGCTCATCATATCTTCATGTAACCCTTCACCTTTACCCTGGTCTCACAACCCGATCCATATCTTCCACAGCTACAAAAAGAGACCTTTCCATGAATTGCATCACTTGTGTCTTGAATTGGTGAAAATATTTCACACTATTGCAACTTGTACGATGCAACGCACTGGTTTAGTTTAGTTTTTAAAATCTTTATTTTCAAAAAAGAATCATAATGGTGACGTTGATGAAGATGTTGATGCTTAGCAAATATGATTACCTAGTTCGCATTTCACTCCCATTATGTAAACTGTCTGCTAAGCTTTCTGCCTCGGAAATTGCTTGAACTTGTTTGGTAGAATAGTAATGTTATGTTAAAACAATGCCCAGGCCATTGCTTATTTCTTTTATATTTCAATTTAAGCAATGTAGGACAGGATGAATGTATGGGGGAACTACTCTTGAAATACTCAGAAACACTTATAAACATCTTTGCAAACACTCATGAAAACACTCACGAATACCCATGTAGCACCCTTCAAAACTCTGACAAACGGTTTTGTAAACATTATGAAAAATTAAGACTCAATTCTTAAAGCGTTCATGAAATTAATTTGTTAACGTTTTGGATGAAATACGCTGTCTACATACTGCATACTTCAAAAACTCTGCTGATACATATACATACACACTGGTGCATGCTGACATGTATATACACTGAAATATGTATCGCATAGATAAATGCTAGATACGCATCGATCTATTCCTTTATAAATTTATCAGTCCGTATTGATTGATCTACCTATATATCTAGTTACCTTATTATATGCCTACTTCACAGTCTATCAATCAATCTGTCTTCGTTTTTATCTATCGGTTTATCTATCTACGTATGTGTACCTGTCTGTCTGCCTGTCTGTTTATAAATGTACCTATCTATCTATCAGTCAGTCTAGCTGCCTCTGTTTCAGTATGTATTAATCGGTCAAAGCAGTACTGTATACGTGCAAGTGTGACTGCAAATATATTACGTTAGCTGTGTGAACACGAACGTTATCTGAAAATCCCAGCCACATTACAACCGTTATGTTCTGTCTATTTATTTGCAGCAGCCGTATTAATTGGTAATGTCTGGATAAACCTACTTGCAAAATTTACTCTTCACACTTGGAACTCAGGTATAGATTAACATGGGTTAGTATTATTTTCACGAAGTGTTTTCATGTAACTTAAAAGACTTATGTTCTGTAAACCAAATTCAAGAAAAAAATGGTAAAATTTCAACTATCTATAGGGATATAATCTTACTCTCTTAATAATACAAAGGTAGCGGTTAACTTCGGCGGTAAAATTTTGGGGTAAATATTGTAATTTGATAAAGGCATTCAGCCGCTGGACATTGTCCATGGTAATCTGGTTTTCTAGATTCATCAATTTCTACGTTTTAGTTAAGTAGTCAAGCTGCCAATGAATAAACTATGAAAATCTAACATTAGAAAGATTTTGAATGCAACTTTTAGTTTCACAAACGCACCAACGCATCACTCACAAACCTTTACCAAATCAAGTAGTTCTTTGGCATTTGAAAAAATTTAGTGGCACAAAATTAACATTCAATGCTTCATGTATTTACTGCCCACTTTTACTCCGCTGTGCACTTTCGGCTGCAGACATCAGGATAAACAAGGTTTGCTCAAATGCCATAAAGTAATATTATAATGTAGTGCACAATTCATTTGAAGCCATATATTAGCACGTTATTTAATAGCTCAGTACAACAGTAATAGAGACATAAATGCTAATTTATTCAAAGAAGTCGTCATAATACAAAACAATTTGATATCTGACAGAAAGATATATAGAAAAAAAATAAAATTAGCAAATATTCATACCCATCATCAGAAAAGAAACGAAACAAAAGTGGTAATACTAATACACATCACCATTATATGAAGGCCATAAGTTCTGTCTTTCTATTCATTTTAAGGAAATGCCGCCGGACTCAATGGGCGCGAATTTTGAATTTCCATTGCATTCAATACCAACATACAACACAGCCCTCTACTGTTCTTCCTTTTGGTACTGCAGTGTTGCTATTAGAAGTGTGTGCGCTTACAACTAAGTTCTTTTCACCCGGAATATGCCCGAATTGGTCGCATCCACCCCATACACTGACGCTTCACATGAAACAAGTTATACAGCTGAAGAACAGTTCACACGAAATGTGCAAAGACAAAGGAAAACTTTTAATAATCGCCTTATTAAACACTGTCATTTGGCGCATAACACTTGGGAGTAGATCAATTCCTTGTTGCTTTAAAATCCTTGCAAGAAAGCCATGACAATTAATAGTTACGAGTAAGTCTGTAGGGATGGCTTTTTGCATGGGGCTGTGGAGGAACATGGCATCAACCCTCTATCATTTTCTCAAACAACATAACACGTGAATATATGTAATACAATGTAACAAATTCATCGCAGAAAAACTCAAAAAGTTGAATTTGGTACAAAGAAACAGATGTGAATAAAATCTCAACGCAGTTAGGCACAGTATTTGGATGATGCAGGAATATCATTCATTCCGGTTTTTAAAAGGATGCAACTGTTCAGTGTAAAGATATTGCTTCCATTGAATGTTGTCAAAATTATGTCTTACAGCAAAAAATGACTAAATTTAAGACTATTGTATACCATAATTAAGTCAAGTCATGGTGTGCATTGGCGGTCGATCAGGAAATGATCATCAATAACTGACCAAATTTTCAGACTATCATATGACATAATTCTGTCAAATAAGGAGACCCGATTTATTTTCTTCTTCAGATATTTTGCACCTACAAATCAGATTGACGAACACAGCAAGAAGCGGACCATCGATTCGTACAACTGAATGCCGGCTCCCTTGAAAAGTACGACATAATACTACAACGTATAAATGAGGCCTACAATCGGCATTCGAGAGTTGTTTTCTTTGTTCTTTATTTTTACGGACACGAAATTGTCTGTCAGAATGATCTCTGACTTCTTCAAAATAGGTAACTTAACACTGCATTCTGGATTTATTTCGGTATAGTCATATTGTCCACAGTACGGACAATTGTCAGATTCGTAACTGTTGCTATTTAACTGATTGTTTCTACGGGTACAATGCATGTTTATAGCACAAGAAGTACATTCGTATTTCAAATGCATACTTTGCTTCTTCCCTGTCAGTTGATGATTGAAACGAATTGCTTTAATATATTTGCTTCCTTCTACGTCTTCTTTTATTTTAGAGTTATCTGACAGCTGTCGTTCAACATTAGTGACGCTTACAGTAAGACTGGGCTTTGACTGAGGATTTCCGTTGACATGCTTGACGTCCAAGTCACATATGTAAAGTCCCTGAATGTTGAGACAGCTCTCTGACTCAAATTCTAACGAGAAACTCATTGAATTTATCTCTTCAATATCCTCTTCCTTAATTTCACGAAGTACAGTTTTGCTTTGCCCAGGTTGAAATCTTTGCTCAAACGAATAAGAAATATCTTTTTTGCTTTTAGAAGATCCATGGGCCATATAGCGAAAAAGTTTGGCCTCTTCTGTGGCAGGCAATATTTTTGACGGTACCACTGTTGAACTGAAAGCCTCAATAGGAATGATAGGAAACCTGATTTTGTCAAGCGTTTCGCCGAGCATTCGTCTCATATTTGAGCCGTACACTTCGATTCCTTCATCCTCACATTTCTGAGTCGCCCACTTCTGGCAAGCCTGGAATATCAGAATTTCTTCCGCAATCAAATTTTGCTCGCTGACAATCAAATCAAGGGTACATTTCCTAATGTGTACGATAGAACTTGACCCCAAAGCCAACGCTGTTTGACGTCTGAGTACTCTTAATATTTTCGCAGTAAGTTCTTTTTCATCAAAGAACAGGCTCTGGTCCAAAAGAGTAACGGAATTTTCAGGACAGAGCTGTTTCTCGAGGTATTCTGTACATTTTGTGCGTAGTATGGTAAGCATGTATTTCTTCGCAATGTACAGGATAAACATGACCAGTTCTGGGGTAAGTTCAATCTCGTCAGTGTACATGTACCTTAAAAGGAAAAGGCAGAGATATATAAAATATAGCTAGTACAATGACATAACGCGAGTGTACGCACGACAAATAAGTAGACAGAGAGACAAAAGACACACACACACACACATACACACACACACACACACACACACATATATATATATATATATATATATATATATATATATATATATATATATATATATATATATATATATATATATATATATATATATATATAACATAAAACAGAATCTTTCTAGTCAATTCATTATCTTTCCGGTAAATCCACTATCTTTCAAGCACATTTACATTATCTAACAATAATTTCAATTTCAATAATTTTCAACAATTATCTCAGGAAATCGCAATGTTTACAAATGATATCAAAACTGAAATTAAATTAAAGCTTAAACATATGAGTTCTATTTAGCTGTAATAGCGATGACGGATCGAGTACTATTTTCGTACTAATATGAAATTGTTCATGTAAATCCACTTTAGCGGCTGGTGATCATTTTGAATTTTCTTATTTGCCCAACAGCGATGCTCTGAATAAAATGTTTTGATGGTTAACCGATGTGCATAATATGGTGATTGAAATTGTCAGTGATTTTTTTCAGTTTCAAGGACCTGTAGGGAAAATCTAAGTTCTTTACTGGAGGTCATTTTACTTCTCGGGTCGATTCGAAAGTCATCCTCGAGCATATTTTGGACTGGATAAACATTGAAAAAATGATGATCTGCCAAGGAGTTTTGGTTAATTTTGTGAAAATATATTTCAACTGAAAATCCATCTTCGTGACCTTGAAAAATGGATAAATGTAAACATAAAAAATGACATGCACCTGCCCACCTGCCTTTGATGGGTCATAGAAACCAAGGTACACAAGTAATCTCTACATAAACTATAACGCTTACCGGAAAACTTTGGACAAGGCGTCTGGATCCACGTCATTGATGATTATCTCGTTTTCTTTCTCAGAAACCTTCCCATGAAACATTGTCCAGAAGACGGGAGACCGGCTTGCTAGAATGTACTTGTGCGCCTTGATCGTTCTGCTTTTCTCTTTAAGTTGATCTTCAGGTTCTGAATCTACGCAAGTTGATATACAATTTAGTATAAATGACAATCCTAAAGGAAGGAAAAATCTCATCAGTTCATATGTGGGGCTTGTTACATTTTTTCATTCACACCATTAAGTTGTATTACCGATCAATGGAATTGATCAATACTACCTTGTTTGGTTTTCGGGAAGGGTCAGTTGGCCTTAGATATATTACAGTGTGTTGTCCAAACAAAGTAAACTAACTGGACGAGCTTGTCCAACAGAGACATAGGTTCGACCAATTGGCATGTCCAGTCTCAATCCAACATGAAATTATATGTAACAAAGAATCAGAAAATAACAGAAAATAAGAATAGAAACTATTATAGAATATTTTTCCTGTATAGTCTTACCTGAAACCATCGCAAAAAATAATAAATATTTGGTAATATTTAGGAAATATCTGTCCATTCGTGTGTTAAAAAGAATTCATTTTATACACCACAGTTCGGATCAAGTTGGTTATAATATGTATAGATTTTATGTGAAGATGGGTTAGCAAGTTATTTTCACATGTCCTTATTTCAGTTTTGTCAGAAGTAGAGCATGTGGGATATTGCCATATTTGTGGAACTTATGTGCGCTTGTGTTGGGGGGAGGCGGAGTCGAGGGAAGAGAACGGCATTAGGGCCACACACACACACACACACACACACACACACACACACACACACACACACACACACACACACACGTAAAGGCACTCAAACAGCAAGATAGAAAGGATCGAAGAACATGAGAAACATCTACAGACGGACGGAATGAATTACACAAAGACCACCTGGAAAACGGCAATAAATCAGGAACCTAGAGAAACTCGCAAAAGCTAAGTATAAATCGAAAGAAAGCTAGCGGTAAAATAGACAATAAAGCTACAAACAGAAAGCCAGAAAATAAGCAGAAATCAAAAGAAATCTAGACGGAAAAAGGCAATAAATCTAAATACATGCAGCTAGGAAATGAGTGATAAAACTGCAGAAAGATCAGCCTGTGCAATAACATACAACAAAACGGAAAATGAGCGATAAATCTACAGGCAAACAAACGGAACATAAGTGAAAATTTAATTCTTACAATCTAAAGTACATTATTAGCCTTTTTGAACTGATACTCAAAGAATACCTGTTCTATTCTGAGTATTCGAGACCAGAAATGTGACATCGGTTGCCAATGAGTTGTCGAACATGTAGGCGTTACACTGTAACGCACTCTTCTTTGACTGCCAATTATCGCTCAACTCAACATTGGTTGCCATTTTTTTCTAAATATCAAACCTGAAATTATAATAATCTAACAAAGTAATGGTTACTTATTTTAGTTTAGCAGACAACTCTTATTTGGGTTCTACTCTAGGGTTGAATTTATTATTTCATATTATACAATATTGCCAAGTCAATAAGTTTTCAAATTTTACCGGTACGCACACTTTAAGAGATAATACAGGTATTTCTCATAAAAAACTTCAGGTAAGTGTGTGTGCTTATGTATATATATTCAAGCGGAAATAGGTGAACATAATGCAAAAAGTCATGAGTGGCATTGAATTCTGGATATTTATCTTTTCTTCCCATATGATAATTAACATTTATTAAGTTTATTTAGTTTAGTACACTTTTGCTTTGGACTATATCGTAAAGCATTAAAATAGAAAAAAAGTGAATTATCGTAAAACAATATATACTAGTTCCAAGCTTGTATGAAGCATTGGAAAAACTTCCTGCTAGTAACACTTTTCAAGCCAAACGATACTTAAGCCAAATTGAAAGAATCATTGATTATATACTGAAGGACAGAAGAAACTTAACATGCAAATAAAATATATCATTTTGAAAAAAAAATTATTATACTCTAAATTTAAATTTCCTAACATGAGGGTACTGTGGTCTAGTTTGACTGTGAATGGCATGTTTCACATCTGTGAAATGTGTTCTATTTATCATCTTGTACTCCCAAAGACCAATTCACATTGTTCTCACGTTCTAGAGCCTTTGGTGGGAATTATACACCAAACGCAAATGAAGTGGTTGACACTCTGCTTACAAAACATTGTGTCGGAAAGGCAAAAATAAATTGAATTCCGTGAAATTTTTTAGTTCGCTTCGGGTGTCACCTCGAATCGCTCACTCCATAACAAAAATGGAGGTAAATGGGATCTAACAACGAACCACCCATTACTAACAACAACATTAGATGCTCGAACACATGATACGATCTCATACATCCCCCCATTCTTGTTGCACAAAAAGTGGAGACATATAGCACAGCAAGACGCATACGGCTTAACAATGTGTGCTGACCCGTCATAGTGCCATGTTGTACCATGAGAAAACCGGCACTGTTAAAACAGACCCCGGTATAAGACGCGACTGTGATGGGAGCAGTTATACTGATGGCGACGCAGTCACGGCCAGAGAGTTTATTTGGCCACCTTCTTCTTTAAGGCTTTTGCATCGGTTGTGTATTCCTACAAATGGTGTTTAATACACGTGTTAGGACAGGGTCAACAACAACTCAAACAAATCACACATTAAGGCATTGCTAGAAGTGCGCCAAGTCCAGATCTGTGAGTGCTAATAGGAAAAGTCCCAGTCGATATTGTTGCGATATGCCCCAGCGAAACGCACCAAAACTATACTCTCAGACTCCTAAAAATGGCATCTGTCCAACTCGACCATTTTTTGTTAGGCTAACAAACAAGCAAAAGAGAGACTGCACAAGCGCAGAATGCAGCTTAGCAGTTAGCACGACTCGAACAATGAGAACTGAGAAATTCTCAATGCGATTTTGAGTGTGAAACACCCTGGCCCTTACAAAATCCAACAGATCGCAAAGAAACTGGAATCAACTTTTTAGGTACAAAATGCGTCTTTTCTATGGTGTTCTTATCTAATTACTTAACTGTTTAACGCCAGGTGCTTGCATGGTTGGTGCCCATATGACGTAACTAGTAACGGATTGGGGAAACTTGACCACTGGGGAAAGAACTTGTTGGTAAGGCGTATCCCCACCCGAACCAACGGACTACTGTTTGGTAGCCCTGAATGAGTTCTAAAAATCCCTCAACCGTCCTCCGTAGCACATGATTGCACATGATTTGAATAATGTAGAAACTATTCTTTGCTGCAATCTCTCGATTCGTTGCTACGTCTGTTTCGAAGAAGACTTTCTAGTGTCCACCTTGGATATCTTGGCCTGTGGAGAAGATGCCGTTGTAGACACAAGTCGCGTCTTTGTCGGTGGCGTGGATGGTATGGATGATTGTCGGTACCTCGGCCCCTTGGGATCCGATGTCAAAGCTCATTGCATAAGTGCGTGACATCGTTCTGGCTGTATTTATTGTCTCCTTCAACACGTGGGACCGCAAAAGCTCCGACTTACAGTGTATGGTAGTGAATCGAAGACTATGGTTGTCTTCCGTTTTGATGTTTCAGTTTGGCAACGCTTGGCCACGACACAAAACCACCAAAGAAGATAATAGATAAGCTTGAGCTTACGCTGCAAACACGGAGTGGAAAACAAGATCAAATAATAATTTTGTGTCCGGTTCCACAAAACGTTTTGAAGGCAGCATCTCGAAAGGAGTTACGCAGCCTCTTGCACATAGTCTCTTCAACCAACCAACAGTTAATTTCCGCCAAAGCATGCTCGAATACGGGCCCATGTTTCGAGGCTAGGCAAGAGGCTCAGTCTGCAACACCCCGCATTAGACTCACGCCTCGAAGCCGACTTGACTTAACGTATTTGACTCCACCTCTGCAATGCTAATGTGACATGTGACTCCATGCTAGCAGGAATAGTTACCTCAGCAGTAGTAACTTTTGCACATTTGTGTTGGTCTCCTTTGTCAAGTCATTATGCAACAACACGAGCTTCGGCGACATGTTGATAATGTACATCGGATGTCGATCACATAAGATCAGCTGGTATTGGTCTGGGCTTCTTTGATTTAATAGAAGCACCCATGTCCGATTCGGCAACGATAATCACGGCTGCTGGTGACAAAGTTTGCTACGACGCTGTTGATTTGTCACTTATCAAGCGCTTGCGTTCCTTGGCCCGACTCTCTCTCTCTCTCTCTCTCTCTCTCTCTTTCTCTCTCTCTCTCTCTCTCTCTCTCTCTCTCTCTCTCTCTATCTATCTATCTATCTATCTATCTATCTTTCTATCTATCTGTGTGTGTTGTAACAGAAAGGAGAACAGCGAATCCTCCAAATGATCATGCTGGTCGCAGAGATTGTCAAAAGTACTAGGCTGCGTGTCTCAGCGGTGTAAGTGTTTAGCATGGAACACCGGTCCGTTTGATATCAGCAAAGGAGTCTGGAATTGACTGTGTGTCTACTAGAGAAAGAAAGCCGTGCACAGCCATTAAAATAAAATATAACAAGACCTAATCACATATATTGTATAAAAACATTGAAAGCAGTGATATACGCTCGATCCGACCTGTCACAGTGACGATTGTCGTCTTGACCCGTCACATGCACCATCCGTGGCAGCAACCACCCAACACGTCACCAACCACAGGGCCTGACAACCACGACATTTCACATGTGTGACTCACTGAGTGATAGAAGCAAACCGTCACATGGTCAATCTGCTGCCAAAACAGGACGTCACCACAGGATTATGGCTACCGAACACGCAATCGAGATATCCCAGATTCGACAATTGACATATCGGACCACAATAAGCTGGGTATGGTCAATTGGCTGACACTACACAGACACTGATTGGCCGACTGGTTGACAAAGCATTGTAAGCACAGCATTAGGGGAACCCGTTCAAAGTTTGCATTTGTGATACTATACCGCAACATTTCTATTGAGGATCGAATTTACCAATATTAACATATAATCAATAATTATATATCTGGAAAAATACATGCAAAATATTACTTTTGAAACATAATCAATCAATTAATCAATCAATTTTATCTTCTAAAAAAAAATAAACCTATTACATCTTTACCTGGGCATCTTTATCACACACCGTGAATAACATAAAAAATATGCACAATATCATAGCCTTAGAAAATACTTTCACTTTAAAGAAAATTACTTTTTACGCTTGCTGTTTATAATCTTATCAAAAATCAAACATGCAACATACCGAAGCAGTTTGTTATTAATGCCAACAATTTGTCGGTGTACTCCTCAGAAGTCTAGATGAAAGCCGTAACTACTGTATTTTTCTGTAAATTAAACAAACAAAGCAAATAGAAACGGTAGTTGTCTTTCGGTTGAGCACCCTACGGAACCAGGATTTGTCATAAATGTGTTTTTTGTTCGTACGAATAAAGATTACACATGAATTCGAGTCGATTCAATGAGTTCGATTCTCAAGGAAGAAATACATCTTTGCTTACAGATATACATATAATAATATATAAGTGTCAGTCAAATGCTCGCTTAGAGTTGTCGAGTTATCGAATCCAAATATATAATATGTGAAATGAATAATAGTAAATTTCCTGCAATAAACAAGGTACGAAACAAATGCCATGCCAAAAGATGGCTCCGTAGGGTAACGACTACTCCTGTTCTTGACCACACCGTACTGTCATGACATGGAGATGGTATCAATAAACGAGGTACGAAACATGCCGTGGCAAAAGATGGCTCCGTAGGTTTAGGAAAATTCGTTTTCTTGACCACTTTACTGTCATGATGTGCATTGAAAAAGCATTTCTTAAGTATATCAATGCTTATCACTTGATCAGTATATCCAACTGTTGATAAAGAGAAATGAGATCCCCTGGTAGGCAGGAGGCGGCAACTTAATGTCATAAATGTTGCCATGGGTAATAAAAAAGGGGACTCGCAGACTGAGGGACAATTTAACTGAAAAACATCGGGTAATTTTCATTGAATTTCCATGAAAAATGAGTTTATTTCGGAACTACACTCCGTTTGTTTTTGGCAAAGAGGGATACATTATTTCAAACTTAGCGCTTCGCGTTTAGAGGTTGTTTTCAAACAAATCCTGGAGACATGTAGCAATAAGCTGGTATCTGAGTCGGTTTTGACAAAAAATGTAATTTTAAATTATTTTCACTTCCTTCTTTAAGTGTTGCGGAGTTCATTCACCTTCTGTTTCAGAGGGGAATATCTAATAACTGTGGAGAAATATACGTATCACTGACGTTATTCGTAAACTTATCACCAAGTAAGAAAACCCGGTCAATTATTTATTCAAAAATATTCTTAATTATGTGTCATATTATTGTCTTTTGACATCAATTTGACATAAAAAAAACAACTATTTGATGTGTTCTTAGATTTATCCTGCCTTAGATATCTGTAACAGCAGCGCAATAACAATACATATAATGTCATTTAAGCAGAGAGAATAGAATCTTAATGCTGGCAAATAACTTACGTAGTTATTTCACCTGGGCGTGATGAAAAGATATGTGGGCAGCAGTGTGTTATCAACAAACGTCCCTTGGATATCGACAATTTGCAGGTGATAATACTTATTCGATGTCATTGTATTGTGTTGTAAGTTACATAATTAGGCCAATGACGCCCTTAAGATGCATCTTGCTTATTGTAATCTAAGTTTAAAAGATAAGACAATATCATCATGTGACAGATGCTTACACCAATGATGATACCGTTTATTCCGTTTAAGAAGCCAGAGATCGGAATAGCTCACAAATAGGCACTGTAGTCCAACATTTACGGTCCGTTGTGTATAATGCTGTTTTACCCAGAAGATTCCGCGAAAAAAGGACAATCACAGAGTGGAACTACTTTTTAAAATATACTTCATCTCTGTGTTTATGCATTACAGATGATGATAATAATAATAATAATAATAATAATAATAATAATAATAATAATATGACAATAACAATAATAATAATAATAATAACATTAACAATAATAATAATATACAGTTAGTACATTCCCTATCAGAGGTGTTTTACTGTACTTTCGAATACATCAGGAGGTCATTAGAAACTTGAGTCAGTAATGATGAATCAATTCCTGATATCTTTACATCAGAAACAATGAAGAATAGATGATGCACTAGATCCTGAATCACGCTATATTACAATGCTATCAGCATTTGCAATTATATGAAACCTCATTGTAAATTAATTGGCATATCAACTAGCTTGTGAAGGGAGTTTACATATCCTGAATCACACTACTGCAATACTCTTAAGTGTGATAACAGCATTGGCAACAAATTATATAAATCCCCATTTTAAATTAATCGGCACATCAACTACCTGGTGAAGGGCTCACATATCCTCACCCCAAGCTTTGAAACCAAATTCGTTACATTAAAATATTCGGTTAAACGTAATAAGTCCCCCACAGGCGTGCAATCACAGGATTTCAATGAGCAATTGAGTAGCTTGAACAGTTAGGGCTACATGGCGCTGACAAGCAGTCATTGTACAAGTCAATACGGTGAAGTTTTAACAGTCTTTCCAGTTTTCCATATTTTAACAAAAATCTTGAAATAATCCCTCGTTGCACAGATCCACTATATTGTCGACAAATACCCATTGAATAGGTCAATTGTGTTGGATTTTCAAAGTTTTTCCCATTTTCCCATTATTTGTAAAAATCTCAAAATAACCCCTCGTTACACTGCTCCATTTCGCATGTGCAAGAGAACAATTGAATCGATTCGGTGTTTCCGGAGATATAGCGTCGACAAAAAAGTATCGACTGACGAACAGACGGACAGACGAAAGGACGGACCCGAATTCTATAGTCCCCCGTTTCGCACCACGACGCGGCGGAGTTCTAATAATGATAGCTGCTCCATAAATAATATTATTATTATAAACACTTTTACAAAGAATACTGACAAAATAAATACCAATACTTTTGCTAATACTACTACTATTAACGGTCAAATAATATTAATAATAATAATAATAATAATAATAATAATAATAATAATAATAATAATAATAATAATAATAATAATAGCATTTGGGGGGGGGGGTCGACTACAATTGGCGCTCAATCTTCGTCCTGTGACATGCATTATTGATCGAAGCCAGACACCCTGTTGTTCGTGTAGAGAGGCTCTGGTTATTGTATGCAGTGCCCACTTGCATACCGTGAATGCCTTTACGAGGATTTGAACTTACGAAGAAAGTCAATACTTATTTCCCAAGACAGTTTTGTTTTGTATTTTCAGGGCGGTTCATGTATGTTTTCATGAGCGCTAACAATGCTGTGCAAAATTACCTTTTTGTGTTTTAAGATAGGTTCTCGTTTTTTTTTCAATATTTTCTACCATGTGTACAGCACATGAAATCTTTAAAAAACAGGTTTTGGGCTGGAGCTTGCTTTAACATAAAGATAACAGTTCTAATAAAAAACAAGTTAGAGATTCCGCAACATCAAGGTTAAGAAGCCAGTTTATAGGTTGTGGTCATTTGCAAACTTTAAAATCACACTTTAGAGATCCTTCGCGGTATTAGTATGCCGAATCCACAATCTTTTCCTTGTTGCTTAAAAGTAAATATTACAAAAGCTAAATGAAAATAAATGCCTTACTAATTGATAAAGGCATTCTTTGAATTTCTTTGTATTTTTACATTATAACACTTTTTGGAAATGTTTCATCACTAACCTGTAACGTTTGTAAGATCTGACAATTAATGTTATCCAGAAATTACTATTATATATATTGTCTGCTTAAGTGAAAGGTATGAAATTGATAAAACACCAGGACCGAAACAAGGAACTATCAATAGAAAGCTATTAAGAATTATATGTCTAGGATTTTCAGACAGTGCTCGCATTCACACTACTCAGGTTTACTTTAGACAGATAATTTGTTCGTATATGCACTTGTTTGTATATATTACCACTTTACCAGATAAAGGGATAGCCAGCAATGCATAACCAGACTGACTGATATATAGGCAGACATAGATAACCAGGCTCGCTGATATATAGCCAGACATAGACCACCAGGCTCATTGTTATATAGCCAGACATAAATAACTAGACCACTGATATATAGTCACACATAGATAACCAGGCCACTGATATAGAGGCAGACATAGATATCCAGGCCACTGACATATAGCCAGACATAGATAACCAGGCTCACTGATATATAGCCAGACATAGATATCCAGGCCACTGATATAGATGCAGACATAGGTAACCAGGCTCACTGATACATAGCCAGACATAGATAACCAGCCTCACTGATATATAGCCAGACATAGAAAAATAGGCCACAGGTACAGAGGCATACATAGATAAGCAAGCTCACTGATATAGAGCCAGACATAGATAACCAGGCTCACTGATATATAGCCAGACATAGATAACCAGGCCACAGATATACAGTCACACATAGATAACCAAGCAACTAATATATAGCCAGACAAAGATAACCATGCTCACTGATATATAGCTAGACATAGATAACCAGGCTCACTGAAATATAGCCAGACATAGATATCCAGGCCACTGATATAGAGGCAGACATAGATAACCAGGCTCACTGATACATAGCCAGACATAGATAACCAGCCTCACTGATATATAGCCAGACATAGATAATCAGGCCACACATATACAGCCACACATAGATAACCAAGCAACTAATATATAGCCAGACAAAGATAACCATGCTCACTGATATATAGCCAGACATAGATATCCAGGCCACTGATATAGAGGCAGACATAGATAACCAGGCTCACTGATACATAGCCAGACATAGATAACCAGCCTCACTGATATATAGCCAGACAAAGATAACTAGGCCACAGGTATAGAGGCATACATAGATAAGCAAGCTCACTGATATATAGCCAGACATAGATAACCAGACTCACTGATATAGAGGCAGACATAGATAACCAGGCTCACTGAAATATAGCCAGGCATAGATAACCAGGCCACTGATATATAGCCAGACATAGATAACCAGGCCAGTGATATAGAGACAGACATAGATAACCAGATAACAGATACATCAATAGACGAATATGCATACAGACTGAGAGAGATAGATGGATAGATAGATAGAAAGATAGATAGATAGATACATAGATAGATATATATATAGATAGATAGATGGATAGATAGATAGATAGATAGATCGATAGATAGATAGATAGATGGATAGATAGATAGATAGATAGATAGATAGATAGATAGATAGATAGATAGATAGAGAGATAGATAGATAGATAGATTGATTGATAGATAGATAGATAGATAGATAGATAGATAGATAGATAGATAGATAGATAGATAGATATAATTATATAACTAGCAGATATCAGTTATTTTTAGGCAACGTTAAGTGCACTTGGGAAGTATTAATATTCTTTTTTTGTTTATATTTGCGTAACAGGTCCATAATCTGTTATGTTGACTAAAACTGAGCTAGGGTGAATGGAAATAGAATGCTTATATTTTTCATTTCAACTTTGTTATAACTTATCCAATTTGCATTCTAAACGACTTCTCCATTGAAAACATCCGAAAGTACTATTTCGCTTATTTATTTAATAGCCGATCATATTTATCAGGATAATTATAACTTTGACGTGTGCATATGATACCCCAGCCAAACTATTGATCTATTTCGAGTAGAAATAACCTGTTGTCGCTTAACATGTAGATTTTGTAATTCCGAACCCACTAACAAACATAATAATTGATCAGGTAAAGGATTATATATGCACATCGATTGCCTCCTGATGAATCAGAAGTATAACTATACCTTCGAAACCTAAAGAGTGAGACACTTATAAACGGCTCAAAAACGACAAGAAAAACACTACTGCATTCGTTACTTATCACAAGCCATTAGACCTAATATCGCCACCCTGCCGGCTTAAGGCTTTCACATTTTACCAGTATTTTAGCATAAAGGCACATGCAATATCAATGGCAGGACAAAGTGTTTATTAGATACTCGTGTAAAATCAATGCCAGTACACAAAGCTGTTTTAAATAAATGCGTCGCACCAATATCAGTATGCGATGCTATCGCAGAGGCAGATGGTGTAAGGAGTGGGCATAGAAGAATAGGGATGGGCGTATAGCGAGAGGTCGACCTGGGGAAGGATACGGTCGTAAAGATGGAGAGACCATAGAAGATGTAACGGCTTTCATGCGGGATTGATGTTTGTGGGGGCGTAGAATGGGGAGAGAGTAAGGGGTGGGTGTAGAGAGGGATGAAAGGTGGGGTGGCGTGTGAAGAGGTTGATGACGTAGACGGGGGGGGGGGGGAGGGGGGCGGATACAGACGCACAGGGTTTGGCGCATTGGTAGAGAAACGGAACCGGGTTTACGGACTGAGTGAGCGTAGAAGAGGTAGTGGCTTTCATAATGCGGTGATGTGTAAATGGGCGTAGACTGAGGAAATAACGAGAGAGGGACCCGGTGCAGGAGACGCAGAGGGGCCAATGCTAAGGGAATGGCAGGCGTAGTTGCGTAAGGTGGCAGGTTCAGAGAGCACAGGGCAGACTGCATTCGAAACAGCTGAAGCCAATAAAGGCCTTTTGAAATATTGATGCTAAAAAATCTCCTTCAGGAAGATGTTGTGGCTTTCATAATGCGGTGATGTGTATATCTGCGTAGACTGAGGAACTAATGAGAGTGGGTGAAGAGAAGGGGGTGTAGGGATGGGACTAAAGTACGGCAATAGCGTTGGAGGCAGACATAGGGGAAGGGAGGGTGCTGGAGACACAGAGGGGCAATGATAAGGGAATGGCAGGCGTAGTTGCGTAAGGTGGCAGGTACAGGGAGCACAGGGAAGTCCTTGGTTTTGTAAAAGTCATGTGTGGTGTAACATTCAGGGCAGACTGCCTTTGAAACAGCTGAAGCCAATAAAGGCCTTTTGAAATACTGATGTTAAAAAATCTCCTTCAGGAAGATGTTGCACTATTATTATTGCAAAAATCAAGGACCTTTTCTGACACAAATGCTAAAGCGATCCACCTGAATGAGCCTGCATAGGAAAGTAACCGTGAATATTAAGCAGCAGTTTTGCGTAGGAACATTTGGAGGGTATTGTTATTAGGTATGTAAAATTCGACTTAAGGCAAAAAACTTCTTATTGCATGATTTTGCATGATTTATATGGCGTATAAAAAGTAATAATAATTACGATAGTTGCTCCAGAAATAATATTAATACTAATACTAATAATACTTACAATATTTATGTCAATACTAACGCCAATTCTATTAAAATTAATAGTCGTAATAGTAATAATAACAATATAATAAAATTAATAATGACAATAATATCATTTAGCGGGTCGGCATTGGGCAATTGGAACACCTTGTTGCTTTTAGCAAGAAAAAAGCCATTCAGTTTGAACCAAAATAAGACGACAGTGGGCTGTATTAAGTGTAATCCCGAGTGTATATTAAATATTCCATCATGTCTGCTATATCAGACGTTCCTGGGAACCAATTTCTGACGTTTCAGTAAAATGGCCAATTTCATTTCATTTTAAATATAAACTTATTTGAATTTGTATACTGCCTTTTTCTATTTATTCAAAGGTAATGTTTAAATTATATTAAACCAGAAAAAAGTGCTAAAATAAATTCTAAGTTCAAACTCTATTTTATTCACAACACCAAAGAACAAGGAAATTGTTAAGTTAAAATAATAGAAATATTAAAAGTGTTCTATTTTTGAAAACTTTCATTTTGAAAATATTTCTACACCAGCTAAAATGTATTATTTCTATAAAACGTGTGATTATCGTCAAAGTTCTACACTTTTTAAACTTTATCCACTTCTTTCTAAAGGCAATTAACATTATTTATAGATTATTGTCTTATTATTTATTATTTTTTGATCATCCAACTTTAATTTTTATTCAGAATATCTTTTAATAGAAACACATACATTCTGTTCATTTCTTGATGTGGATATATTATCTATAATCAGATTTGTAATTCTATCTGTGAAAAATCTCACTAAACTGTCCAGAATTACCATTATACACTGTGGTTAAAGTATCTTTTAGCAAACTATTCAAACTACAGTAGTGTTCACTATTTATGCATTCAATGTTTAATCTTTAGATGAGAATTTCAAAGAAATTACAGAATTAATTGAAAATGGTTTACATTCTATAAAACCAGTAAATTACAATGTAGCATTAACGGATACCGGGATTGTGAGGTAGTTCAGGAGTTCCAATCCAACCCCTAAATTTTAACAAAAAGCTGTTAAATTTAGTGTTTGTATAAAAAATGTTTCAATGGTCAAATCACCTCTTCAGAAGACGTTTTGAAGTTCAAACACCCCCTCCTTCCTCCCCTTCGGCACACATGGGTATGCAACTGTACAGAGAAACAAAGAAAGAAGACGGCAATAGATAACAGAACAAACCAATTCACAGCACCACAATACGTAGCAGAGCAAATTGTTTCACTGTAGCACATATGCTGCAAAACTGAAATGTTCAGAATCCTAGAAGGCAAAATTGCTAAGTACAAGTAAACAACATACCTAATTGTTTCACTCGAATATTGCATATTTGCACTTAATACGATTTTGATTAGGTGACATCACTAATTCATAAAACATTTTAAAGTGCTTCTGAAACAACAAAAACAACAACAACAACAGCAACGACATGTTCAAGCGTTTTAAAATGTACCCATAAGCAAACAATAGTTTACAATTAAACATCTTAGAAAAGAGTATCAAAACTAGCGCTATCATTTAACAATTAGACCAAACAATTCGAGAAATATAAGGCCCATAGAAGCAGCTGTGAAGATCTTCATGTACACAGGCTGTATATACATATTATCTAATAACCTCACCATAAAAGGCAAGCGTTAATTTTTCAAGGACCACTCCTGTGTAGAAAATACCAACATATGTTCCTATAGCATACCCTAAGTATGGAAAGTGCCCAAGAATCTTTAGTATATTGATTTATTCCTAAAGAATTATTTTTAGAAAGGTGACCAGTTCAACACCACTTAATTCTAGTATTATTCAGCCTAAGAAATTGTCATTAATGTTCAGCTATACCTAACGGTATTGATGTAAGATTGGAATTGAAATGAATTGCAATACAAGCGAAAACATACATTCAATCAATTTATGCTTTCCACTGAGTAGCCGTTTCATGTCTAATTGCAAATAAAAGTTTGATTGAATTGCTTGGTACCAACAGACACGCATGTTGAGATATTTTAATTTTACAGTTGTTGCTCAGGGCATTCTGAAAATAACTATTTAGATATATTTGTTTCTAAGACCAATTACAAATAATTAATAAACAATAAGCAAATAGTCGATAACCAGTATCCATAAATCACTAACCAATAACCACAAAATGAGTAATCGATAACCAGGTAATGAATGCACTTATAAGTCACTTCGTTCATATTTGTTCACGATAGGCAGTACAGTATCATCAATGTCTCGTTGGTGCTGGCTGTAAGTTTCGATATCAGCATCTCTGTTTGCCATCAACCATAGAATTTCCTCGTCAATTGCCTTTGTGATCGTATCCCTCTCTCTAGAAGAAAGTTTTCGTCCAATAGAAGTCCCTTCGTCAACACGCTCTTGAAGCTGGTATATGTGGCGCTCGAAATGATTCCGTGCATCGATGCGATCCCTGAGGTCTCTGTCGGCCTTGTTGTAGCCTTCAGCATCTCTTATCATTTTCTCAATCTCTTCGGGAGGCAAGCGATTTCTGTCATAGTTGATGACGATATCTTTCTTATTCCCTTTCTTTTTGTCTTCAGCTGTGACATGAAGTATACTGTTCTTATCTATTTCAAAGGTAACTGTTATCTTGGGGACTCTGGCTGGGGCAGGAGGTATGCCTTTAAGCACAAATTCACCGAGCAAATGGTTATCATTTGTCATTTTACGCTCCCCTTCATAGACTTCAATATCCACTTCTGGCTGATTGTCTCTTACCGTTGTGTACACTTTCGAGCGTGTTGTCGGAATGTGAGTGTTTCGAGGGATCAAAATGTTCATATAACCACCAACGACTTGAATTCCGAGCGACAGTGGGTTTACTTCCAGCACCTCAATGCCACGTTTCATCTTTCCGCTTAAATTGGCCGCCATTAAGGTTGCTCCGTAAGCTATAGCTTCGTCTGGATTAACCCTGTGGCTGAGTTCCTGTTACAGAGTAAATGTTGTAATTAATATAAAGTATGTCATTATTTTTAAACTTATTCTTGTGCCAATAATATTGCTACTATTGCTAACTTTGTACAAAAAGGAGTTGTCTTTCAGTAATAATAATAATAATAATAATAATAATAATAATAATAATAATAATAATAATAATAATAATAAATAGTGATACTAATAAAACAATAACAACAATAACAGCAATAATGATAACAACAATAACGTTGCTGATAATGATAATAATAATAATAATAATAATAATAAATAGTGATAATAATAACAACAATAACAACAATAATAGCAATAAATATAATCAGAATAATGTTGCTGGTATTTCTAACCTTTCCATTAAAGAATCCTTTGACAAGCTGTTGGATTTTTGGGATGCGTGTTGATCCTCCAACAAGAACAATATCATGGATATCTTCTTTTTCCAGATTCGCGTCAGTTAGCACCTTTTGCAGAATCTCTATTGTTTTTGAGAACAAATCCTGCGAAGATTATTAATTGGAACTTTTACAACGTTTAGCGACAAATTCAACTAATTTAGTTTAGTGCCATTTTGCCAAGGCAATATGAAAAGTTTGTGGAATTCTGTATCAAGTTTAGTGCCATTTTGCCAAGGCAATATGAAAAGTTTGTGGAATTCGACAGATATATAGAAATGACATTATCAGTGACGTCATACGATGCATTCTTGAAAAATACGAAGCAGAAATGGGAAAGCTAAGCACCTAGCAATTGGTTTCTATTTGTGTCCATAATTTTATGCTACCCCCTAAAGTTTGAAATAATATCCAGCCTTTTTATTTAGCAAACGTGGAGGCATTACGCTAATACCTCCTCTCCTTTTTCTGAGAAGCACGAAGAACACGTGACTTCTTCCATAAGAACACTTCTATTTTTTGATCATATTCCTAAATGAGCTGTAAAGAACTTACCTTATTGAGATCCTCAAATTTAGCCCGAGTAATTGCCTCAGAAAAATCTTCTCCATCGATTTCCATCTCGAGTCGTGTGTGATGCTGATGAGAGAGTGCAATCTTTACTTTTTCGACCTCGCGCCTCAACCTCTGAAGCGAGCGTTTCTTAGTTAGTTCTTTTCCGATTCTGTGCTCATATATTCTGCGTAAAAATATGCTATACTTTTATTATAGCATATTATAAAAATGACATTAAATAAATTAAATAGACATCATTGATAATTCGTATGACGTGCATAAGGTTTACGTAATCCAACCAGAAACATTGCTTTTCTGTTCGGGTTTTGTAAAAACAGTGATGAAGACAGATTTCCTTCGAAAGAGGAAGGTGGGTTAAAATTTGTAAAAACTTTTTTGCGTGAAAACACGAAGTTAGACAATCTAATTTAGTTCCGGATTTATTTCGAGGCGGGTTCGATTTCAGTCCCTGACCCCATCCCCATTCTTTAGTTTCTTTAGTTATACATTACATACCCATAAGACTTATTTCTGTATAAACATCAAAGGTTTTATCACATATTCAAAAGTTTTGCCTTGGCATACTGCCTGTTCAAGATTTCATATGATATAACAAACGGAATACGTCTTTCCAAAAAAAGTCAAAGCTGTATCAATGTACTGATCCGCTTGAGAAAGCAACTTGCATTAATAAAGCTTGCTACATACATACAGTGACATAAATAGATACTGATAAAATCACATGAGGCTGATCCAAAAGAAAAACCTTCCTGGCGTCTCGGACGACAGTCGAGTGCAACCAGTGGGCAAGGCTAAGCAACGTTTGTCGCATCAATCCCAACGCGGATAAAGCTTTATTTTTGTTTATGAGTATTTGTGTGTATATTCTGGTATAAGTTACATATTTTTGCAATTATCTGTGATGCTTTTTGTCATGTAGTTAAATTTTTGAAGACTGGATGAGCACTGAGTATGGCTGAGCTACCAGACAAATACTACTGTTTCCCTTTTACACGTACTGACATAAATTCAAAGACTTAAATAATAATGCAACAGTTTAAAAAATGTATGCAATATACGTTACTTGATGAAGTGTTCCATAACTCGCGCATCGAAATCCTCTCCTCCTAGATGAGTATCACCATTTATAGCCAGGGTTGTGAATACTCTTTTCTTTATTGTCAATACAGTGACGTCGAAGGTACCACCACCCAGATCATAGACAAGGATGTTTTTCTCATGTTCATCTTTGTCAAAACCGTACGCTATAGCAGCTGCTGTTCTATTTTGTAGAATAATAAAACCAAACAATAGGTCTTGTTCTCCTTTACACAGCAATAACAATATTAGCAATCCATGTGTTGTTGTGTGACTTATCTGGCGATTCAATCGTAAATAACTGAAATATTTATCGACTGTTATTTTCCGGTTAACACTAACAAATTATAGACTTGAGAATTGACCAAACAGATTACAGGATTTACCCAAGAAATCATGTGACAACAACAAAAAATTTTCTAAATATATGTAAGTAAATGGAGTAAAGCTTATGATGAAGTAACTTAGTTTCATAGTTGAATGTTTTGTATTTACGGTTCAGTGATAATTTCCATAATATTCAAGCCCGCAATAGTTCCGGCGTCTTTCGTGGCTTGTCTTTGCATGTCGTTAAAATATGCGGGTACTGTGACAACTACGTCATGTACGGGGTTCCCCAAGAACTTCTCTGCTGTTTCTTTCATCTTGGTTAGCACCATAGAGGATATCTCCTCAGGAGCAAATGCTTTTCTTGTTTCACCAACACTTAACTAAAAAATAGACATTTTGTTGAAGATCTTTAAGCTAATTTCATAGTAGATGTTAGCATTAATTCTAATAAAAATTTTAAATTTTATTATTTCGACATGTAATTGTTATGTTATAACAATTTAAAACTAATTTCAAAAAATATAAATGAAGATAAACAGTACTTTCAAAGTTAAGCCTGAGGTTTGTTCCTTTTCATTAAGCATAAAAATCCCTTCTCTCAGTTAATTTGTTTTCCTTTTTCTTTTGGTTTTTTTACACTGACCGACAATAATGTTTTTTAAAGCAAGGGTTATGATGTGTTGCTTTGCGTTAACAAGATTCTATCTTGTTAACATATGCACCTCTGTAATTTTGTATTTTGTTTGCTTACATGCACATACCTGATTTTGTGTTTGTTTGCATGCGCGGTTCTGGATTGTTCTATTTGTTTACATTCGCTTGTTTACGCACACAAGCTTTACAGTTTTGTGTTTGTTTACATGCACAGACCTGGCTTGTTGTGGTTGTTTATGTGCACAGTCTTGATTTTGTGCGCCTATTTCCCTGTACTAGTCTGGCGTTTTTTGTTTACTGTCATATAGAACCATCTTCTGTGTTTGTTTATATTACTACATGGTTTGTGGATTAAAAAGTCATTTGCTGTTTTAGAGTTGTAATTGTTAAAAGTTTTGAGTAAAAGCTTTTTTTAACAAAATAGTTGTTCAATTATTATTATTTTTGATGTGGCTCAAAGCAATGACTTGGTGGCGGCGACGTAGTCGTATTGGTTTCCTTGGTTACTGGTATATTTGTGTACTTACCTCTATGTAAGGTTTCCCGTTCTTGTGTATAACTTTGAAAGGAAAAATTTCCGGTCTTGTTGAACACTTGGTTCATCCCACCGGCGTCCGATAAGGCGCTTCGCGTCATACACAGTATTTTCAGGGTTAGAAGTGACTTGGTTCTTTGCTGCGTCACCAATCAATCGTTCGCCTTTGTCCGTGAATGCCACATATGACGGAGTAATTCGATTGCCCTGGTCGTTGATTATGACTTCAGCGTGATCATCCAGTTACACCCCAACACTGCGAATCAATATAGAAGTGGCAACTCGAGCTATCACAACCGAACTTAACATCTAACACTTTTCTATTTTACTTCCATATAAACAAATATATATTATTTTTTGGTACGACCACACTCTTCCTTGAAATGTCCGGCCCGAGAGAGAGAGAGAGAGAGAGAGAGAGAGAGAGAGAGAGAGAGAGAGAGAGAGAGAGAGGTTCTAGATCTATGAATATATTTATGTTGTAGTAAACGGATTGAGGTCACAAATTTTGTGGAAAGAAGAAATAGGGTGCAAAATGCCCAAAATATGTCTAAGTACTTTATAAATGACGTTATTGTTTACTTTGGAAAGTTTACAAAAATGTTTTTGTTCAGCGTTCTATTCTAATATAACCAGATTTTGACATGCCTATTAGGTGATTTTTAAATTATTGTCAGTAAAATAAACAACAGTTTTTGTTAATGCGTGGATTATGGGGCTGCATTTTTGTAGCAGATTCGAACAAACGTTGAAGGACTGTGGAACAATCTGGGCAGCAAAGTAGCACTAACGTACATAATGATTTCTCAGATATCCATGCACAGCGGAAATACCCTTCTTTTTTATCAGGTACTTAGAAATACTGTAATTTCAAAAATTTCCTATAATTTCTTTATAAAGCATTCAATGAGCTTGAATCACAATGTACATCATAGCACATCACCGAGGAACAAATGCACTCGCTTTTAAAGCAAAGTGATAAGTAAAAATTTCCATGTTGCAACGTCTCAGGCAAAAGCTGGCATGGCGCTGCCGAAGCTTTGTGGTGAAATCCTTTCCTGGTTGCATGTTCACTGGTGACACTCAGGCAACAACACAATGCTGTGGAATAGCATGAGGGGCATAAAGTGATGTCCGTCTTATTATGATGATGCCTTCTTGACTGTGATAGAGCATTACAAAATATTAGCACTAAACAATGCGGCTGGTGTGCTTTGTATATGAGTAGAAAATACCGGACAAAACGCTTGCACCATACGTAACTTTTCACGCTACATAACACAGGAAGTAACTATGCAAGTAACACAAACTTTGTGTAGTGCTTGTTCTTACCAGGAAAATGTTGTACCCAAATTGATACCAATGACTGTTTCCTGGGCTTTGATATTTGCAATAAGATGAAAAAGCACGGAAATTATCACTGTAACCTTCATGATTCTTCTCTGAAATGAAAGCATAATATGTGCACAGATAAACCAACAAGAACGGGAGGATCGATCCCAAAAAGCTCTCCAGCAGCCTGTAGCACTTATTAGAAATTGTGCTGAAGGGAGATACGATGTTACTATTCAGAAAATACTGTATATTGTAAAAGAAGGGTATGAACATCGCGATAACAAGAAATTATTAATAGAAAAGCATCATCAGAGGTTGTAATATGACAAGCAGCTTAGATAATGCTTAGTTGTACTGGTCAGATTAACTTTACACTCGAATATTCACAACCGCATACATTACCACTTTATAGATAGATTGATAGATTGATAGATAGCCACAGATAGTCAGGCTCATTGATATATTGGCAGACTCATATATCAATATATTGATAGAATGATTAACAGATAGAGACAGAGAGAGAGAAAGAAAGAGAGAGAGAGAGAATAAGAGATAGATAGATAGAAAGATTGATTGATTTGGTTAAAAGCCGGTTATATTTCCAAGGAAAATTTTAATTTGGTACATATGATACCCCAGTCCAACTGTTGAATTTTCTCGAGTAGAAGTAACCTGCCTTTCAGAACCCAAAAACTAGCAGAATAATTGATTTAGTAGGGTATTATATGAAAACATTGATTGCCTCCAGGGCAGGCAGTAATATAACTATACCCTGCAAACTTCAAGAGTGAGACCCTGTAATATGACTCAAGAAGCGATCAGGTATCGCCTGCCCACTCTAGGCATTTTAACGAGTATGTTAGTATAAAGACACATGTAACATCAATGCCAGTACAAAGTACTTTTTAGTTCCTCGTGTAAAATCAATGCCAGGACACAATGCTATTTTAAATAAATGCGTCGTACCAATATCAGTATGCGATGCTATCGCAGAGGCAGATGGTGTAAGGAGCAGGCATAGAAGCATAGGAATGGGCGTATGGCGACAGGTCGACCTAGGGAAGGATACGGTCGTAAAGATGGAGAGGCCATAGAAGATGTAACGGCTTTCATGGGGGTTGATGTTTGTGGGGGCATAGAATGGAGAGAGAGTAAGGGGTGGGTGTAGAGAGGGATGAAAGGTGGGGTGGCGTGTGAAGCGCTGAGAGGCAATCGTAGAAGAATGTCTTAAAGGGACAGGTTCAGTGGACGCAAGCAAGTGCTTGGCGTGGGGAAACGTAACATTCGCTGAAGACTAAATTTAACACGATGGAACTAAAGAAAAACCTTTTGAAAAGTTTTTCTTTACGAAAATGTTGCACTGCTTTTAATGCAAAATCTAAAGGCCCTTTTTTACACAAATTCTAAGGCGACCTACCTGAATGAACTGTGTCTTGTGTATACCTATATGGGAAAGAAATCGTGAATAATAAGTAGCAGTTAGGCATACAAACACTTAGGGCAGTTGACATACGGTATGTCAAGTTCGAATACAGCCAAAAAAAACTTCATATTGTATGATTTTGCGGGATTTATATGGCGCATAAGAAGCAATAATACTAAAAAATAGTTGCTCCAGAAATAATATTAATAATAATACTAATAATGGTAACAATACGAACAATATTAATATAAAACACTACCAAAACCACTAATAATAAGAGTGATAATAATAACAATAATAATTATAATGAAATAAATAATAACGACAATACCATTTAGCGCGTCTTTCGCATAATAACTACAATCGGCGCTTAAACTTCGTTCTCTGACATGCATTATTGATTGAGGCCAGGCACTCTATTGTAAGTGCCAACTTGCATACACTAATTGCCATTATGAGTATTTAAATTCGCGAAGAAAGTCAATACTTGTTGTTGTTTAAATTAATGCTTTCAGGGCGATTCATGTGTGTTTTCGCGAACGTTACCAGTGCTGTGCACAACTTATGTAATGAGTGTTCAACAATAGTTCTCGTGCTTTTTCTAATACTTTACTACAATGTATGCAGCACATGAAATCTTTAGGCTGGGCATTGCTTTAACATAAAATAGCTTTCGATGAAAACAAGTTGCAGATAGCTTCCGCAAAAGAAAGTTTAAGAGGTCAGTTTATGAGGTGGGGGTCGTTTTGCGAACTTGATAATCACACTTTAGAGATCCCGTGTGTTCGCCAATTTTATCAACCTTTCTTTGTTGCTTGAAAATAAAGATTTTTAATGCCAAATTGAAATAAAAGCCTTATCAATTGATCAATTAATGTCGCACATGCTGTTTCAGGACGCAATTTGTTTTGTCACCCCAGAAACTGACAATATCATTCACCGGGATGTGTCCTTTTGTTTCTCTGGACAAGGTGAACATGTACTAGGATATTGAGTGGGTGTAATGCTGGCGGGTGCTGTTGCGTAAAATTATAGTGTTTCCGTTACAGAGGCAACCGAGGTATAAACCTTTTTAAAAATCGACAACAAAATATTTGCAAGAAATAAAAAAAAAACAACCCAGCAGGCAAAATTACGTCTTTAAGGCGTCTTTAAGACGTAATTTTTGGACCAACATGAAGTCTTTAAGCCGTCTGATAAAGCTGGGCTTTACAACAAAAACAGACGTTCCTTTTGAGACGCAAAAAAGACGTCATCTTAAGACGCAAAAAAGAAGTCGGTCTGGGCGTAAAAATACGGCGTTTTTGGACATCTTTAAGACGTTTATAAAAGGTCGATTTGGCAAAAATATGACGTCTTTTGGGGGCGTGAATAGACGTAGTTTTCGGACGTGTTTACAACATCCGAATCTAACCAAATCACGAAAAAATACTGTGTTTACTGATGTCAAGCACTCCTCACATTTGACAGGCCCAATACGTAGACAGAAAGGAGTGCCGTAGAAAAGCCTGAAATATGCATATTATCGGTAAGAGACCGTATCACTGCAGTTGAATTGTATTTTAATTTGATTGTTCTTTACTTCACCACAACAAAACTGTCAGCTAGTTTTGTGGGCCTGTTAGTATCGTTGTTGTTCAACAGCAAACCCCCACGGCAATTCAGTTTACTGTGTATGACACCTTTTTACTCAGTAGACCGACTGGAGATTCCTCGCAAATAGTACTCATAAAGGAGAGGAACCACTTTTAAAATATGATCAACAACCACCCTCTACGGTGGTTTCGTCTGTTGAACATTTTAGTTCGCAGACCCACTGGGGATTCCGCAAAAATATACTCATATTGGGGAAATATTTTTAAAACACCCATTAGCTCTATGTTTATGCACAACAGATAGATCTGGTCATAGTCAACTGTTTTATAACGATGGTTATAAGTATATACAGTCTTAAATATAATTTCGCTCTTTCACGAGTATTTTTTTGGAATCCCCAGTGGGTCTGCGATGTACAAAGGCATTATACACAACAGATTGAGCACTCGTTCACAACACATTACTTACTTATATATTTAGTACATTAAAGTTTTCATTTAAAAGACTGCCTGAATATAATGACACAAAAAGCTCAGTTATCTTTTTTACGTATATATATTTAACAAGACGGGAAATAGTAACATGTGGCGCATTTTAAACAATTTTGATCTGTGACTTTTTAAAATCTTGTTTTACTGGCGCCAGAACTAAAAGTATTTGCAAAATTATTGGATAAAACTAACAAGGAATGCAACTTTGCATTGCAGAGCCTATTCTGTGACTTCTTTTTTATGTTACGATGTGACCAAAGTTTGACCTTTCTGGACATCTCGAATATCCATGGCCTCAATTACGTCGGGACCAAAGTGGGATCATGTGAGGATATTCTAAAACTTTAGATATGGTCTGAATTACATCGTGAACACATTGCGATCTTTCTCAGATCACATATTACGTCTTTTGCCAGCTAGGTATGCTCTTTTACTATAAAAAAGCCACGCTTTGAATTAGTTTGTGAAAAATTTCTTTATATTTACTATATATAACATTCTGGAAATGATTCATTACTAACCTGTAACATTTAAATATAAAAATCTTACAATTATTTTATCCAGAAAATACTAATATATGAGATATGAGCTTTATAAAACACTACGACCGAAGCAACAACGAACTATCAATAGAGAGGCATAAAGAGTAATATAATGGGGATTATCAGATAATGCTCGCATTCACACGGGAACAGGCCGAACCTCCCCCCCTCCGGCCGAAATTCCCCGGTCCTAACCCCACATAAACCCCCCTCCAGAATAAAATGCCCCGGTGGCCTAAGGCCCCCCTTCCGACCCAAACCCTTCCCCGTTCTCAAAGAAAATGCCCTTGGTACAATATTTTTAGATTCCCTTTAGCAGATGTGATGTATTCCATGATGGCAGTATGATTTTTCACAGCAATTGGGGTCATTTTATGCGTTCCTGCAAACCTGCTCTGGAAATGGTAGTCGATGAACTGGAGCTGATCTCTTTAGGACTTGTTACTATTGGAGATATTCACTAAATTACCTATTCAAGTGAATCGCAATGGCTATAAGTCACATCTATCGCAAGAGAAATTGTAATTTGTAAAGTCAACCGGCATATAAATTGCAATTTTTAATGTGTACACACTCATCAATCGTAAGAGCTATTGCAATTTCAAAAACTGAGTGCTATCATCAATGGATGTATGAAGTTTCTTTTAGAATGATGACCAGTTCCTTCAGTAATTAAAAAATTGCAACTTTGAACGCCGTATGATCTCGTCAGTGGGCATCTGAAGTGTAATTAACAACGTGGATGTATCGCAATTACAAAATAGACCTGAGAGACTTGGGTTTTTGGGTCGGGGTGTTTAGGCAGCCGGGGGGGGGGGCTTTTAGTCGGAGTTAGGGATTTGACGGGGGGGGGGGGGGTTAGGACCGGGGGGGTTTCGGCCGGGAGAGGGGGTTGGGCCAAGACTCCATTTACACTACTCAGTTTTACTTTACACAGGTAATTTATTCGCATGCATTACCACTTTAACAGATGAATAGATAGCTAGGCAGAGACAGTCAGGCTCATTGATATAGAGGGCAGACAGATATATTAATGGATAGACAGATAGATAGATAGATAGATAGATAGATAGATAGATAGATAGATAGATAGACAGATAGACAGATAGATAGATAGACAGATACATACATACATAGATACATATATACATACATACATATTATTATATACCTTACAGATATTGACTTATTTTAAGTCAAAATAAAATATATTTACCTGGTGTGAAAAACTTTTGGTCTATACTCGCGTAACAGGTCGATAATAAATTATGCTAGATTGAATGAAAAAGAATGCTTATGTTTGTTTTTCTTATCACTTCTTTATAATTTATCCAAGTAAGTTTGCATTCTAAACAACTTCTCTATCAAAGAACATCCAAAAGTACAATTTCGCTAATTGTTTAATAGATGATCCTATTTCCCACGACAATTATAATTTTGACGTGTACATATGATACCCCAGCCAAACTATTGATTTGCTTTAAACAGAAGTAACGAACCCTCTTTTAACATGCAGGTTTTTGTGTAACTAAGAACCCACTAACTAATAGAATAATTGATTTAGTTGAGGATTATATATGCATATCGATTAATTCCTGGGGGAGGCAGAAATGTAACTGTACTCTCCAAACCTGAAGAGTGAGGCACTGTAGAAATAAAAAAAACGACAAGGGAAAAGTACTTATCCATTCTATACGGTTTAACGAGCCATCAGATCTACTCTCGCCGCCCTGCCTAGTTTAGATTTCACATTTTAATCAGTTTTTAATATATAGGCACAAGTAACATCAATGCAGTCACAAAGTACTTCCTAGTTACTAATGTAAAATCAATGCCAGTGCACAATGTTTTTAAAATATATGTGTAGCATCAATATCAGCAAACAAAATATTGGTGCAGAAGCGGATGGCGTAAGGGGGATGACAGAGAAGCATAGGGATGGGTATGTATTTTAGAGGTGGACGTAGGAGAGAGAGCGGATGTGAGAAGTGAGGGGGCAGAGAATGCGCAAGGGCTTTCATAGGGCAGTGGTATCATTTGGACTTGGCCTCTATTAATAAGGAGTACTGCAGCAAGTGAATTACACAAAATACTCATGTCTATATGGGCTAAATATGGACATACAGTGCATCTTTACCATGCTCCTGTAAGTTGCTGAACCCAACAGCATACCAAGGCTGCTTTAGGCATTATCGGGACCAGGTAAATACATATAAGGATTTTTAGATATTATCGGGACCAAGCATATATATATTATATATATGGCATTAGTGGAACCACATATATTTGCATATTTTTTTTTAATTTTCTTATAAATGTACTTAAATTTTTGAGCAATTATGATTGAAAGTCAATATTTAAGATATAAAATCACCTATGAAATGAAAAATAAATAATCTTTAGATATATAATATTAGTTGGAAAGTCGAAATTTTAAGACGGTCTCGATAATGCCTATTTTATACAATATATAATATATACAAGAGAAAACTAATAAAACTAAAAATCAATCAAAGTAACGAAAACGTCGCAGAATATTTTAGTGCAAATGATATTTCGATATTAATTCTGTACAACAACAGCAAAATTTGATGTTTTCAACAAATATATTACTTGTAGCACCGCAGTCAAAATTATCGAGACTGACTTTTGTTCCCGATAATTTCGCGTCCCGATAATGCCTATTTTAAAGGACATTCGGTCTCAATAATGTCTAAATAAAAGATAAATAACTAAAACTAAAGACTATGGACCATAGACTATGATCATTCACGTTATTAGATCACCGTGCAATATTTACCATTTATGTCTCAGAATCTTGCAATGCACAAAAAGTGAGTTTTGGGTAGGATTTACATCAAGTGTTTTTAAACAACCCTTTAGTAATTTTGTCAACTAAATGCAACCATGGAAAGTGGAGGATATAAATCAATTACGGATCGTCACAGACGGCAACAAAGCGTAGTAGGGTGCGGTTAATTAAATCAATCGGCCTTGCAGAATATGTGTTCCTGAATAAATATCCCTGAATAAAGATCTCTCTGAAAACAATCGACCTATTTTCTTTTCTATTATATCAAGAGAGACCATAAGACTTCTCATTGTCTGAAGTAATGAGCGAGATTATTCTACAATCATGTATGTTCTTTGGAGCAGTTGTTATACCCACGTCAGTAAGTGTTCTGTCAACTGGTGTACAAGATCTTAATGCAAGGCTTAAAAACTTAGAAGACGACGGCGCCAGTGCAACTAGACACGAAGTGGGCAATAGATCCAAATATCGCTGATTTAGATGTTTGCAATGTAGAATACAACACCTTCGTACGTGCAGAGATGAGCAAGTATCTTCTCTCACAAAAAATACGTTATTTTAATTTCATTATTTCTAATACACGTACTAGTACATTATGTCGTCATAACGACTCACAGTTGCTTGTTTGTCATAACGTTCTGCGGTCTTTTTTGTCGTTATAATATTATAAAGTACCTACATAGTAATAAGCCATAAAGGTCAAGTTACCGTACTCCGTCAAAATAGTCGCCAGAATGCCATCAGGTTTAAGTCGTCATGACGTCATAAAGTACATACATAGTTATAACGCAAGGCATCGTTATAACGCCATGTGTGTTGCCTTGCTTCCTCGTAATGTCACCCTCTTAGGTCATAATAACGCCATATGGTACTTTACTTTGTCACACTGCGCTACTGGCATGCACTACTTCATGCCATCATAACACAATGCAGTGCCTCATTCTTCATAACGACATGCAGCATCTTGGATCTCCTTAATACCAGCCAGTCACTTTCATAATAATAACACCCTGCAATACCTTGCGTCGTCATAGCAACATGTTCTATTGTTATGCTTCCTTTAATAGTCGCTTTGACAGAACATACGGTAAGCTTCTGGGACCATTTATTTATCAATTTTATTCCAAGGTGTATGTTTTTTAATTCAATTAAATTGTTTTACAATTTCCTTATGTTTCAAAGTGAGAGATCTGTTTAGAACGTTGGTATAATTTTATTATAGATTTCTATCGGCTTTTACGAATCATTTTGCAGTTTCTCTGCGTCGTTGCCATGCCTTGCTTTACGTTCGCTAAGCACAGTCCACGACTGCTATATCTTTTTAATGGTTTCAATGGTTTGCTAAGCTTTTAATGTTGGTATGCTCTATTTTATACTAGTGATTATAGCCAAGGTGTTATAATTCAACCTTGCTAGCACTTTACCGAGGATATAATCTCAGCGATATGATCGCAATCCTATTATTGTTGTATTTAGACATTATAGACGTGTTATAGATATAAAGCATGCACTATTCATATTTGTTTAAAAATTAGAAGACTGTTGGCTGAACGAAGAAGAGCATAAACAGCTATATATTTTTATTAATCTAAATTATTATCTGAAGTTATGCATTCTTGTAGTACATTTAGAGACAAAATTATTATTTAATAGCCGTAATGTACAAGTACTGCACAGCAAGTATTCATAAATTATCAAGTTCTAATAACTTACAACTTGCTAATAACTTAGTATACAACGAACCAAACTATTTACTTTCATCACAAACAAAATAAAATGATAGTAACAAAGCAACTGGGAATCTCTTTTCGTAATAGATATTCTGTCTATAAGTTAATTGATCTACTATGTATATCTGCCTGTAAAGTAATTAGTATTTAATAGAGAGTCGAGGATGTACATTTCTTTTGGTAAGTAACTTGGCGATTCAGTAGCACCTGTTTTCTTGTAATGTTCTACGCATTCAAGTAGCCAAAATGCTTTTATTAACTAATGATATCTTTCAATTGCAAAAATGAATTTTTAATACAGCTGCTTATACAAAAGTGTAGATTTTATGAGTAAAATATTGCAGCAAAAATTTAAATTTTGTACATAAAGCATATGTCTTAGGTCTTAATGTGGTACAATATTGTACAATTTTATGCCGTCATATCGAATAAAATATTATACAGTACAACATTAAGTCTCACAGTACATCTAATAATATATATCAGCATTGTATTGTCATAATGAATATAGCACACATAGTATGTCGTTCTTATAACATACTGACAGAGTTCGTCAAACTAGCTGTTTGATCTGTTCATTTGACCTGTTCATAATCTTTTATGTGATTGCGTGATCTTGTAATATCTTGAATAGAAAGTCCATTAAGATGGAAGGTTGAGATCAGAATACAATGAGCAATATAAGTTGTTGCAAAAATGAACTTAAGCATTGCGTGGGCATTGATAAACCATCGATATAATGGTGGTTTATTTTGTCTTATTTTAATCGCTGTGTTATTACTGAACCTAAAATGTGTCATTCCATCACAAATTACCTTACACTTACATACTGCTGTTTTACAAAACATTGCGCAATTTTTGCGTAAACATTAACAGAGTAACATTTTATTCCCGTAGAAATATTTATCATAAGTATGAACAGTTATTTTAAGTGCACTGAATGCACATGCCTACAGGCATGACTTCCGAAAATCAGCATACTCCAACTCTTTATTGAAACATTCCTCTTTAAACTTAACTCTTCTGTATAACGTCATGTTGCCATTCTGTGTATAGGCAACATAGGGTGCACATGGTAACTGACCTAAAGCTGTTGGAAATGGCTTGATCATTTCATAGTTCATACATTTGTCATGTGCACCCATCCAACCCTTATCTGTTTTATCATTGTGGATGTTGTGGACCTGGTGTAATGCAGTGATAACTTGCGAGCAATCTATTACTCGGATTCCCCATTCTATTGCCTTGGCAACGAGCCAGGTGTCATATCCAGGCCTGCCTATAACAAAATCTGGAACATGATCCCATGGGAAGGCATTCGGTGATGTGATAAAATAATCTTTGGCATACAGATTTGGAATTTTAGATCTGGATATTACGTCATTTAATTTGTTCGCAGTTTTTGTTTTCGTTGTATACTTAACTAAAATATCTCGACGTCCTCCGACTATGAAAATGCCTTGTCCCAAAATCCGATTCAATCTTAAGTAAGATAAATATCTGAGGGATGAATGCAAGTCAGACGTAAATAAAATGTCTGAATTTGCATATCCAATAAAGTAAGACCAGGGTTGTATGTTTTCTATAACATAAGTAAACATGGCCTTAAAAACTGGAAAGTTATTTTTTAATTTGGGAGTAGGAAATGCCATCCATCCAAGCTTCTCCGCGTATTCTATAAACTCCATGGAATCGTTTCTTGTGTAAAATAACACGGGTCTTATGAAAGGTACAAGTGAGGCCCAGAGTCGCACTGTATTGTTGTTTACCTCAGCCCTGTATGTGTCGTGCTTGAATGTTGTGAAGAGTGTAAGTAACGGGGCTGATGACTCAAAAGTGTCAATTTGGCTATTTATCTGTTTCCATAGTGGAATGTGCGTATCACTATTAAACTTCTTTGATTTATTTGAAATGCTGTCAACAAGCAGTAAACTTTCTTCAAGATAATGTGGCAAAGCAAGCGACTGCTTTCTGATACGTAAAAGTGTATCTTGATATTGAATTTCACTTTTTAATTCTGAAATAATGTCTGAATAATTTGTAACCAACTGACGATCGTGCGATTTTCTTTTTTCTTTTTCATATTGAAATTCATTTTTGAGTTCTAAGATGATACTTGTATAATTTCTGGTCAATTTACGCTCGTGTCATTGGTACTGATCTTTCTCAAATTGATTTTTTCTGTTTAAATTTGAAATAATATCTGAGTACTTTGTCTGAGTACTATTATAGGAATCAATGTGTTACAATGTCTGTGCTTGTGTAAACTGTAGTTTGCGCAAACCTTCATATTTACAAAACAGCATTGGGCGCTGAGCTGGATTAGAATGCTTTTCTACTTTACTGCAGTAATTTGCAGTGACAATACCTTTCAACTTGATGCATTAAATTAAATGAGACTGCATTCTTTTCTTCTTATGTAAAAATATGTTCATTGAAAAACTAAGTAATAAGAATATGCATTGTAAAATTAAATATTATGAATATGTTTTGAAACATTAAATGCTTACTGTGAGTATATATTAAAAATGTGTATTGTAAATGTATAATACAAATACTAAGTACACATATTGCAAAACTAAGTCTAAGTACATGTATTGTAAACTAAATCTAGTATTTGTTTGTTTATACGTTTATACCAATTTACAGGCTCCTAGTCTCAGGCACGCTTCACGTAATTGACTCTTCATTTTGCATTTTGTGGGTGTTTTCTGGTCTTCCTTCGCTCTTGCTTGGTCTTGTTTGAAGTTGTTTGTCTTCTTCGGTCGTTGTCCTTGTTCGTTCACATTTCGCCCTTGTAGTGAGTACCTGCTGCAATCATTATCTAAATTGGCCAATAGCTCTGCTGCTACATCTATGCAAAATATAGTGAAAGAATGGAGACAAATAATTCTTCTGTGTCTCTAAAACTATTTCTGTCCAATATAACATCCCCGTACATATATGAAATAGCAAAGTATATCTAGTTCCAAAACACAGAAATAAAAACAAATAGATACATGCACATTCAAGCCACGAAGAATATAAGAATATCCACAACATAACTTTCTATTTTTTTTCGTTTAATTAATTGACCAATAGATAAGTTTACTGAAAAAACGATAAAGCCGCTCATTTACGTTCAGTTAGCAAATTGGTACCTTGAAACAACATACGTTTCGAAGTTTCGACTGTAACATACATCAAAACATGTAAAAAGAACACAGAATAACACGTAAAGTTTAAAATTAAACTCATAAATAGTTTAATCATTTTCGTATGGCACGTATTGCTTTTTCTTCATTATTTCTTTATGATTTTAACCAACCAATTAGCAGTCGAAACACAACTCCGACTGAAACTTTTATATGAAATAGTATACATCTACACATTTTTTACCTTGGACAACTTTCAAAGGTCACAATGGTCATCATCTTATATGCTGATTTCCTGTTGAGGGCTGTGCTCCGTACGATGGCCTTTTAAAGAACGTTCCGTGGTACTACAGAAGTTGCAATACACGTTTTGTTATAATACCATGGAACTTTCTTTAAAAAGCCATAATACAGAGCAGTGCCCCCCAACAGGAAATCAAAATTTAAGATGATGACCATTGTGATCTCTGAAATTTGTCCCAGATAAAAAAGTGTGTAGATGTATACTAATTTACGATCGTTTATTTTGAATTGCTCTACCATGCCTAAGCCTAACTTGGCAATAATCAATGCTAGAAGAGAAATCAATATTATATCAAATGATAGCCATTGTGACTTTTGAAACTGGGTCAAGGCAAAAAATAGCATGCACCTACTCATTTTTATATGCTATCTATCTTTACCAGATGTAGTGAGAAACGGATTACGGGAATTTCAGTAACAGCTAGCGATATATGGACGGACATACAGGATGACAGTAGAATAACACCCAGTACATAGCCCCCTAAGGTTAGAATACCATGAATTGGAGCTTCAAAAAATTGGCCTCCTTTTCTGTTAAGTCAATCAATTCTATTCAAATCAAACTTACATAAAAAATTAAACATATCGAGCTGTTCTTTTGTTTTGATAGAATTTGATTAAAATTTATTCAAAGTGAATATTACCTTGTTTTTCTTGGGAAAAATGTCTTCCTTAAAAGCCTGCTAATTATCTTCAAGTTTTCTTTTTAAGGTTAAGAGATTTCTAGTATTATTTCACCTATAAAAAGTAGCGAAAAATTAATCCATCTCCTATGTTGTACATTTTACAGCATTTTGAAAAATGTTTTGTTAATTTCCAAAATTCAGTGTAATAGCGCTCTTATCAAGGAGGCAGAATATCTTTCAGTTTATTTACTGAGCAAAGAAACAACTCTGTGGTATTGAGGAGCAATTGCATGGAAATTATTTGTTTACAGTCTTCTTCTTATATATTTATACTTATGGTCATGTTTCACCAAGTATAGAAATATGTTCATATGACACCCTATTCAATATTTCAAGTCAGCTGAATGATATGTGAATAAAGTGTTCTTGTTGATGAATGAAGAGCTAAGGAATACAAACTGAACTTAACTCCTATAGATAAATTATTTTTAGCTCTATGTACCTTATGACAAAAAGACCACGATGCTTTAGTCTTGGACTTCTACTAATTCCAAGTTAATGACATGCCAATTTCCAGTTCTTGAAAACACTGGAACAACCCTTTTATACAGCAGGTCATATTAAACTGACCATGCAATATTTACACAAGAGTAGACTGCCATTTGGTGTTTAGTCAGGTGATCAAGTAGATCATAACATATAATTGATCAGAGTCTTCACTGCTATCGAGGAGGTGAAATGACACACATGCGCCAGAACCTTGGAAATTGGACTCAGAACTGAGACTGAACAAGTGTATTCCGATTTCTGGGAGTTGAGCATATACGAGCGCATCATTATCTATAATTATATCTCGATATGGTTGTTCGTAAATGAGGCAGACGTTTTTCGTTTGATTTCTTTTCAATCAACCTTATTACAAAGACAAAAATTACAATTGAATAAGATAACTGTTTAAACATAATCTTTTTTCTTTCGCTTTTTTGAGTTCAATACCATTGTCAATCACAAAATTTTTGCTCTTTGTATATAAGTAAAGAAATAATTTTTGTTGTGCGTAAATTGAATACGGGAATTATCTTGTTGATTTCAGGGGCCTAAAGGACAGCTAAAATACATTTGTGCAAGTTCCAATTAAAACTGGAGATGCATTTTTTCTCTATGAGAACCTCGGTTGGAATTCTCTCCTTTGCTATCTTTCCATTGAAACAGTAAAAATATGCACAAATATACACAGCTAAAAATTTACACTTAAAATACCTATAGAATATTCAAGACTTAAGGAATATTTTCTCTAAGTGGTAATGCTAGTGCATCATAGCTTTCAACCTCAGCCACGTCAGGTGCAGGATTTATACTGATCATTGAAAGTATGTGCGTATGTACACATTTAAGTAAAAGAAACGTATTTCCTGCCAAATTTTGAGTCTAAATGTCTTTAAATTTTTGTGAAAACTAGTGAATCCAGCTATTAGTTTTTATTAATTACAGAAAAAAATTACAGAAATTTTAGCCAAAACCAAATTTCCTTGAAAGGTATCTCCTAATGGAATTTTAATGGATACATTCTACAATTTTGATAGATGGTGGGCATATGTGACATTTAATTTTGCGGGGAAATGGTGGGAAACATTCACAAAAAGCACTTTTCGTGCAGCTGTAACTTTCACCAGGAAAATAGCTTTGTTGAGTTTTTTTTGTGATTCAAAATTTCCTATAGAAATAGTCTCACTGTCTTAAAACTTCAGTAAACTTCAGTTACATATTGACCTGACGCAAGAGATATCCTTAGTTTCGTAAATTTTGTTGAAAATTGCTGTCATTGAAACTTATAAGATACAACATAATGCTGGCGAAAAATATTTTTTAAACCTTGATTAATGTAGTATAATCTTACCATCTTACTACACTAATCTGCAAGAAAAACAGGAAATATTGGCATAATTTCAACTGACATCAGGTATCTCAATACAGTCTCATTGTTAGTTGGAAAATAATTTCTGAAAAGAGCGTGTTTCTTTTTAAATATGGTGGCGAAATTTCTCGTATAGTGTAAGAGCAATTTTGTGCTAATTTTGGGAAACGGAACAATTATGGACATCCAAACAAAAGCAATCGTTGTAGTCATGAATGTGTAGTCATGAAAATATCTCATGGAAGGGAGCATGAGAAGCCAACAATTGTGACTGCGACCATTCAGTCTTATTGTGAAATGTTTATCCAATGGATGACCAATATACGTGCATCATGTTACACTGACAACTGTGAACGTGAACATTCTACATTATGCATTATACGTCAACACTATCTACATACTGACAAGTTTGGATGCATGCATTTCATGTGCCTCATTTATATATAAAGAGAAATATTAATGACTTGGCCAAATATAAAATAAATTCCTCAATTTTTTCTTTTTTATGGATATTTGGTTTGATATTCTTTTTACAGACACGCAATTGAAAGGAATATTCTTTGCGCAAGTTCGAACCCTTTCTAAAAAAATAGCAAAATAACTTTAAAAAACGGCATCAGAACCCTCCCGTAACTTCACATAATTGTAAATCAGGGTTTTTATTAATTATGGTCTTTTAACGCTTCTGTGCTCTAAAAATTTCTATTTTGTTAGGGAGAACATATATAAACCAGCTGGAGAAATTCTGAAAAGATGAACATGGCGGATTCCACCGTCATTTACTGTAGGTGACATTTTCGTATTCAACAAAATCTCAGGGTCGTCTGATCTGCCTGAGCTGCATTTCACTAGGCATTCAGTATAAACAATGTCATTCTTTTTTTTTATTCCTGTCCATTCATTTTCTAATAAGTGATTTCCGCTTCGATGTCAATATAATGTGTCTAGTATCTCAAAAGCTAGCACTCTAGGATGTGCTTCCCGTTTCAATATCAGTACAATGTGTATTATGTGAAAATCGAGCATCCATTAACCAAATTGTAGACCTAGACCTGGCGTAAACGCTACTACTGCATTTTCTAGCATAAGAGTGACGGAACCAATTTTTTAATGATTTCTTTGACTTTATGCGACTATTTTATATGTATTTTTAAGATTAGCACCCCCCCCCTGCGACCCTTTCTCTTCTATCCCTCCATCCCCATCACCTCGTGCAAAACTCACAATGCGCTTTCCGACTCCACCAAACTGTAGCAAAAGCCTGTGGTCACCCATATAAGTACTAACCGGGGTCAATGGCGTTTTCTGAGAGGAGGGGGCCATTGTGGAACTATATAGAGGTTAATGAGCATCCTTCCTCGAGGGAAATTGGTTTCACCCCTTCCATTGCACTCCACCTGCTGTACTCCACCACATCCCTTCTCTTCGCATATACCGAAAAGAACTCTTAATCGTTTTTTAATGTCAAAATAGCATTCATCGAAGTGCAACGCGGTGCACGAAATCTTTTATCTTTGGGAATTTTACTTTTTAAGACTCAATTGTAGCGAAGTTCCTTTGCTACTAAGTTCATTTTTCGATCAGTTGCAGTCTTCAAATTTACTTTATTCAGCTGGAACAACGTTGCCTTAAATAACTTCATTTTCTTTCAAATGAAAACTTCTTCACTGGATATCAGTTGATTATCAAATCGATTTAGACACGCAACAAAAACTACTGCTTTACCAGACTGGAAAGGGTTCTCAAGTTATAGGTGAAAGTGAGACATTTTGGACTTTGACTGAAAATTATTTGGGAACAGGGCAATAGACATAAAAGTTCCATTTCAGCTGGACAACATTTGTTGCATTGCAATGAATAAAAAAGAAGATTTGAACATTGTATGGCTTAATTTATAGACCGGTCAGAAAATAAATATAAACAAAGTGTTTCCATGGATCAGGTGACAGCGTATTTCAGCGCTTGATAGTGTTATTAGACAGAATAAGCGTAGATCACTACTACAAAATTCACAAAAATGTGAACGTACCTTTTTTCCAAAGGTATATTATGATTTACAAAAAAATCCAAGGTGTTAATTATTTTCAAAATAAACTTGATGATCATTGAGTCAAAGGCATTTATTGAGTTGGAAAATAATATACTGCTACTTTTACAAAATACCTATCTTAAACTAACTTAATAAATGCGGTTTTCTGCATAAGAATCAATTTTGATGAGAGAACTTAATAGCTATGTGTTGTGTGCATTGAAATATATATTTCAGATCTGTATCTCAAACTTCCAAATCAGACTGCAAATTTAAAACGCACCCCCCCCCCACCCTTCAAGCTGTTAAAATAGTGACCACTTCATATGTCTCATCTGAAACGAACAAGTGTGAATATGAACATTTTACGTGCATCATTTGACGCTTACAAGTGAGATTGCAATCACTGTATGCCTGCATTTTACGCTATCACATGAAACAGACAAATATAGATGCGACCATTTCTATTTCAAATGTAGATGTATTACATCAAACTAACATGTGTGAAAGCGACTCTTTCATGAATATTCAAGTGTTAATGCGAACGTATTTTGCATCCGACCACACAAGACACCAACACTTTACTTCCAAAAGGAAACGGTTTAAGGCTGTGTGTAAGCTATTTTTATTATTATAAAGTGGCATTCAGAATAGGATAAGGTTCAGAATGTTAAAAAGAGGCTTCAGCCAGAGTTTCAAAGAAAATAAGAGAGGTAAACTTAATTTTTCACTAGCTAGTGTTGTAGCTTTGAATGTAAAATACATTAAGAACAATAATCATCTTACATGTTATCAAAACAATGTTTGTGGTAGTTAATGTGAAAGCAGTACCTAAACTTTTATACAGTGACGGTTTTTTGTGTTAAATATAAACTGAGGAAACATTTTGTGCTGAAACCAGAACTTAATATATGAAGTAATGTAGCTGAAGCAGCATGAAAGGACAACACTCAGTAACAATCACCACCCCAACCAAGATTGAAACAAAATTTTTATTTTTCTTAGCACTATTGTACTGGCCAAAACGCCAGACGACAGAATCAGAAATGTCCGACCCGACCCTTAAAGAAACATTTCAGTATTGGTTGGGGAGATTTAAAATGGTATCGTCTCTTCCACTTCGCCAATGCCCACTCATTCAAGATCTACTGAATAAATGGCTTAAATGGATATTTGTCAAAATCCGGCAAGCAAAATATTTTATTTTCTGTTACTGTCGCACTCCGATGAATGGAGTGCGACAGCAACACAAAATAAAATGTTTTGCTTGCCGGATTTTAATCATTTAGCGTTCAATATTTACCAGGTCCCTTTGCTACAAAGCGCCTTTCACGACCAATTCTAGTTTCATTCAATTTTGTTTGATTCGCTTAGAATAACATGGCTTAACATTTTCAATTCAAACGAATACAGCCGTAGAAAAGTTTCCTTTATTCTCGACTGCTTACTGGAAATGAAAATGGCTTCTCTGGTTCCCAGTGTGCTTTCAAACGCTTTTAGTCCCAACACAAAACCTACTATTTTTTTAGCAGAAGGAGTTATACAATTGCAGGTCATAGAGACATTTTTCAATTCAAGATATACCTAACGTTATTTGATATGTGTGAGTGTAAGAAATGTTTGCTTCACAAATTAGCATATGAGAGCCCCTTTTTATATAAATAATGTGTCATTTTTATAAGACCGTTATATCTCGTTCGCTGCGCACACAAATTCAGTTTCATATTGGATACACCTTCCCCCCACCCAACCCCCGCTTCACTCCTTCAACCTTCACCCCACAGCACTTCCAAAAAGGGGATTAAATGTATAATTATTAGGGTGTGGATTGAATAAATCAAACTTCGAAAGCTGTTCCTTTAGTAAAGAAGCTGTTTATATTTCAGACGAAAATTAAGACAAGCTATGTTGTAGGAAGGATTAATGTTCTTATGTCTTTGTCTCGCTGATGTATGTCTTTGTGTCTATCTGAATGCGAGTTCACAATAAAAAGTCAATAGACATCTAAGATTTGAGCATTTCTGTTGCTAGGATGTAATCATACTAGCCCTGCCCTCTCCCCCACCCCTTCTTTCGGGATATAGTCACTATTTTTATTGATTAAAAATTTTAAAGATTATTAATTTCCATCTGAACGCAAGTGTGCCTGGTTGTTTTCCTCTGTGTAAGATTACGTGTGACTGTAATGTTGCCCTGCAATATATCACACAATGTGTGCAGTTTCGTTTTACTCTTAGAGTTTCGTTTTACTCTTAGAGTTTCGTTTTTCTCTTACATCTCCACAATAACAAAAATCAGCAAAAATCTAAGATTAAAGCATTTGTGTTGCTAGGTCCTGACCGCACTAGCCTTTCTCTCGTCCCTAACCCCTGTCCCGGGTTAGCAAACTAGAAAGCACAACTTTAAGCTTTTGACTTACTCACTCCTGAGGCAATTAATATGATATTGGTGTAAAGGAAGACTGGAATATGTAGAATGCGACAGTGGATCAAGAAATGCGCCAGCAGATTATTGAATGAGCTGTTAGCTTTTTGAATAAACTAGCAGATTATAGAATGAGCTGTCAGCTTTTGGAATGAGCTGATAACTTATAACACACGCTAGTAGCTTAGGCTATTAAACTAGCGGCTCATTGTATACCAATTTGCCATACACTTATCGTTTCTGATCTTTATAAGCCACTGTTGACCAAGTTCCTTATTCTTAGGCTTTTTGCATCTGATTTTGTGCATGATAAGAGAACATGTCATTGACATCGTAAATATGGTAATTTATGTAAATCTTGATGTAATGCAATTATGTAAATTATGTCAAATTTTGTAAATTACGTAAATATACTTTATTCATTTCCAACCGTGCATATAACCCACTATAAAGACCCATTTCATTGACAACAGCATTGCAGACGTAGCCTTATGAAGCATTTGCATAACATTAGGCCCAACTGAGCTTGACCGCATAAGTATTTTTTGACGTGAAAATTGTTGCCTCTGTCGAAAGGCCCAATGTGTTTCTTATGTCAGGTTTTAAAATGCTTTCAAATGCTGTTAGGAAGACGGAATTTTTCAGGTTCGCCTACAGTGCTTACTGTAGTATACCCTTTAGTTTCGTTGTGGATTCCGTTTTTTCGTCCTCTTCGTTCAGGCCCACTTAGTTCCAAATTTGTCAGTATCTCGCTTGTCATGTTTTAAAGATATGCCTATCCTTCGAGTTACAAATTTATCAGATTTACTAGATATCAGATTTCAGAACTATAAATTGAATAAGCTAAATTTGAGAAATTACTTCTATTGGAACTATATCAATCATATATAGTAAGGCCAGTATAATTAATTATGATCTGTACATGTCGATATTTTAATAATCTTTAGTTTTGCTCTGATGTAAAATGCAACAAAATCTAAAAATCCATGAAAATGAAACACACATTTTTATGCAGTTATTTGTCTTATAAGCAATAAATGATATAAAACTAATTGTACAACCTACCTAACACAACATCTTCAATAAACCCGGTTTTCTGCATATCAATCAATTCAAAGAATAACCTAGTAACTATGCGTTTCACAATGTGGTGTCAAGCCTGGATCAAACAACTCTCTCATTGTCCTCCAGTAACATGCGAGCAGTGATTGCGAAGATTTTATACATATTAAACATAACCGACAAGTGTGAATGCATCATCCGAAACTAGCAAGAGTGAATGCGACCATTCTATGCATACGCAAGTGTTAAAATATTGCATTTAAAAATATCACATACCAACACTGCATGATCAGAAAGCAACAGTTAAAAGCTGCATGTGTTATTTTGTCTTAATATTAAGTAGCATTCAGAAAGGATAAAATTTAAATTTAAACAGCGAGTTTAAATTAAATTTAGACAGCGATTTTAAGTCAATTATTATGGGAAATTCAAAGTCACGGGTTTTTTACCACTACACAAGCGTGGAGGGAGCTGAAGGAATAATGTAAGTACTGAAGAAAACATCAATCATGAAGACCATTTTATCTAGCCAATAACATGATCATTCAAATTATTTAGAATGAATACTCTGAGTCTCATTACTACCCATTTTGCACCCCCAGATGCAACCAACGTCGGCAACACGTGTGCTTTTCGTGAGATGTCCCATCATGCAATTACGTGGGCCCTTATCGATTTTGAAACACTGTCCGACGTATAGCCCATGCTGGCTGTCCGACGATGACTATACATGGGCTGCCCCACGTTGGCAATACGTGGAACAGTCCGCGCATAGCCAACGTGGGTTGAAGTGGGATGTTCCATAAAATTACGTGGACGTTTGGAGAATTTAAAACACGTTGCCTATGCGTGGAACAGCCCACGATAAAAAATTAACCATTTATGTCATCCTTCGGGCAACTAATTGTTTGAACATCACTACAATACACCAACTTACCTGGATTCCAACCGGAAACCTGTACGACACGGCGCCTCGTAATATTTTGCATATTATTCTTCTATCAGATGTTTCTATCTGGTCCTCAAAGGTTTATTTCTCACATTTCCCTGTTTTTATGCGGCTTAGTGTTTACTTCTAAAATTATTTCTTATATAAAAAACCGTCGTATTCTGCTTTCATACTGGCTATTTGCTTAGAACTAGTTGATCGATACAGTGTTCTTAGTGATATAGAAAGAGCGTAAGTTGACCACCACCTCCACTCCTGAATAGGTAAATCTGATTTAAAATTCAGTTAAGCAAAATAAATTTTAATTTCAAAGTTCATTTCTGTTTCTTTTTTATTTCGATTGTTGGGCTTAAAATTGAAAAAAATCGATTATTCATTTTTTAATTCAATGCCGAATTTTAGAGAGTAATAGAGAGGAAGAGGGCGTATCCAACAGTGGGACATCCCACGTTATGCTCACGTGAGGACGGCGTTGGACAACCGATGTGGGTTACACGTGTGTTGTCCCACGTGGGGTATACATGGGAATAAGAGGCGGTATCGCACGGTGGGACACCCCACACTATGCCCACGTGAGGCCGACGTTGGACAGCCAACGTGGGTTACACGTGGGCTGTCCCACGTAGGGTATGCGCGAGAGAAAGAGGGAATGCATCACGGTGAGACTTCTTACTTGTATAGATAGCCGGCGTTGGCTGGACCACTTGGGTTACCCGTTTGTCTGTCCCAAGTCGGTTATACGCGGGCATTAGGTAGGACAAAGAGTAAGTGGGACATCCCACATATAGCCCACATGTAGCCGATGCAGGACACCCCACGTCCCGCACCCCATGTAAAGCCAACGTCGGCTATACGTTGGAGAAAATCGTGTGCTAACTGGGTACTTTTACTACGTAAGGAAAGAAAAGTGTAAAATAACGTGTACACCATATCATACCCAAATACCCGAAACTAAACAGGTCGGTAGTTTCTTTTTATAAAAACATAGACCTTTGTGATGAAGAGAGTTTTTAGTGTTGAAATGGATTTTAAACATCGGCGGTGAAGAAATTTTTGAATGAGCCATTGAGCTTTTCTAGATACTGATTTTATGCTTTTTCCGACCTTAAATTTCCATCTAGAATTGTTTGACATCCGTACTCATCAAAAGATTTGTGTTGTTAGGTTTTTCATTTTGAATAGATAACTACGGCACATATTTTTATAAGGTACTTTGCAATAATTCCTCAGAAAGTCCTTCAGCATTAGCAAAAAAGGAAAGTACTGTTCGTGTGATTGGTTAAATACGTTATCTAATTGCCTGGTCATTAAAAACGTCGACATTGAGCAAAAAACCACTTGCTGCATTTCTTGCAGATAACATGAATTATGTAAGGTTGTTCAAACATAACGGATGATATATTTTTCAAAGAGGTGAGCAGCACGATCTAAAAGTGGCCGCTTGTTTAAACAGCATGCTCGAATTCAACCACAAAGAAATAAGAAAATCGTTATTCAAAATGCACTCATGAAAGTCATAAGACGTCTCGTGAGAACTTCCTCACGTTTTGCTTTTGCAATTAATGTAATTGGAAATCCTTTCCACCATATGCATACTTTCACAATGTCAACAAAAGTTCAAGCAATCAACGCCCCCCCCCCCAAGAAAAAAGAAAGATAATATAAGGATAACAATAAAAAGGGGAACAATTTAGCATTTTAATGGTAAATTATATACACAAGCTTGACAAGATTCTGCGATGTTGCATTCTTTTTCTATAGTTATAGTTTTTATACAATGCCGATTTGTACTGTTTCCAGGAATGACATGGAGATCAAGGCGTCGATGTCAGAACATGGTGATGCAGCATTTGGAGACGGTGTTTACTTGACAAAATTAAGTCCAGCTAAAAATGGGCAACGGCAAATATTCATAAACAATTATGACTCGAAAAGTTAGTTTCTCCATTTACTTCGACATTGTCACAATTCTACTTGTTAGACTCAGTTACCTGGTTTACTAAATTTGCACATTACTTTCCCTGTGTTTATCGAAGATCATTACATATACAATGATAAAATTCTTTTGTGATAAATTTTAGTGATTCGAGTCTATGTTCCTGCAGCTCGATAATTTTATTGTCTACTTGTTGATATGTTACAGTTTCAGGTAGACTCACTTCGGAACAAAAGAAAAGAGTAAGGAAAGTGATCAAGCTCACTTTTAAATCAGATGGGCGATTACCAATCAAACAAAAATGCAAAACTCGAAATGTGTATTTATACTCTGGTGATTTAAACATCCGCAATCTGAAACCAAAGGTACTGATGGTGCATAAAAACCCTGAGAAACCAGCACCGACCGACAAGAACGTGGCGGCTGTTGCGGGTTCAATAGTTGTGGTTAGTCTTGCTCTAGGAGCATTTGCTTTTTTTGCTTCGAAAGAATAAAAAAGAAAACAGGCAAAAGACAACCAGTGACTTATTTCCAGTACTGGCGCCAGACATTTTAATACAATAGTATAAGGGGAAACAACAAATATAAAACCACCCTCCACCTACTTTTCCCTCTACTACTGATCGCACCAATGACATACTAGCAGAATGTCGGCGAGAAGATTCCTTGGGACAGCTTATTATACAATAGGATAGTATACAACACCACCTGTAAGTTAAAACAATCCTCAAATACGGACCACTTTCAGTTATTCCACTCTTATTGACTTCCACGTGAACTGTGAATTGCCCTCTAAATATATAATCACTTTAAATTAAAACACTTCATTGGTAGCTTTCTTGGGTCAGGTGTCCTACTGTATATCGTAACAATATTTTAACATCTAGTGATTTCGAGTAAATGATTTGTTATTTTAAAAAGTCAGGCACTTACAAGACACTTCAACACTTAGCACTTGTAGTTTCGTTTTCTCGGAAACACTTTAACAACTGACATATTGCCAAGAACAGTCATGTGCTTTAGTTTTCTTAGCAATACTTTACCCGCTATAAACAAAGGTTTAACAATAAATACAGCAAATATGAAATAAGAACAGAACGACAAGACCCTTATATGACTTTCAGAGAGTGTATATTCCATTGGAGATACGCCCAATCTTAACACATGCAAATCAATGGCAATAATTTTTTCATCACAGATAAAATAAAATCATTTGAAATCTAATAAAAATACTTCGTTTAGTGTTGAGAAGAGGCGATGACTTCTTGGCAACAGCCTGTATATTATAACCACACAAGAATTCCCCAATTAAGACCACCTATTGGACTTGCTCCATGTGGTCTTATTTCCTGGTCAGCTCTTATTTTGGGTCTAAGTAGAGATAGAAGGAGAGAACTGGGCCACCTCCTTCCTCCCCCTTCCCCACATGGGAAAAAGAATTTGTGATTTTTGCATTTTTCCGTTTGAGACGATTCTGAAAATTTTTGGCTTTTTGACTCCCCTCCCTCTTCGTGGGAAAATTTATAGAACGAGAGAACTGTGCACACCCCTCCCCTCCGTTGGGAATTATCTTTGATTTTTGTATATTTATCCACTTCAAGCAATTCTGATCAACTTTTCTGCTAAAGTATAAAAGACATATCTGCTGCTTTGAACAGCACATGAGTTCTTAAGCACTTGAACGTGTATAACCATTTATTCAACAATATCCTGTCTTTGTAAATGAAATGGAGGTTCAAACAGTGACAGCTAATTTCAAGATCACTTTAAGCGTAGCAGTTGAAGATGGTCAGTATAGGCGAATCATCAGAATCGAGCGAAATGAAAATTGGATGGAATTTTCTAATTCTCTTTGGAAGATAGTGAATGATAATTTGGAGAAGATGTGCATGATCAAGTTCAAACTCTATTTAACAAAATAAAACCGTTTAGAAGTGATTACCTTCAACGACATGCTCTATGTCAGCCTTTTACGCAGCTCTCAATTTAAAGGGAAAGATTATACTTGCTACATTAAATTCAATGATAAAGAATGAGCAACGCGTCTTGTGCGAAAAGTCCAAGACTCACCAAAATACGCATTTAAATTTTTAATCACCGGTGTACAGGGAGAATGCTTCTCACCGGAAAGATAGTTCCCACCTGCCTATTAGAAAGAGTTTTGAAAGAATGGACAGGGCCTCCTGTTACATTTTTTCGCTCTGCAGGCCACTTATCTAAAATACTCAAAGGCTTAGACTTAGAAAAACGCCACGTTTTTCGTAAAGTATGAAAAAGCAGGTGGTGAAAATATAAGACAGTGGCAGTAGAGTTTGCAACTTCTATTTTTAGCGATTCTCAGAGTTATCTTAAAACGTACAATTAAGTTATAATTCAAGCGTTTTGTTTATATGGGTGAGAACTATCTACCATAAGAACTATTCATCTGGAGCACCTGGACATCCTTGGCAAATAAAAGAAGAGTTGCGGGTTGCAATTATGCTGTCTGTACTTGAACTTGTGTTGTGTTTGGGACGATAAGGACCATTTGAATATTGCATACTTTCTGCCAGTCGTCGGCCTTTTATCCGCTTGGACACACGTTGAAACTTTGACCGTTGGCGTTTTGGTCGTCTACGCTTTGACCATTGATGCCTTGTCGCGCGCCAGTTGTCAACACGTATTCAACTCTATTTCAATATGTGGAGTATTTGACAATTATTGTTTCTTATTCCTAAACTTCTCGCAATCATAAAAGCTATTTTTAGACTTTTACATACTCCCTTTTATTGAAATGTTCACAAATATTTCAAACAATTTTGAAACTTAAACTAAGCGATAATGTACTGATTAAAACAATATCACTCACTCACATATTGCTGTCTATAACAAAAAGTATTTTTATCAAAGTTTGCGAGGATGAAAAACAGGAGAGAACTTTTAAGAGAAAATGAGCATAGGAGGCTGCAGCCCATCTAAACACAGATCAACATTATACGTTATGGGCCCTTACTGCGTGCATTTATGTTGTATTGTAAAGATTTACACTCCATTTAATCAGGCTAAAAATTATTCTTGAGCTTTCATCAATGTCGGCCGACAAGTTCTTCGTCGGGCCGACAAGATTTTAAGGTGTCAGTCCGATGGGCCGACACATTATCTACCTAAAGCGCGATCTTTGCCGTTGAATAAGCTGTCACAGGAATCCCATTGACAGCTTATGCCTTATGTGCAGTTCACAGTTCCCACCGCGAAACGGTCTCGGTAAAAATGTCAACCAAAAAAAAAAAAAAGAAAAATATGACTCCGATTTAATTTACGTACAAATTCAAGTACTTACGGACGGATTGAATAGATCAAACTTATTTGACGTCCTAAGGCCGATTATGCATAAAAATTTGATTTTGTTTATATCTTTTTACCAAGGAAAAAAACATCTAATTTCTGTTACGTACATTTTGAACGTTACTTGCGATTCGATGGAGATGTTGTCATGTATTCAAGAACTAACCTTAAAAGGGGCTTTGGTGTGGTTTTGGTGACCATAGAGAATAAGAAGCTTACCATTTCTTCCCTTGATAAGATCCTCTGCCAATGGGTAGGCGGAATGCTGGAAGACCTATATTCTGGTCAGCAAACTAGTCGAACACATAAGAGAATGTGTACTCTGTCTGTAACCAAACCAACGAAGCATAATAATAGCCTACAAAACTAAGTTTAACTTCATACCTTACAAAGAGAGGGGGGTTGGACACTTGTTTCGCCAGCACAAGTTACACATAGCTTGAATGTGACCAGGCAACGTTCGTGCTAAACCATATAAAACTTTAACACACAGCTAATGAGCGGCCTCATCAGCATCCTCATTTACATTAAGCATGCCCATGCCTTGCTGTACACATATCAGCGTTCGCGCTAGGGTTTAGAAAAAACTGAATCCCGGGGCTCATTGACATGACAAAAACAGAGTCCATCTGGAAAAAAAAATAAGTCGAATTTTCGAAAAAATATTTACCCTATTGTTTTACACTTTGAACAAATGTTTTACTTAAATATGGTATTTAGGCAGTTTAGTTTCTTAACTAGCTTTGTAATTAAACAGTTGCTTTTAAATTAATAGTCCTCCGCTCCCGCACAGGGCGCGGAGTGGGAGACATGAAACGAGCCGCGTTCGTCTGTCCGTCCTCATTTATAGCTGTAAGTTTGTAAGCGCCATATCTCAGTAACTAGTAACATAGTGATTTCATTTTTCTTACAGAGAGAGAGAGAGAGAGAGAGAGAGAGAGAGAGACAGAGAGAGAGAGAGAGAGAGAGAGAGAGAGAGAGAGAGAGAGAGAGAGAGAGAGAGAGAGAAGCTATATTGGAGGTGTGCAACGTGTGGTTATTTTTGATTTTCCCAAAAATGAAATATTGCCAGATTTTTTAAATGTTATGAAAATGTGTAATTGCCCCATGTACAGTAAAACCTCCGTTAATGAACACCTCTCTTAAGTGAACACCTCTATATTATGAACGATTTTTTCTGTCCAAAATATTACCATTTCCTTAACTATGGGTATTTTGTTGTAATTTCTCGTTAGTGAACACCTCTGTACTCTGAACAGTGAACACTTGCTTGGGCCCCAAATGGTCAATTTCAGTGCAATCAAACCTCCCATTAGTGAATTAGCATGTCTAAAAAAAGATTTTAACTTTGTCAGAAAAACTTGAAGTTCCAAAAAAACTGAATTAAACAGAAAAAGGATGTTGCTTTTAAATTTGGAATATCTGTTTGTACTGTCTATGGCATAGTTAAAAATAAAAGAAAACTTGAATGCCTAGTTTTATGTGAATATAGAAAATCATCTCCTGGCTTAAAAATCTTGAACCTGCCTTTAGTGAACACCTCTATATAGTGGACATTTTATGCGACTCCAAGGGTGTTCATTATATAGAGGTTTTACTGAATAGTGTTAAAGCTGTACCAGCTACATTTCAGCCACTATTAAAGGGATTTAATTTCTTTCTTGCACACAGTGAGAGCGTATGTCTATAGTGATAGGTACGCGCCATGCCTCAGTCACTAATTTTAATTGCACAGAGAGACGGCAGTTATTGGAGGTGTACAAGCCGTTTTTTATTTTGATTTTTTTTTACAAAAAATGAAAAAAATGCCAGATTTTTAAATGTTTTGAAAATGTGTAATTACCCGTATCTACAGTGGCAGAGTTTGTACGCGCCACATCTTAGTTACTATTAAAGCGATTTCATTTCTTTCTTGCACATAGAGGGGTGGTTATTTTTCGTTCTTTTTTTTAAATCCATTTTTGACTAGCAATTTAGCGACGAACTGCTCATTTCAAAGACATAGTTGCAGCGGGGTACCTACCCAGTTCACTGGTATGTTTGGTACCGCCACAGATCAGTGCTCGAGTGCATTTTGTCGACTTGTGTTACAAAGTAAATTAAAGTATAAACATATTCACTTCAACAAACAAACCTGAGTCCCTGGGACTCAGTAGATTCCCGCTCGGAAAAAAACTGAGTAAAAACTCTGAAAAATGGGAAAATATATTAACGGGGGCTTGAAGCATCAGCATAGATCCCCGACATTGAAATCACTCTTTAACCCACTTGTTTGGCAAAGGCGGTGCCGTGACGCATCGCATGGGATCACTGTAAATCAGCAATTATTGGCTTTGTTGTTATTTAACCATCTTCATTAATTGACTGAACTGCTGAGCATAAAAAACGACCTGTGTAGTTTATTTCCGAGTGTTAGCAAATAACAGAAAAGATCAGAGAAAGAAGATCTTTTGTATATTTAAATTTCGTTGCATTCGCAACCACCTGCTTTTTCATACTTTACGAAAAACGTGGCGTTTTTTTTAAGTCTAAGCCTTTGAGTATTTTAGATAAGTGGCCTGCAGAGCGAAAAAATGTAACAGGAGGCCCTGTCCATTCTTTCAAAACTCTTTCTAATAGGCAGGTGGGAACTATCTTTCCGGTGAGAAGCATTCTCCCTATACACCGGTGATTAAAAATTTAAATGCGTATTTTGGTGAGTCTTGGACTTTTCGCACAAGACGCGTTGCTCATTCTTTATCATTGAAGTTAATGTAGCAAGTATAATCTTTCCCTTTAAATTGAGAGCTGCGTAAAAGGCTGACATAGAGCATGTCGTTGAAGGTAATCACTTCTAAACGGTTTTATTTTGTTAAATAGAGTTTGAACTTGATCATGCACATCTTCTCCAAATTATCATTCACTATCTTCCAAAGAGAATTAGAAAATTCCATCCAATTTTCATTTCGCTCGATTCTGATGAATCGCCTATACTGACCATCTTCAACTGCTACGCTTAAAGTGATCTTGAAATTAGCTGTCACTGTTTGAACCTCCATTTCATTTACAAAGACAGGATATTGTTGAATAAATGGTTATACACGTTCAAGTGCTTAAGAACTCATGTGCTGTTCAAAGCAGCAGATATGTCTTTTATACTTTAGCAGAAAAGTTGATCAGAATTGCTTGAAGTGGATAAATATACAAAAATCAAAGATAATTTCCAACGGAGGGGAGGGGGGTGCACAGTTCTCTCGTTCTATAAATTTTCCCACGAAGAGGGAGGGGAGTCAAAAAGCCAAAAATTTTCAGAATCGTCTCAAACGGAAAAATGCAAAAATCACAAATTCTTTTTCCCATGTGGGGAAGGGGGAGGAAGGAGGTGGCCCAGTTCTCTCCTTCTATCTCTACTTAGACCCAAAATAAGAGCTGACCAGGAAATAAGACCACATGGAGCAAGTCCAATAGGTGGTCTTAATTGGGGAATTCTTGTGTGGTTATAATATACAGGCTGTTGCCAAGAAGTCATCGCCTCTTCCCAACACTAAACGAAATATTTTTATTAGATTTCAAATGATTTTATTTTATCTGTGATGAAAAAATTATTGCCATTGATTTGCATGTGTTAAGATTGGGCATATCTCCAATGGAATATACACTCTCTGAAAGTCATATAAGGGTCTTGTCGTTCTGTTCTTATTTCATATTTGCTGTATTTATTGTTAAACCTTTGTTTATAGCGGGTAAAGTATTGCTAAGAAAACTAAAGCACATGACTGTTCTTGGCAATATGTCAGTTGTTAAAGTGTTTCCGAGAAAACGAAACTACAAGTGCTAAGTGTTGAAGTGTCTTGTAAGTGCCTGACGTTTTAAAATAACAAATCATTTACTCGAAATCACTAGATGTTAAAATATTGTTACGATATACAGTAGGACACCTGACCCACGAAAGCTATAGCCACCAATGAAGTGTTTTAATTTAAAGTGATTATATATTTAGAGGGCAATTCACAGTTCACGTGTTAGTCAATAAGAGTGGAATAACTGAAAGTGGTCCGTATTTGAGGATTGTTTTAACTTACAGGTGGTGTTGTATACTATCCTATTGTATAATAAGCTGTCCCAAGGAATCTTCTCGCCGACATTCTGCTAGTATGTCATTGGTGCGATCAGTAGTAGAGGGAAAAGTAGGTGGAGGGTGGTTTTATATTTGTTGTTTCCCCTTATACTATTGTATTAAAATGTCTGGCGCCAGTACTGGAAATAAGTCACTGGTTGTCTTTTGCCTGTTTTCTTTTTTATTCTTTCGAAGCAAAAAAAGCAAATGCTCCTAGAGCAAGACTACCCACAACTATTGAACTCGCAACAGCCGCCACGTTCTTGTCGGTCGGTGCTGGTTTCTCAGGGTTTTTATGCACCATCAGTACCTTTGGTTTCAGATTGCGGATGTTTAAATCACCAGAGTATAAATACACATTTCGAGTTTTGCTTTTTTGTTTGATTGGTAATCGCCCATCTGATTTAAAAGTGAGCTTGATCACTTTCCTTACTCTTTTCTTTTGTTCCGAAGTGAGTCTACCTGAAACTGTAACATATCAACAAGTAGACAATAAAATTATCGAGCTGCAGGAACATAGACTCGAATCACTAAAATTTATCACAAAAGAATTTTATCATTGTATATGTAATGATCTTCGATAAACACAGGGAAAGTAATGTGCAAATTTAGTAAACCAGGTAACTGAGTCTAACAAGTAGAAATGTGACAACTTTACGAGTCATAATTGTTTATGAATATTTGCCGTTGCCCATTTTTAGCTGGACTTAATTTTGTCAAGTAAACACCGTCTCCAAATGCTGCATCACCATGTTCTGACGTCGACGCCTTGATCTCCATGTCATTCCTGGAAACAGTACAAATCGGCATTGTATAAAAACTATAACTATAGAAAAAGAATGCAACATCGCAGAATCTTGTCAAGCTTGTGTATATAATTTACCATTAAAATGCTAAATTGTTCCCCTTTTTATTGTTATCCTTATATTATCTTTCTTTTTTCTTGGGGGGGGGGGGCGTTGATTGCTTGAACTTTTGTTGACATTGTGAAAGTATGCATATGGTGGAAAGGATTTCCAATTACATTAATTGCAAAAGCAAAACGTGAGGAAGTTCTCACGAGACGTCTTATGACTTTCATGAGTGCATTTTGAATAACGATTTTCTTATTTCTTTGTGGTTGAATTCGAGCATGCTGTTTAAACAAGCGGCCACTTTTAGATCGTGCTGCTCACCTCTTTGAAAAATATATCATCCGTTATGTTTGAACAACCTTACATAATTCATGTTATCTGCAAGAAATGCAGCAAGTGGTTTTTTGCTCAATGTCGACGTTTTTAATGACCAGGCAATTAGATAACGTATTTAACCAATCACACGAACAGTACTTTCCTTTTTTGCTAATGCTGAAGGACTTTCTGAGGAATTATTGCAAAGTACCTTATAAAAATATGTGCCGTAGTTATCTATTCAAAATGAAAAACCTAACAACACAAATCTTTTGATGAGTACGGATGTCAAACAATTCTAGATGGAAATTTAAGGTCGGAAAAAGCATAAAATCAGTATCTAGAAAAGCTCAATGGCTCATTCAAAAATTTCTTCACCGCCGATGTTTAAAATCCATTTCAACACTAAAAACTCTCTTCATCACAAAGGTCTATGTTTTTATAAAAAGAAACTACCGACCTGTTTAGTTTCGGGTATTTGGGTATGATATGGTGTACACGTTATTTTACACTTTTCTTTCCTTACGTAGTAAAAGTACCCAGTTAGCACACGATTTTCTCCAACGTATAGCCGACGTTGGCTTTACATGGGGTGCGGGACGTGGGGTGTCCTGCATCGGCTACATGTGGGCTATATGTGGGATGTCCCACTTACTCTTTGTCCTACCTAATGCCCGCGTATAACCGACTTGGGACAGACAAACGGGTAACCCAAGTGGTCCAGCCAACGCCGGCTATCTATACAAGTAAGAAGTCTCACCGTGATGCATTCCCTCTTTCTCTCGCGCATACCCTACGTGGGACAGCCCACGTGTAACCCACGTTGGCTGTCCAACGTCGGCCTCACGTGGGCATAGTGTGGGGTGTCCCACCGTGCGATACCGCCTCTTATTCCCATGTATACCCCACGTGGGACAACACACGTGTAACCCACATCGGTTGTCCAACGCCGTCCTCACGTGAGCATAACGTGGGATGTCCCACTGTTGGATACGCCCTCTTCCTCTCTATTACTCTCTAAAATTCGGCATTGAATTAAAAAATGACGTTTACAAAAAAATGAATAATCGATTTTTTTCAATTTTAAGCCCAACAATCGAAATAAAAAAGAAACAGAAATGAACTTTGAAATTAAAATTTATTTTGCTTAACTGAATTTTAAATCAGATTTACCTATTCAGGAGTGGAGGTGGTGGTCAACTTACGCTCTTTCTATATCACTAAGAACACTGTATCGATCAACTAGTTCTAAGCAAATAGCCAGTATGAAAGCAGAATACGACGGTTTTTTATATAAGAAATAATTTTAGAAGTAAACACTAAGCCGCATAAAAACAGGGAAATGTGAGAAATAAACCTTTGAGGACCAGATAGAAACATCTGATAGAAGAATAATATGCAAAATATTACGAGGAGCCGTGTTGTACAGGTTCCCGGTTGGAATCCAGGTAAGTTGGTGTATTGTAATGATGTTCGAACAATTAGTTGTCCCGAAGGATGACATAAATGGTTAATTTTTTATCGTGGGCTGTTCCACGCATAGGCAACGTGTTTTAAATTCTCCAAACGTCCACGTAATTTTATGGAACATCCCACTTCAACCCACGTTGGCTATGCGCGGACTGTTCCACGTATTGCCAACGTGGAGCAGCCCATGTATAGTCATCGTCGGACAGCCAACATGGGCTATACGTCGTGTTTCAAAATCGCCAAGAGCCCTCATAATTACATGATGGGACATCTCACGAAAAGCACACGTGTTGCCGACGTGGGTTGCATCTGGCAGTGCAAAATGGGTAGTAATGAGACTCAGAGTATTCATTCTAAATAATTTGAATGATCATGTTATTGGCTAGATAAAATGGTCTTCATGGCTGATGTTTTTTTCAGTACTTACATTATTCCTTCAGCTCCCTCCACGCTTGTGTAGTGGTAAAAAACCTGTGACTTTGAATTCCCCATAATAATTGACTTAAAATCGCTGTCTAAATTTAATTCAAACTCGCTGTTTAAATTTCAATGTCACATATATCGCACACATGTTACTTAAGTTATTTAAATTGAGGTTTTAATGAATTATGTGATAACAGATATTCCTTAAGAAACTACTTGCAAAGCCACTTGCACTCGTTTGCTCTCACTGTTTAGCCATCATTCATGTGCATACACTTATCACAATGTAATGTTGCAGGCACAAAAACTGAACAATCCTTGGTGATCAACATTGATTTATGGCCTGTTAAGTTAAGTATTTCCCAAGCAGGTTGTGTTATTAACACTTGGAAAGGTGTTAGCTTGCAAGAGTTATATGAATCTGTGCGAGCAGCCCTTCGTTCTTTTTGTTCTTGACAGTTTTCCGATTTTTTGTGTATTCTTCTTATCTGACAAAAACGGTCCTTTTCTTAATGAATCTCAAATTCAAACCTACAACGTTTCAAAGCTGATAAAAATTTTGTTTTGAACTCTGGGTGAAGCCTCTTTTCAAAATTTCGAATTTTATCCTTTCTGAATGCTACTTTATATTAAGACAAAATAACACATGCAGCTTTTAACTGTTGCTTTTTGATCATGCAGTGTTGGTATGTGATATTTTTAAATGCAATATTTTAACACTTGCGTATGCATAGAATGGTCGCATTCATTCTTGCTAGTTTCGGATGATGCATTCACACTTGTCGGTTGTGTTTAATATGTATAAAATCTTCGCAATCACTGCTCGCATGTTACTGGAGGACAATGAGAGAGTTGTTTGATGCAGGCTTGACACCACATTGTGAAACGCATAGTTACTAGCTTATCTCATTGAATTGATTGATATGCAGAAAACAACGTTTATTGATGAAGATGTCGTGTTAGGTAGGTTGTACAATTCGTTTTATATCACTTATTGCTAATAAGACAAACAACTGCATAAAAATGTGTGTTTCATTTATGAATTTTCAGATTTTGCTGCATTTTACATCAGAGCAAAACTAAAGATTATTAAAATATCGACATGTACAGATCATAACTCATTATAATGGCCTTACAATTTACAGTTCTGAAATCTGATATCTAGTAAATCTGATAAATTTGTAACTCGAGGGATAGGCATATTTTTAAATACATGACAAGCGAGATACTGACAAATTGGGAACTAATTGGGCTTGAACGGAGAGGACGAAAAAAACGGAATCCACAAAGAAACTATAGGGTACACTACAGTAAGCACTGTAGGCGAACTTGAAAACGTCCGTCTTCCTAACAGCATTTGAAAGCATTTGAAAACCTGACATAGGAAACACATTGGGCCATTTCAACAGAGGCAAGAATTTTGACGTCAAAAAATACTTATGCGGTTAAGCTCAGTTGGGCCTAATGTTATTCAAATGTTTCATAAGGCTACGTCTGCAATGGTGTTGTCATTAAAATGGGTCTTTATAGTGGGTTATATGTACGGTTAGAAATGAATAAAGTTTATTTACGTAATTTACAAAATTTGACATAATTTACATAATTACATTACACCAAGATTTACATAAATTACCCATGATATGACCAATATCTCTTATCATGCACAAAATCAGATGCAAAAAGCCAGTAGTATGGAAATAAGGGTTCGAGCACAGTCAATCAAACCCCCCTCCCCCCTCCTGGACATACTATGTACCGACCCCCTCCCCAGGACATACTATGTACCGACCCCCCCCCCCGGACATACTATGTACCGACCCCCGTCCCCTCCCCCTCCCCCTGGACATACTATGCACCGATCCCTCTAGGCGAGCAACATTTTGTCAAGTCAGCCATTTTGTCAAGTCAGCATAAGTTACACACCACAATTTGATCACATCAGAGTGGTATTTAAGGGATGAGCTCTCCCCACTCACTCAATAACGGCGTGGTCGGTAAGTGGTTATTTGCATAAATGGTTGTAAGCATTGTTAGAAACTTTGTAAACAAAAAGTGGGAAACTTATATAGCTTTTGTTATACTTGACCGATTTGCATGGAAATTTCACCGTTTGTTTCAGTGTTATGCAAAATTTTGATATAGTCATGGGCTACTTAACAAGTTTTTGGTAAGTGACACATCATATGCCATCTAAGTATTATAAATGAGCAAGACGTTAACAGTGATGCATTCTGCTGAGTCAGCAATTTTTTGAACAAGTTACACGTCATATTTTGATTACATGGAAGTAGCATAAATGCATGAGCAAGATATGCATATAAAATCAGTGATAAATTCTGCTGAGGCAGCGAGTTTAACAATTTTTAAAACAAGCTACATATCATTGAAGTGGTATAAAAGGAAGAGTGAAACGTGTATTTCACCTCATTCCAGTTCTAGCAACAGCAACAACAACACCAACGATGGCAACAGTCTACTGTCATTATTGCGATGTGACATTTCCATCTCTGGAATTGTTCGTGACACATACATGCAAACCAGCTAGGATGAAACGTGCTCGTGAAGAGCTTGTTGAGCAGATTGAAGCCAAGAGACGAAAGACGTTGCAAGATGGTGTTGACAGACCTGATCCAGTCCTCTGCTGTCAATGCACCAAAATATTTCCATCTTTGGATGCGTTTGAGACACATGCATGTGTTGAGATGGAAAATATGTCTCATGAAGAACAAAGATAGAAAGAGACAGGACAAGTAGGTAGAGGTAGAAGAGTGAGTCTTGGTGAAAACGCACAAGAAAGACGGTCTGAGCCTGAGGATGGACCGGATTTACTACTTGAAATGCGACAACAAGAGAACCGGATTAAGAGACATTTGCTAGAAACGTTAGACCGTGGAATGAAATGGTATATTGTGGCGCATGCACGCTTCAAGAAAATGACGGCGAATGCTGAAGGTGTTATGGTAGAACAAGTGGATAATGCCTTTATCAGCAGTCCAACATATGCAGCATACAATCCAGCAGATATTTAACAGGACGTGCCAGAAGCCTATAAAGAATTGTTTACAAAGTTTGATGAACATGAGCGACAAGGTTCTGGCTGGGTGTTGGATAATATATTGTATATTGAAGTACATACAGCTACGTCAGCGCCTCTGGAAGCAAGTAGTTTTATCCTACTGCCGAAGAAAGTAAAGAAAACAGAGGGTGTCATAAACATTAAGAATGATGACAACAAGTGCTTCTTATGGTCCGTATTGGCTCACCTTCACCCTCATGACAGAAGTCCAAATCGCGTAAATCATTACAAGCCATTTGAGAAGGAATTAAAGGTAGAGGGTATGGCATTTCCAACACCGATTACAGACATTCCAAAATTTGAAAAGGAGAACGATGTGTCCATCAACGTGTTTGGATATGAACATGATGTAGTTGTTCCCATACAACTGAGTCGAAACACCAGCGCCAGAGAAATCAACTTACTTTTCATTAGCAATGACAAGAAAAGGCATTATTGCCTCATCAAGAATTTCAGCAGACTTATGGCTTATCGATCATCCTGCAAGAATGCAGCATTTTATTGTTTCAACTGTCTTCACGGGTTTATACGACAAGATCTTTTAGACGAGCATCGTGAAGTGTGTGGCAAGCATGGAGCGCAACGTTTATCATTCCCCAAGAAACCTCTCATCAAGTTCAAGAATGTAGCCAAACAACAGCGAGCACCTTTTGTGATTTATGCAGACTTTGAATGTTTCACGAAAAAAACATGAAAAAGTTAGGTATCAACATCATCGTCCAAACAGCTTTGCTTATGTGGTTGTCAACCAATATGATATACGTGCACCAGTCCTGTATCGAGGAGATAATGCCGTGAAAGTCTTTTTAGACCATATGGTGAATGAGCGTGATCGTATTGTGTATGGCTTGCAACAGCCAAAGAAAATGGTCATGACTCGTGAAGATGAAGAGGATTTCAAGAACGCCACCGATTGCTACATTTGTCATGAGCTTCTAGGAGCAGATCGTGTGAGAGATCATGACCAGATCAATGGCAAATACCGTGGAGCTGCACATAGTGAATGCAATTTACAATTCCGACTTCGAAAGGATAAGCAGGATGTTTTATCATTCCTGTATTTTTCCACAATTTACGAGGCTATGACAGTCATTTGATCATGGAAGAAATTGGGAAGTACAAAAATGAAACAATTACAGTCATTCCCAACACCATTGAGAAATATATTGCATTCACCATGAGCAATCTAAAATTTACAAACAGTTATCAGTTCATGAGTACTTCTCTACAGAAGTTGGTATTCAACCTTGCGGCAGAAGGGAAAGACAACTTCTATAACATGACGTCACACATTCACGATAGCGACCAACAAGATTTACTGTTGAGAAAGGGAGTGTACCCCTACGATTACGTGGATGAACCATCCAAGTTTGCTGAAACACAACTGCCGTCCAAGGACAAGTTTTACAGTCAGCTTAGTGAAGAGGACATTAGCGATGAGGATTATGCGCATGCGCAGAAGGTGTGAGAGACATTCAACTGTACTACATTTGGCGAATACCATGACTTGTACCTGAAATCGGATGTGTTACTGCTAGCTGACGTGTTTGAAAACTTTCGTCAAGTATGTCTTAACACGTATGAATTGGATCCTGCCCACTACTATACAGCACCAGGACTGTCGTGGGATGCAATGTTAAAAGCGACAAAGGTGAAGCTGGAATTGATCAACGACATTGACATGTATCAAATGGTTGAACAAGGTCTACCTGGAGGAATATCTGTGATCACACACAAGTATGCGAAAGCAAATAATCCATACGTAGCAGATTACAATTCTGAGTTACCAAACAACTACCTGTGGACCTCGACGAAAACAACTTGTATGGCTGGGTCATGGCACAAAGCATGCCACAAAGACGATTTATGTGGGTGAGGGAGCCAGAATCTATTAACTTCATGGATGTGGATGAAGATGACGAGATTGGATACATTTTAGAAGTGGATTTAGAATACCGCATTCAATCCATGATCGTCATAATCACTACCCAGTGGCTCCAGAACGGAAATGTGTCAAAGTGGGAGAATTGTCAGAGCATAGTCAGAAGCTACGGAAAGATCTAAACATGAAAGACAAACCTAGTGAAAAACTCATTCTCAACTTGTGTGACAAGGAGAAATACGTACTTCATTATAGAAATTTACAGCAATATGTCTCACTGGGATTGAAAGTCACTAAGGTGCATCGTGCCATCATGTTTGCACAGAGCAAATGGTTGGAGAAGTACATCTCGTTGAACACGGAATAGAGAAAATTGGCCAAGAACCCATTTGAGAAAGACTTCTTCAAACTGATGAACAACTCTGTGTTTGGCAAAACCATGGAAAATGTGAGAAAGCGCATCAACGTGGAACTCGTTCACCAGGAAAAACTTGTGGCTAAACCTTCATTCCACAAATTCAAAATTTTCAACGAAGATTTGACCGCGGTACATTTACGCAAAGTGGATTTGCTTCTGGATAAACCCATTCAAGTCGGCTTCACCATTCTCGACCTCAGCAAAGTGCTCATGTTTCACTTTCATTACAAATACATCATGGTCAAGTATCCCAATGCCAAGCTATTGTTCAGCGACACCGACAGTCTATGTTACGACATAGAAACGGACGATATCTACAAGGATATGCCGCAAAATGCTGACTTGTTCGACACAAGTGACTATCCGCCAGATCATTTCCTGCATTCCAACGTGAACAAGAAAGTGCTTGGGAAAATGAAAGATGAGACGGCGGGCATTCCCATTGAAGAGTTTTTTGGACTTCGGCCGAAAATGTATAGCATGATGTATGATGGGGAAGAAAAACGTACGGCCAAAGGCATCACTAGAGCGTGTCAAAGACGTATGAAACATAAGCAGTATAAAGACAGTTTGTTCAACCAAACGCAAACGATGACTACAGGACACATCATTCGAAGTCATAGTCACCAGCTTTTCTCAGAGAAGATGAGGAAAGTGGCTCTCTCCCCCTATGACGACAAGCGATATGTGCTGAATGATGGCTATTCTACGTTGGCGCATGGACATTACAGTATATAAGGGGGAGACTCTCCAAGTTTAGAACTAGTTGAGGTGTGAACATTGAAGCGTGAACATGAAGAGATCAGCAACTGATATGGATACTCTTGCTGATACAGTGAAAGACTTAAAAGTGAACAATCCTACCACTACCATCAAGAAATTAAAAGTGGAGACGGCGCCAACACCACAGTCGTGGGATGGAATGCTTTCTCTAGGAAATGGAAAGTATATCAAGATTATGAAACAAAGCAATGAAGGGGTGGTGAGCATTCGCAAGTCCCTCAGAGATGAGCGGACTGGAAGAAACCGTCCTACGAAAAAGGGTATTTTGCTGACAATACCTGAATGGAAAATGTTGAAGAAGCAAGTGAAAGAAGTGGATAAAAGGCTTCGCAGACAAGAAGACGACACATAACAAGGTAAACATGAATGCACTTATGTTTAACGATGGTGTTTACCTTACTGTAAATGATAAGGATGAAGTGATAATAGGTTCTCGGATAAATTATTATCGGTTTAAACCCGAAGTGTGGAAAGACTTTAAAAACATACCGCTTAAACATGGGTTTAAACGCAGACTTGAAAATAAAGTTGAAGTGTATGTGATTGAACATGATTCTAACATACGTGTTAGATTCTGGGGAAATCTTTTACAGGATTATCCAGAAGATTATGATGGAGTTGTGTCAGATACTCCATATTCAGATTTGATTCACTTTGATATCAAGAAGTGGCGCGCAGTCTTACGATTCCTAGAAGCTGTCCAGTCTTGTGAACATAAAAACGTCTTTGCACAAAAGGAGACAGCTCATAGTTGATCTGACTGTTTAACGAGAACTGCTTAGACGTGTTTGTACAATTTCGACAATATGACGAGCTTACAGAATGCTACGACTACATCACCCTCAACACAGTGGAATGGTACGCTCTGTTACAAGCGATGGATTGGAAAGAACCTGGCGCTTGTTAAGGAAGGAGTGCAAAAGCACCAAGTCCATTCAGCTGACATGTGTGTCATGAACATTGACATAAATGGAGATGGATATGAACTGAACATGAACATGTTAAAATAATAAAGTTTGGTTATGGACAGTGTTATGTGAGCTTTCATAGCATTTACAAACGTGGATGTCTATGATACATATATTAATTTAGATTGGCATGAATGGCATGTGTTTATCGATGTATTTGTGAAAAATAAAAGTTGAATGTAAAAAAAATTGCTAAAATGTAAATAATGTATAACACAATAAAAAGAATGTTGTATAACACTGTGTTGTTTATTTACAATATGCATAATACAATTTACAATTACTAATACAGCATCAATAAAATAATGGTTTATAATGTCTATATACAAAATCCTTTACAACAAAATCACCATTACCATTACCTCATCAATGATTTCAAAAGGACTATGTCCTCGAGCTCTTTGAATTATATAATACACACAATAAAATCCACATGTAGATGATATAGGCGTTTGTAATGGAACTGAATTATACATGAAATTAAACTTTAAAATCTTATTCAAAGGACTGTCTAGAGGTAAAAGTCCATAAGAGTGAAAATATTCCGCAGGGTCTTCGTCATAACATACTGCCACCCAATGCTCTCCTGGGCTTATCATGATCGTCTGTGTTGATGACATAGGCATCGCGTTGTAAAGATGGTAACTGATCCATGGAAAAACACGCCTTGAAACAAGTCTTTTGTCGTAACATCGTGGGACAGGATGGCTTCTATCTGCTTCGTGTTCATGACTGGTAGTCGAATTGAATGCCACGATTTGCACTTATTTCAACAATGTTATCAAATTCAGCATGCACTATAACATTGACTGTATTTTGCAAGGCACCAGCAAAATTCATTTCTAGTCGCGAATTCCCACGTTTGATAAGGGCATAATGATCATCACCATCATAATCAGGTGTTAAGTCAAAAGAAAATAAAGCATAACCTCTAGACCAATCTTCCCGTTTTATAATGGAACTATCGAACGATTTGTAAAGAGTTTCAAAAGCATCAAGATATTTGTCTCGATTTATGTTAAGCTTGAGAGGTTTGGATAGGACTGGTTCACCATCCGTGTAAAGTTGCATATAGTTCAGAAAGAAATGATCAAAATTGTATGGATTTCTCAATACTGTTCCAGCAAAGGCTTCATTATGAACCATTCAAATGACAATACGTTTTGGTAATTGATCTAAAAAGATGTTATCTTTCACAAAAGATTGAAATCCTGCTGAAATGGCCAACACTTTACATTCTATTCTAGTAATAATAAACTTAGCAGGAGTTTTCATCAATGCATCTGCATGTCCTAACTGAATACCTGGACTAACCCTCACTTTGCGAATGGTTAAAAACGCATCTCTCACTTCTACTTTATAACCATTATTTGCAGCCATTAATACATATTCATCTTTTTGTCTATGTAAACGTAATTTCATACTAATACCATTGGGAAGATAGTGATCTTGCTCAAACAAATCTACCCTTAAACCACCTGTAAGCGTAAACTCACGGCTTTGACGTGTATACAAATAACGATTATGTAAACCATTATTTCCTGTTTGAGCTAGATCACCACCTTCAACATTGACATGAAAACCTGATACATATCTTTCATGATTAGCTCTTTTCACCTCATGACTATTCATTGACCCAGCAGTATCTTTATAGATGAGGCGCAGAGAGCGCTCAGAATTGAGACTTTCTTCCGAGTCATGAATGAGGTGAGATATGATACTGGTATAACCATGGGTATTGTTACTATGGGATACCAATCGATCATTTAGAAATAATTCACCATTAGACCATAACCCATTAAACAAATCGTTGATACATGATACATTATCATCTACATCACATGGTGTTCCATCAGCCTTTACAATAGCGCATACTATACGAAGTTTACTGTTCTTTAAATCTAGATATTCTTCTGTACTCGCAGGAATGTAGAATTCTATTGGAGCACCCTCTCTAATGGTAGTGAGTGGTTGATAGTCCACATTATAACTTTTCTTTCTAATGGAGAAATACTACATTCACAAGAATGATTATGAATTAAAGACATGTTTAAAAAATATCTTTCTTATATTTTGTTGATGTTATCCGTTTAGCTGCCTTTCGCCTTCTGACAGGTTTTGCTGGTTTCGCTCTATTTTGTCCTCCTAACACATCACCAATGACACGTTGTGCTACTCGGCCTGTAACATCTTTCGCGACATCTTTTGCAGCCTTCTTAAGATGTGGTGCAACGATTTTAGCCCCTGCCTTAAGCAGTGGAATATCTTTACGAGCCAATGATCCCAATATTGAACCAATACCATCTCCATATTGTATTCGCGCTCCTTTAAATCCTGGTAATTCTCCACCCACTTGATGAAGAAAATGGTTGCGATACGTAGACGGATCGTGTGCATATGCTTTCATAATGCTTTTGGTCGAAAATGAAGTTTACATATAGCTTTCCCAGTTTGAAATGAAACATTGTGACTAGTGTCATCCTTAATATTCATTTCTATCGTAGCAAATTTGGATGTGTTTACAGGGACGTAATGAGGTTCTTCGTAAGTTTTCATAATAATATCACCATCATCCCCTTTAATGGGAACAGGACGTAGTAAAGGAACATAATAATCACCAACTACTTGTGGCTCACAAATACTACAGTACACATAAAGTGTATAAAATCCATGTTTCACATCCGATTGATGTTCAGCAGGACCGGATTCTTTATACCATTTATCTGGCTTAGACCCTAAAATCTCAGCTAATCCAGTAGAAAAGACAATATCATAATCATCTCTCAAAATAACATGAACTCTTCGACTAATTTTATCATACTTTAACTGAATAGGTTCTGCATTAATAGCTTTGTATAATTCTGCATTTATTGCAGTACATATTTCAGGTATGGATCTGTAGTAACCATATGGAATATCAACTGGATAAAATACGTCTGACGATGATCGATAATGAAGAGTATAGTCTATTCCTGGCCTCATTGTCGTACATGTGTGTGGGTATTGAATTTCAGCTAAGGCTACTTCATATTTTCCTTTCAAATATAATGTACGAGGTAAACGAATTTGATAAGTAGAAGCCTTAATAGTAGGATAATAGTTCATACTAGCATTGCTAGGTAAAGTAATATAAAAACTTGTTGACTCCATGATGACTAAATCGTTCATGTGATGCAGATAGACTAGATGTGTCTATTAATGTTAGACATTCGTCATCTCCACTCTCTACATTACTGTCTACATTGTCGTCTAAATTGCTATCTACATGATCTACATTGGTATCTACTGCTTGACAACAAGCACTGACACACCTAATTTTTACAGGAATAGTATTTTTATTTCCATTTTCTTTAGAAAAACAACACCATGACTCTTTCATCCATGTTAAAACGTTTCCCATCCTTCTGGAAACAACCTTTGTTGACGTTGTTGTATCACTTTTGTAATATCTTCACGAGTTGTCTTTTTGCCAATAACAGTTTTGGGAATATTAGCGTCTACAATTTCCTTAATAAACTGCTTCCAACCATGTGGTGGTTCTCGTCGTTCTTTTCTTCTTGTAGAAACCAATGCTTCTTTCAGCAAATCAACAATGTTGGAATTTGTAATGACAGTACCCGTTTTTAAAACAAGTTCATTTTTATCTGTACATCTTGTACCATATTTCTTGTACCAAGTTCTGCCAGAAGTTGTTTTAGTTTTACATGATAAATAGGTTGAAAATGGTTTAGAAACTCTTGGGACTTTTCTGATTTTTCTGCATTAGATGCTGTATCAGACTTTTGCCGTTGTGACTGAAATGTTCGTAAATGACGTCCAAGCACTTGAGACATTTCCATTGCCTTTTCACGAGTTTGTTTCCCACGTAAAAGTTTATTCACTTTCGTTTTATGTCACCATCTTTTTCCTTCTTTTCTAACAACATTCTATATTCATATTCAGGAGTGAGGACCATTTTCATAGTATGTTTCATTTTAACAGCAACTGAGCTAACAAGGGTAATGCAAATTTAGCAATAGCTCCAATGAATCCTCCTTTCTGATTAACCAACTTCTTTTTTCTTTGAAGTGATATCTTCTTATCTGCCAGTGTGCGTAGGGTATGACGTTCACGCTTGAATTCCTTATACCTTTTTGAGCTTAAAGGTAAATTTCAAACAAGCTAGTTAATTCCTCTTTAGTAGCTTGTTGTAACAAGGATTTACGTCGTTTAGGCCCGCTGCGTGCGAGCAAGTGAAGAAAAGGTTGATTCGCTTGAATACGTTTAGACATCTAGGCTGCGAATGGTCACGTGACTTGGTTCTTGTTCATACACTACTTTATCAACATATACGTAATGTGTATCTTTTGGTAAAATGCCTGTACGAATACGTAGTTGATCATTCGTCTTCGGCTTCAAATCAATGAATAAATAGCCATGAGGTTTGCTGGTAGCATCTTGATAGGCTTCTATGAGAAATTGAGATTTTCCAGGATACATTTGTCGCGCTAATGTACTTATTTGTTGACTGTGTCTAGGATTTTTAAACAGAATCATGTAATGCGTATTCAAACTAATATTTCGCATTTCTCTTCCATGATGGACTAAATTATGCACAATAAAAATATAATGCTTAGATTTTGCTGACTGCTGCCCACACTAAAGAGGCGTGTCATACGCTCATCACTATGACATTTGGTCATTAAGTCATCAATGATGAGTAAGTTTGGCTTTCTCGGGTTAAAACGCTCTTCAATGTCATCTGGAATGCCTTGGTAAAATTTCACACCTTTGATTCCCTTGTGCAAAGGCTGATCTGCTGCATAGAGCCATAAAATGGTTTTTTGGAGAGAGTTTAATTAACTTTTGTTCTAGAATTTCTCTAACTAGAGACGTTTTTCCACTGCCTGTAGGTCTAGAGACCAAACATGTGAATGGATGTTTCATTTTCGAATATCAGTTTCTTTCACCCAACTGTTAAACTTCTTTGGTCAACCTAGCCACTTCACAAATAATTCTTTCACACCTCGTCTTCTTCTTGTTTTCAAGACTTTTTCAATTCTGTAGACAGATTCAATATCTTTTGTCACTTTCTGCAGTTCTTCTTCATAGAAATGTCCATCAATATCTTCATCCAAAAAGTCTTCTTACAACGATGTGTGATAATAAAGACTTCTTGCGTCCACTTTATATGATAATCCCGTTGAAATACATATTTCATGTGGGAAATGCGAACCTGATCACCAATTTTAAATTTGTAGGGTTTCTTCTTCTTTGGTTTTAATTTCAATTTGTCTACATAAATATACTTCCGCACTTTCGATTCGATGTCTTTACGAATATCTGCAGGAGCATACTTATTAGGGAGGGAGCCATGAGGTCTATCGTTGTAATTATACACTAAGTCTGGAAGTATGTCCATATAGCGATACGTTTGATTATGTAGGAAATATCGATACGTCATTCCCTTTAGAGTACGAATGACTCTCTCAGCAAAGCTGGCTTTGGTTTTATTCTTTGTTGTATAGGCATGTATTCCCTCCTTCTTCAAAAATACTTTTACCCATCTGTTTTTAAATTCAGTTCCTTTATCTGACCCTAGAGTTCGTGGTCTTCGTTGTGTTTCATGAAAAATCTTTTGAAAGGCTTCTATGACGCTGGTATGTGATTTATTAGGTATTGGCTGCACCCACAAATATTTGGAAAACACATCAATGACAACCAATAAAAAGCGGGTGTCATCATTATAGGGATCTATGTTTCCCATGTCAGCTAAATCAATATCCCATATGTCATCAATTCCACGTGTAATGACACGTTGCCTTTTAAACCATGTATTTGACAGGTTGAAGTAAACTGAAGGCATCTTGATCCTGTAACTATTTCTTCACTTGTGAATGAGTGACTGGTTGATCATGTTTTTTTAAGATGTGATAAGGTTTGTAAGGACCAGCAAATGCCCCAGGTTGTCCAGGTTTGAAGTAAATATTTTACAAATCAAGTATTGATACAATGGTGTGAATAACTGGAGATCATTTGTCTTCAATGAACACTAACCAACTACTAAGTTTATCTAATGTAATAGCATCTAACACTTTATCTAAATGTATGTAATATTTAGCTTCATTCCAGTATACATAGGCACCTGCAGAATGACAAGCAGGACATACTAAACATGCAAACTTTTTTACAGCTGATAACATTTCTTCACAATACGTTTTTTGTACAATATATTGTCTCAATGTAATGCCTGTCATTATGCTGCAGCATAGATTAACCACCCTCTCACTTCATCAAACAGTCTTGGATCAAATCGAGCAAAGTGACATGCTGCTCCCACATCAAACTAGTCAGCTCCAGCAATGTTTGACTCTTTGATGAAATCCGTACGCAAGTTTGGCAAGTTCAGCATGGCATGAGCAAATTCCCAATAGATGTCAAAGTGTTCCAGCTGTTGTTCAACAGTTCCAAACTTGTTCTTGAAACATGTTTCTATATCCATCCTTTACATGGTCATATAACATGTCTGCACACCATGACGTTTGATAAGATAATGAAAAGTCTCTAACCCTCACACAACATTTCTAACAACTTTCCCATAATATTCTGACCAGGATATGAAGGAGATGACAATTGTTTCACACCAGCTCCCCACCAATGATCATATGTTGCTTCAACTAAAGTTTTGTCTTTACATTCTTTTAACTTGTTGCAAAACAATACACACTGATTCCATTTGACTTGTAAAACATCTTGCATTTTGCTTCTCTTCACTGTATGCCATAACGGACATGGCTTTATCCCTTTAGCAATGCGTTTTGCTTCATATCCATTTCTACATGAAGCAATGGCTGAAGCAATATCTTGGCGGTGATGAAAAACTGCTTTCTCATATTGATAGAAAGCTTCACTTGAGTTGAACACATGTCCATACTTTTCAAGTCGTGTTGGAAAAATGTTTGAAAGAACGTCCTTGTGACCGCTAAATAGTACAAGATTCTCCATGTTGACTTTGATTATTCTGACATGTCGGTTTCCTCTTCTTTGCAGCAATCTCTCAAATAATCAACCACGGTGAAATATACTTCCACATCAGTGCGGGCAGAATAAAGCACAGAATCAAAGTCAAAGTCATAATCTTCTATTCCAATTTTATGACATTCTCCAAGAAATATTGAATGTAGTTCAATCACATCAAGACTATGATGCACAACATCCCAAAAACCGTCTAAATGATAAAGTTGATAGTCTGGAGTGCCACAGTAGGCAAGTTTAGCAATCATCAAGTCAAAATAAGCCTTTTTAAAACATGCGTCCATCTTGCTTCAGTGTCTTATGACTTTTTATTTTGCTTCACAGACTTTAAGTACTCCACACTTGCTGCAGAAGTTGTTTGGTTTACACATCTTCCAATTGTACTTGTGGCAGTGACAATCATAATCCTCCACATATCCACAAACACCACAATAGTCGCAGGTAAGTCCAAGTTGATTTTTCACTTTCATGTTCTCCAATTGAACTTCAGCCAGCCTTTTCTTGGATAGTTTTGACACCAGCATTCGACCATCCTTTTGCAGCTTGATAGGAGTTATGACATGACATTCCGTACATAGGGCTGAGTTAATGTTATCCATTTCCTGAAGCAATTTCTCCCATTCATCATCATTCATGTTGATGTAATGTGTGTATTCTTTCCCTTGAAACCGTGATGTATGCACAAAACTCACATAACGCATATCCAAGTATGAAATGACTTCAAGCCACTTCGTTTCTGTTGAGTACAGTTTGAAGCCAATGCTGTGTAGATTTTTCAAGCCTTGACATATAATCTTCCACAAGGATGGTGAATAAGCACTCCATCTCTCTCCACGTGTGATGCGAAGAGATGGCCCAAAGTCTCCATGCTCCACAGTAATGGTTAAGTTAGCACTAATTTTAAAGCTGCTTGTCTTGTTCTCCATGGCTGCACAATGAAATGATGAGGCGTTCACTCCCTTTTATACCCAGCAAACATCTTGCAAAGTTTTGAATTCACTTCAATTCGTCCATGGCTGAATTGGACAAGTTCTGATGCATTCGTCGTCAATGGAATGTCATCATCATAATGTAAAATGATTCTTGCAGCCACAACTAACATGCGCTGAACTGCCCAAATTGTATTCGCGTTGCTAAATGCTAAATCAATGTCGTAAGTTAATGGCAAATGCAGTTCTTCACATTCACGTAAAAATGAGTGGATGAAACGATCTCTTGGAATGGTCTTTCCAAACGCTTCCCAATGCTGAAGCAAATTCTTCACTTGTAATATCCAATCCGATTCAAAAGCAGGAAGCTTTGAAAAAACATAGTCAGCATAATTCACTTTGAAGACGTCATCCATGGTCTCTACTCATCTGTGAAGAAGTAATGTTGTCATGGTGATTGAGGTTTTGTCTCGTAACTCATGCTTGTATACTACTTCGATGCAATCAAAATATGATGTGTAACTTGTTCAAACTTGTTAAAATTGTTGACTTAAACTAAACTGAACTTAAACTAAACTGAATCAAACAGTGAAATTTTCATACACATTGGTTAAGTTAAAATGGCGACATGCAACAAAAAAATGCATACAGCCATCGGTGCAAGTAGCCCATGACTATGTGAAAACTAGATAAAAAACTGAATTAAACAAGGAAATTTTCATACAAATCGGCCAACTAGAACGAAAGTTATCGCAAATTTAAATTAACATGGTAGCTTGTTGCAAAAATGCATATAGCCGTCGTGCAAGTAGCCCATAATAATGTTAAAGCTTGACATCAAACTGAATCAAACAGTGAAATTGCCATACAAATCGGTCAACTAGAACAAAAGTTATCGCAATTTTAAGTTTCAGGGGGGGGGGGGTCGGTACATAGTATGTCCTAGGGGGGGGGGTTGGTACATAGTTTGTCTAGGGGGGAGGTCCACACTTTTTACTATAGGGTCTGGCCCGCCGCCGCCGGGGGGTCGGTACATAGTACATAGGGATGGGGGTGATTGACTGTGCTCGAACCCTTATTTCCATACTACTAAAGCCTAAGAATAAGGAACTTGATCAACAGCGGTTTATAAAGATCAGAAAGGATAAGTGGTAAATTGGTATACAATGAGCCTAAGCTACTAGCGTGTGCTATAAGTTATCAGCTCATTCCAAAAGCTGGCAGCTCATTCTATAATCTGCTAGTGTATTCCAAAAGCTAACAGTTCATTCAATAATCTGCTGGCGCATTTCTTGACCCACTGTCGCATTCTACATATTCTAGTCTTCCTTTACGCCAATATCATATTACTTGCCTCAGGAGTGAGTGAGTTAAAAGCTTAAAGTTGTGCTTGCTTATTGAAAAACTATATCATATATTGGAGACCATTAGAAATTAACAATAATCAATAAATGTTTTAGTCAATAACACAGTGAATATATCAAAAATAGGGGTTAGGGACGAGAGAAGAGCTAGGCAAAGAGCATGGTGGACCCACAATCCCAAAAAAAGACACAAGCACATTTATCCTTCCTACAACATAGCTTGGCTTGATTTCGGTCTGAAATATAAACAGCTTCTTTACTAAAGGAACAGCTTTCGAAGTTTGATTTATTCAACCCACACCTTTATAATTATACACTTTATCGTCTTTTGAGAAGTGCTGTGGGGTGGAGGTTGAAGGAGTGAAGATGGGGGGGATTGGGTGGGGGGGGGGGAGGTGTATCCAATATGAAACTGAATTTGTGTGGGCAGCGAACGAGATATAACACATTATGGCATGATATTAATGTAAAAAGGGGCTCTCGTATGCTAATTTGTAAAGCAAACATTTCTTACACTCTCACATATCAAATGAATTGCTTCAAATAACACTTCAAACTCCTGCAAAATGTCTCTATGACCTGCAATTGTATATCTCCTTCTGCTTAAAAAAATAGTAGGTTTTGTGTTGTGACTAAAAACGTTTGAAAGCACACTGAGAACCAGAGAGGCTATTTTCATTTCCAGTAAGCGGTCGAGAATAAAAGAAACTTTCTAAGGCTGTAGTCGCTTGAATTGAAAATGTAAAGCGATGTTATTCTAAGCGAATCAAACAAAATTGAATGAAACTAGACTTGGTCTCGAAAGGGGCTTTGTAGCATAGGGACCTGGTAAATATTGAATGCTAAATGATTAAAATCCGGCAAGCAAAATATTTTATTTTCTTTCACTGTCGCACTCCGATGAATGGTATTTTGACAAATATCCACTTAAGCCATTTATTCAGTAGATCTTGAATGAGTGGGCATTGGCGAATTGGAAGAGACGATACAATTTTCCATCTCCACAACCAATACTGAAATGTTTCTTTAAGGGTCGGCTCGGGTCGTTTTGGCCAGTATAATAGTGTGCGTGACTTAAGAAAAATGAAGATTTTGTTTCAATCTTGGTTGGGGTTGTGGTTGTTACTGAGTGTCGTCCTTTCATGCTGCTTCAGTTACATTACTTACTATATTAAGTTCTGGTTTCAGCAGAAAATGTAGCCTAACACGTTTATAATTAGCACAAAAATGGTCACTGTATAAAGTTTAGGTACTACTTTTACAAACATCTGTTACCACAAACATAGTTTTGATAACATGTAAGGTGGTTATTGTTCTTAATGTATTTTAGATTCAAAGCTACAACACTACCTTCAAACTTTACCTCTCTTATTTTCTTTGAAACTCTGGCTGAAGCCTCTTTTTAAAATTCTGAATGTTACTTTATAACTAGACCGAATTTCGCTACACGTAGCGAAATGACACCCAATGGCAATTGTACAATCTATCTGGTCAGAGACACATTTTTCAGTCTTTCCACATAATTGTCACCTTCCGTATTATTATCATGAACAAGGACAACGAAGTAAATATAATGTAATCTCAAATAATCAAATTCAGTTTTCTCACCATTTTTCAGATAATGGACACCTTCCGGTTTTAGACCTTGACCATGATGGAGGAGGTCAAGGTCACCGCGGTACCTCCTATATAACGTCTTTTCGGCCCAAAGGGTCGAAAATAAGCTAACCGTTTTCGAGATAATGGACAATTTTTCTAACGGAATTCAATGTACAAAAGTCACATGACCTTGACCTTGACACTGAATTTCGAGATTCCATCCATGATGTTACTGCCTACTGATACCGTACACGTGTTGAAACAAGGATTTGAGCGCTATTTCCAGCAATTTTTTGTGATGGAAGAGGTTTTTGAAAAAATATTTTGACCTCAATTTGACCTTGACTTTGAAAATCAAGGTCAAAAAATTTTGCGGATTTCACGACATCTCATCACTCTCTATCTCTGTGCTAAATTTCATTGTCCTACGTCAAATAGCCTAGGAGGAGTTTTCTGGAAACCACTTTAAGGTAAAAAAAATTTGACCTCAATTTGACCTTGACCTTGAAGGTCAAGGTCCAAAAAATTTGTAGATTTCACGACATCTCATCACCCTCTATCTCTGTACGAAATTTCATTGTCCTACGTCAAATAGCGTAGGAGGCGTTTTCTGAAAACCTCCGTGACGGAAAAAAAAACACAACAAAAAAAAAAAAAACACAAAGGAAAAAAAAGGAAGGAATAAACGCCGGAATTCTTAGCAAAGCATACCCATTTGCAAACTATGTTTGCAAGTGGGAACAACAAAAAATAACATACACACAGCTCTAAACCGTTTCCTTTTGGAAGTACAGTGTTGGTATCTTGTGTGGTCGGATGCAAAATAAGTTCGCATTAGCACTGAAAGAGTCGCATTCACATATGTTTGTTTGATGTAAGACATCTACATTTGAAATAGAAATGGTCGCATCTATATTTGTCTGTTTTATGTGATGAAGGCATTCACACCTGTACATATCGCATGATATGTACAGTGATTGCAATCCCACTTGTAGGCGTCAAATGATGCACTTAAAATGGTCACATTCACACTTGTTCGTTTCAGCTGATACAAATGAAGTGGTTTCTATTTTGACAGCTTGGAGGAGGGGTGCGTTTTAAAATTTGCAGTCTGATTTGGAAGTTTGAGATCCAAATCTGAAATATATATATGAATGCACACAACGCATAACTATTAAGTTGTCTCATCGGAATTGATTATTATGCAGAAAACCGCATTTACTAAGCTGGTTTACGATAGGTAGGTTATAAAATTAGAAGTATATTATTTATTGTATTTATCCAACTCAATAAATGCGTTTGACTCATCAAGTTTATTTTGAAAAAAATTAACATCTTGGATTGTTTTGTAAATCATAATATACCATTGAAAAAAATATGTACGTTCAGATTTTGGTGACCTTTTAGCAGTGATCTTCGCTTATTTTGTCTAATAAAACTGTCAACTGAAATACATTGTCATCTGATCCATGGTAACACTTTGTTTATATTTATTTTCTGGCCGATCTATAATTTAAGCCTTACACTGTTCAAATCTTCTTCTTTTTTATTCAGTGCAATGCAATAAAAGTTGTACAGCTGATATGAAACTTTTATATCAAATGCATTCATTCAAGGACTTCACAGTCCTGTTCCCAAATAATTTTGAATCAAAGTCGAAAATGTCTCACTTTGACCTATAATTTGATAACTCTTTCCACTCTGGAACAGCAGTAGATTTTTGTGCCTAAACCGGTTTGATAGTCTACTGAGATCCAGTGAAACAGTTTTTATTTGAAAGAAAATTAAAGTTTTTTTAAGGCAACGTGATTGCCGACGAAACTAAGCTACAACTGATCGCAAAATGAACTTAGTAGCAAAGGAACTTCGCTACAATTGAGGCATAAAAAGTAAAATTCCCAATGATAAAAGGTTTTGTGCACCACCTTGCACTTCGATTAATGCTTCTTTGACAATAAAACGCGATTAAGAGTTTTTTCGGTATATTCGAAGAGAAGGGATGCGGTGGAGTACAGCAGATGGACTGCAGTAGCAGGGGTGACACCAATTTCCGTCGAGCACTTCAGGATTTATAGTCCTCTTAGCATGCTCATTAACCTCTGTATAGTTCCACAATGCCCCCCAACCTCCTCTCAGAAAACGCCATTGATCCCGGGTAGTACTTATATGGGTGACCGGGTGACCACAGGCTTTTGCTACAGAGTCGGAAAGTGACAAATGTGAATTTTGAACAAGGTGGTGGGGTGGGGGATAGAGGAGGGGTCGCGGGATGGGATAGGGGGCTAAGCTTAAAAATACATGTAAAATAGTCGCACTAAGTCAAATATGTCATGAATAAATTGGATCCGTCACTCCTATGCTAAAGAGTGCAGTACTAGCGTTTACTTCAGGGCTGGGTCTACACTTTGGTTAGTGGATGCAGATAAAATACATTGTCCTGAAATTAAAACGGGAAGCACATCTTAGAGTGCTAACTTTTGAGATAATACACACGTGTCTGTAAAATGAAAATCAAACCAAACATTCATAAAAAGAGAGACTGAGGAATTTTTTGGCCAAGTGATTAATAATTCTCACTATATCTATATGACGCACATAAAACGCTTGCATCCAAACTTTTCAGTGTAAAGAGTGTTCACGTATGATGTGTAATGCAGAATGTTCAGGTTCACAGTTGTCGGTGTAACATTAGGCATTTTTAATGTTCGCGTTCACAGTTGTCAGTGTAACATGATGCTCGTATAATATTCGCGTTCACAGTTGTCAGTGTAACATGGCGCTCGTATAATGTTCCCGTTCACAGTTGACAGTGTAACATGATGCACGTATAATATTCGCGTTCACACTTGTTCATTTCATTCTATATCCATGAAATTTCACATTAAGACTTGTAAATTGAAGGTGCCACGTGTAAAACGGTAACAGGCACAGTTGTCGGCTTCTCATGCTTAAAATATCTGCCTTCAGGCCTAGTCGTTGATATGTGATATGTGTAAAATATTTGAATTTGTACCTTCCATGAGATATGTTTAAGACTACACATTCATGACTACAAGAATTGCTTTTGTTTTGATATTTTGTTCGCCACCATATTTAAAGAGAAATACGCTCTTTTTGAAATTCAGTTTCTAACTAACAATAAGACGGTGTAAAATTTTAGAATGCATCCATTAAAATTCCAGTAGGAGATACCTTTCAAAGAAAAACGGTCGTGGCTAAATTTTTCTTCTGTAATTGTTAAAAACTAAAAGCTAGATTCACTATTTTTCACCAAAAGTTTATGACATTTAGGTTAAAAATCTGGCAGAAAATACGTTTCTTTAAACTTGAATGTGTATATTCGCAGATACTTTCAATGATCAGTATAAACCCTACTATAACGTAGCTAAGGTTAAAAGCTATGCTGCATTGAAAATGACCACTTGCAAAAAATCTCAAAATATTCCAAAGTGTTGCATATTGTACAAGCACTTTAAGTGTATATTTTTCACATTGCTTCAATAGAAAGAGAGCAGAGAAAGGAATTCCAGCCTATGTTTTTCACACAGAAGAAATGTATTTCCAGTTTTAATTGAAACTTGCACAACTGTATTGGGCCACTGAAACCAACGAGATAATTCCTGTATTCAATTTGAGCACGACAAAAAAATTTCCTTCACTTATATACAAGGAGCAAAAGTTTTAAAATTGACAAGGACATTGAACTAAAAAAAGCGCAAGAAAAATTATAAGCCGCATACATGCGGTGCCGTAAGCTCTGTGCATAACACGCTGTATGCATGTTGTAAAATACTTTATACTGTTCAAGAAATAAATCATTGAAGGAAGTATTTTGGAGTTTTTTTATCGTAGTTTTTTGTTCCTTTTGGCTGATTTCTGGTAAAAAGAAATCCACTTGCATTAAAATGCTAAAAATACTAATTTGCAGTAATTTATTTGAATTGCTTAAGATTTTATTGATGCCTAAAGCTTTCTTGGGTCACGTGTCCTACTGTCTATCGTAAGTATTTTTTGACATCCAATGGTTTTCATGAAATTTGTTATTTAAAAAGTCAGGCACTTACGAGGGAAACACTTCAACACTTAACACTTATAGTTTCGTTTTCTCGGAAACACTTCAGCACTTCATGCTTGTATTTTTTTTCGTTTTCTCGGAAACACCTTAACAATGGACATATTTCAGCGAACAATAATGTGCTTTCGTTTTCTCGGCAATACTTTACCCACTATTAACAAAGGCTTAATAATAAATACAGCAACATGAAATAAGAACAGAACGACAAGACCTTTTAATGGCTGTTATGACTTTTCTGAGAAAGTTACACTTTTGTACGAATGCCCCATCTTAACGTCTGCAAATCAATGGCAGGAATTTCTTCATCACAGATTAACTAAATTCATTTGAAATCTAATAAAAATATTACTTTAATTTTGGGAAGAGGCGATGACTTCTTGGCAACAGTCTGCATATTATAACCACACCAGAACTCCACAATTAAGACCGCCTATTGGACTTTCTACATGTGGTCGTACTTCCTCGTCATTTCTTATTTAAGGTCTAAGTAGAGATAGAAGGAGAGAACTGGGCCACGTCCTTTCTCCCCCCTCCCCCCCCCCCCCCCCGTGGGAAGAAGAATTTGCGATTTTTTGCGTTTTTCCCGTTTCAGACGATTCTGAACATTTTGTTTGTTTAACCACCCACATTATGCTTAACCCTAGGGTTACTGTTAGGGTTAGGGTAATAGAGTAGATAGGAAGCCAAAACTGCCTCTTTCAGAAAACAGAGAAGAAAATGGTAAAAACCAATGGTGTGTTGGATAGTGTAGAATGTGGACCTAGTCGTAAATCTTTCGCACCGCAATCGAAAATCGTGAGACACGCTATGATATTACCACAAAACCCGATACTACAGTCGTGTCAGAACACCAGATTCGCTCCATTCCACTCCCTGGACACTTAGACATGCGCTCAACAAGGAATCAAACATTTAAAATGGAAAATATTGCAGAAATACGTTGAAGTATTACCGCTTTATACAATAAAATGTCCTGAGAAGAACAGAATTTGCTACTCCAAGTTGTTGCCTCTATTTTTTCATGTGAAGTGCTTACGACATAGCTTTAGCACACATAAATCAGTTTGAGAAAGACTGGTCGATATTTTTAATTAAAATTGGCATTTTTCTACCCCAAAATTTTAAACTTTAGTTCGCGCGCGAATTTTCAACCGATTTGCAAACGATTCCCCCCCCCCCCCCGCCAAAACCCCTAGGCTGAAACGGGACGGTTAATGTGATATAATTTTCTTAAAGGGTAAAACTGCAAACAGCTTTTTTTGCTGTTATAAACGGTACACACGGGAAAACTTAGCAAATAAGTGTAGCTCCTTTGAGCTCCTTTGAGAACATCTAATTAGTATTCTAATTTGTCAAAAACATTCCAGAGTTATATACCTAACATTTGTGGATAGCTCGATGTCGGTACATTGTCCCTGCTACATGCCTCTTTTGTGAATATACATAATGTGTTTTTTATTATTAAGTTATTTTTCCAATTGATTTAGATCTTTTCTTATTATGCAATTAAGTGAGGGAAAAATATTAAGTTTTTGATGATCAGTTATCATATTTTTGTTGTTTATGCAAAAATGCTTGAATTCAGCAATAAAACCTTTACTTGCAATAACAAAGAAACCAAAGATAAATTGCCAAGATGACTATTCAATACAGGCCAAGCACTCTTGCCCCGACTCGAAATAACCCGACCCGACCCGAAATTTTGTCTGTCCCGCCCTGCTTCGACCCAACCCGAATCCGAACCCGCCCCGTCTCAGCCCTAGTTTCAAGTACATGCATATTGAGTTCTACATTTCGATAACTTTTCCATAATCTTTTTATAAACACCTTCCAAAATGGCTGCCCAAAAATGAAACAGGGTCGCTAAGAGCTACAGAACGCTTTAGCGTAGGGTTTTGGCTACTGTTGGGGTTAGGGTAATAGGGTAGATACGAGCTCAAAACTGTCCCCTTTCAGAAAACACGGAAGAAAATGGTAAAGGCCAATGGTATATTAGATACTGTAGAATGTGGACCTGGAAAGAATGTCGAAAATCAATCGAAAATCGTCAGACACGCTATAGTATTACCATAAATACCCGATACTACAGATGTATCAGGAGACCAGAGTGGTTCCGTTCCAACCCTTGGACGCTGGGACATGCGATCAACAAGGAATTAAATTTAAAATGGAAAATATTGCACAAATACGTTGAAGTATTATCGCTTTATGCAGGAAAACTGTCCTGACAAGAACAGAACTTGCTATTTTGAGGTGCTGCCTCTATTTTTACGACATAGCAAAAATGGTTCATAAAGTCCACTGATGTGCTTTAAATTAGTGTACAACTCTTTATTTGTTGCTGATCATTTCATTTTCACTGCTTTAGCAAACATAAATCAGGTTGAGAAAGAAGTAAAAGATATCTAGAATAAAATAGCAAATTTAAGTTATAGTTCTAGGCGATATTCTTGATTAAAATTTGCATTTTTCTACCCCAGAATTTTAAACTCAAGTTTTCTCGCAAATTTTCAACCGATTTGCAATCGGTTTTCGGTTTGCGTCTCAGTCTTGATTGTAGTTTCAAAAAAAAAAAAAAAAAAAAATTTGCGAGCTGGTTGGAGGTGGGGGGGGGGGGGTGGATAAATTTGACTTTTAGTGCCTATCGTTTTGGCCAGTGATTATCTGAGTTTCTTAACCATAACGAGCGTCGAGTTACAATGGATTTGTCATCAAAAGCTCACATGCTTGTAATTGTTGGGCAACCGTATAAACGGGGAGGGAGACAGGGGTGGAGTAGGGGTGTAGGATTCGAAAGCTCGCTCACAAGTTCCATGTTATCGTGCGAGTGATTCCGACCTGGTAAGAAACACGCTAATGTTTTTATTCAGTTATTATCAATTGAGGACACCACTGAAGACGACACAGAAGGCTCCTGTCAAAATAGAACTGCGCCTACCGAGAAACAATGGTAAGGACGGTCTGCTCGGTTGACGGGTGGTTAGATTTAGGATATTCTCAGTTGTTTTTATGGTGATTGCACACTCTCTTTCAACTGTAAAGGATGTAAGGCCAACGTAGGGGGAGGTGTGGTTTTTAGGGGGTGGGGTATGATAGATGGTGTTGTACATTGGGATTAGAGATAGAGTAAAACTTCGCTAAAGGAACACTTCATGTCATGAATCTGTAATAACTTGAGGTGTCCTCTGGTTCAGTTCTTGTAATTAAATCCATTTTATAGCCCTTTTAAAGGTAAAAGTTTTCCGGTACCGTCGCTATATTCAGGTTATACCTATCAATCTTACAGAGTTATGGTTTCCAATTTATAGAAAACTTTTCTAATGAAAGGAATATGCTTTGGAACTTTGACCGTTTTCTGGGCGATCACGTGATCATGGTGTGGTGATTAAAACGTTATCATCTCTGTTGCAGACCGTAACCTGATTTTACCTGTCATGTCTGTCATGGAGTGGCTGTGAGCAAGACGTTTTAGATCTTGTACTGGAACAAGGAAGTGTCGGCGGATGACGTCACTCTATTCAATGTCAACATGCTGGTCGATGCAAACACGGTAAATAGCCATACCACTTTGAATACTCCCAGATTCTACCATCATGCTTCCCGGATTTGGTTAGCCAATGAATGTCGAGAGAATTGAAACTTACATTGTTTTGTTGAAGTCACATTCACGTTTTATTATGGCAATTCATTGAATTTGGCTCTCCGAATATGAAATTTGGTCCTAAATTCAATCTCATCTTTCTTGTAATACCTACAGCGAATTATTCCCATTATCATGCGTGTTCTTGTGGAGAAGAGGGTGTGTGCCATTTTTTGTAGGTTACCTTATGATATTTTTGCTCTGTTATTGGCTGGGCAGACCATATTTTTATTTCCCACATCAGCGTGATCAAGTCAAGGGTATTGCTAACTGATAAGTCACTAACCGTCGCCTTTAATATATACATAGACTGTCAGTCAATCAGTATGGTATGATCTGCCGGGCCCCTGCCTGGTGCGGCGTTCTGCTCTGCATATAGCCCAAGCGACTTCTTGTCACACAAACACGCTTCTAGCTTATCTCCAGAAGGTGGGAAAAACGATATCTGCCCGTCTCGTTGTTTGAGTTTATTCTTTATTCTGGGTCTCACAAATATCAGGGAAAAATCTCTAGAAAACCTGAAAAATGTCAGAGAAATGTTAGGGATTTTTGCTCGTGCTGGAATGTCAGAGAATTTTGTCGTGTTAGAATATCAGGAAAAAACATGTCAGACAAAATGGGATTTTTTTCTATATTTAATTTGTTAACATAATTGTATCGAAATGCCAGAAAACTCGGTTAGAAGTTGCTAAAATTGCATTTAAGGTGTTGTTTAATGATTTATACTCTTTTAAGTTGTTAATTGCAGCACTTCATTTCTTCATGAGAAATGTTAGAATTTTGTCAGAAAAATTTAGAGAGCCCTGTCATTGTAGAATTGTGAAGGGCGAAAAGAAGAAAAGATTTTAGGAAATCTGAAACAGTTTATTGTTTACGTATCTTAGCCGAGACTGGAGACTTTTAAGGTATTACCAGTCAACCACACGGCTTTCGTGCTTAGTTATTGCCTAAGTACTAAACTTTAAATTCCAAGGGACATTTCTGTGGTAGATATGCGTGAAGCTGAAAGAGAAATAAATCCACAAGGTGCAGCTGGAAGCTTTACGTAACGAAATGTAAATTCTCAAAACAGTAAAAGCTCGTAGTAACGACATCGACAGAGTAGTTTCGAATCGCAGAAATCGTGAAATCAAACGTGTTAGCTGTCTGTTTCGCTTAGACTGCTACTTAGATACTTTGAACCTGATTAGAGTGGGTGAACGTCTTAGACACTCTCAGTTGTCTTCGAACGAGATCCATCCAATCGTTCTGCCAAAATCGAATCACCATCACACGTTTTGGTGATTGAATTTTGCCATCGGAAAATTCTTGATCACGGTCGCTTAGCTACACTCAACACCGTAAGTGCGGTGGGCTTGTGGGGTAATAAAGCGGATCTGCTGAAGTTTATCGTGTGGTTTCTAGTTGCGTGGTTTACAAGAAGATTCGTGGCGCTTTCCTAGTTCAAAAAATAGCAGATCTTCTTTCTGACCGTGTTCGTTCGACTAAACCGGAGTAGGTTATTTCGGATCTTTCTTCATTAAAGAAGGTCGAAAAAAGTTGAAACGATGAGGCGTTATTTTACGTGTTTAGCTTCTCGTGCAGAATACCTAGAAGTGGCAGTTAATTTGTCCACTAGCGTCTATATCAATGTTTTAAGGCGATGTCTTGCTGTTCGAGGTCCCATCGCGCTGTTAAGGTCGGATCAGGTTACCAACTTCGTAAGAACACAGAATGAATTTGGAAGTTTATTGCAGTCAAACAAAAAGGAGATAGAAAGGGTTTCTTCAGGACAACGATTGTCTTTTCAAGTTGAAGACAAATGTGCCCAGTGCGTCCCATATGGGTGGGACGTGGGAACGGTTGATCCGTAGTGTTAGAAACGTTTTGAATGTTGTGTTAGTTCAGAACGGATCTCAACTGGATGACGATTCTCTCAGAACTTTTTTATCTGAGGTGGCTTCTATTCTTAATTCCCGACCTTTGCCAACTTTGACTGTAAATGACCCACTTCAAATATAAAAACACTGTTATGTAGCCGTTAACTCCAAATCACTTACTGACTCTGAAGTTTCGAGTGCTGTTGCCGCCACCGTCTCAATTTCAGAAGCTGACTTGCATAGCATCAAGCGTTGGCGCAGAGTTCAGTATAGTATAGTATCAAGCGTTGGCGCAGATTTCAGTAGAGTATAGTATCAAGCGTTGGCGCAGATTTCAGTAGAGTATAGTATAGTATCAAGCGTTGGCACAGAGTTCAGTATTTCCTGAACGTATTGTGGACTCGTACTAAACTTTAAATTCCAAGGGACATTTCTGTGGTAGATATGCGTGAAGCTGAAAGAGAAATAAATCCACAAGGTGCAGCTGGAAGCTTTACGTAACGAAATGTAAATTCTCAAAGCAGTAAAAGCTCGTAGTAACGACATCGACAGAGTAGTTTCGAATCGCAGAAATTGTGAAATCAAACGTGTTAGCTGTCTGTTTCGCTTAGACTGCTACTTAGATACTTTGAACCTGATTAGTGTGGGTGAACGTCTTAGACACTCTCAGTTGTCTTCGAACGAGATCCATCCAATCGTTCTGCCAAAATCGAATCACCATCACACGTTTTGGTGATTGAATTTTGCCATCGGAAAATTCTTGATCACGGTCGCTTAGCTACACTCAACACCGTAAGTGCGGTGGGCTTGTGGGGTAATAAGGCGGATCTGCTGAAGTTTATCGTGTGGTTTCTAGTTGTGTGGTTTGCAAGAAGATTCGTGGCGCTTTCCTAGTTCAAAAAATGGCAGATCTTCTTTCTGACCGTGTTCGTTCGACTAAACCGGAGTAGGTTATTTCGGATCTTTCTTCATTAAAGAAGGTCGAAAAAAGTTGAAACGATGAGGCGTTATTTTACGTGTTTAGCTTCTCGTGCAGGATACCTAGAAGTGGCAGTTAATTTGTCCACTAGCGTCTATATCAATGTTTTAAGGCGATGTCTTGCTGTTCGAGGTCCCATCGCGCTGTTAAGGTCGGATCAGGTTACCAACTTCGTAAGAACACAGAATGAATTTGGAAGTTTATTGCAGTCAAACAAAAAGGAGATAGAAAGGGTTTCTCCAGGACAACGATTGTCTTTTCAAGTTGAAGACAAATGTGCCCAGTGCGTCCCATATGGGTGGGACGTGGGAACGGTTGATCCGTAGTGTTAGAAACGTTTTGAATGTTGTGTTAGTTCAGAACGGATCTCAACTGGATGACGATTCTATTCTTAATTCCCGACCTTTGCCAACTTTGACTGTAAATGACCCACTTCAAATATAAAAATACTGTTATGTAGCCGTTAACTCCAAATCACTTACTGACTCTGAAGTTTCGAGTGCTGTTGCCGCCACCGTCTCAATTTCAGAAGCTGACTTGCATAGCATCAAGCGTTGGCGCAGAGTTCAGTATAGTATAGTATCAAGCGTTGGCGCAGATTTCAGTAGAGTATAGTATCAAGCGTTGGCGCAGATTTCAGTAGAGTATAGTATAGTATCAAGCGTTGGCACAGAGTTCAGTATTTCCTGAACGTATTGTGGACTCGTACTAAACTTTAAATTCCAAGGGACATTTCTGTGGTAGATATGCGTGAAGCTGAAAGAGAAATAAATCCACAAGGTGCAGCTGGAAGCTTTACGTAACGAAATGTAAATTCTCAAAGCAGTAAAAGCTCGTAGTAACGACATCGACAGAGTAGTTTCGAATCGCAGAAATTGTGAAATCAAACGTGTTAGCTGTCTGTTTCGCTTAGACTGCTACTTAGATACTTTGAACCTGATTAGAGTGGGTGAACGTCTTAGACACTCTCAGTTGTCTTCGAACGAGATCCATCCAATCGTTCTGCCAAAATCGAATCACCATCACACGTTTTGGTGATTGAATTTTGCCATCGGAAAATTCTTGATCACGGTCGCTTAGCTACACTCAACACCGTAAGTGCGGTGGGCTTGTGGGGTAATAAGGCGGATCTGCTGAAGTTTATCGTGTGGTTTCTAGTTGTGTGGTTTACAAGAAGATTCGTGGCGCTTTCCTAGTTCAAAAAATAGCAGATCTTCTTTCTGACCGTGTTCGTTCGACGAAACCGGAGTAGGTTATTTCGGATCTTTCTTCATTAAAGAAGGTCGAAAAAAGTTGAAACGATGAGGCGTTATTTTACGTGTTTTGCTTCTCGTGCAGAATACCTAGAAGTGGCAGTTAATTTGTCCACTAGCGTCTATATCAATGTTTTAAGGCGATGTCTTGCTGTTCGAGGTCCCATCGCGCTGTTAAGGTCGGATCAGGTTACCAACTTCGTAAGAACACAGAATGAATTTGGAAGTTTATTGCAGTCAAACAAAAAGGAGATAGAAAGGGTTTCTCCAGGACAACGATTGTCTTTTCAAGTTGAAGACAAATGTGCCTAGTGCGTCCCATATGGGTGGGACGTGGGAACGGTTGATCCGTAGTGTTAGAAACGTTTTGAATGTTGTGTTAGTTCAGAACGGATCTCAACTGGATGACGATTCTCTCAGAACTTTTTTATCTGAGGTGGCTTCTATTCTTAATTCCCGACCTTTGCCAACTTTGACTGTAAATGACCCACTTCAAATATAAAAATACTGTTATGTAGCCCTTAACCCCAAATCACTTACTGACTCTGAAGTTTCGAGTGCTGTTGCCGCCACCGTCTCAATTTCAGAAGCTGACTTGCATAGTATCAAGCGTTGGCGCAGATTTCAGTAGAGTATAGTATCGAGCGTTTGCGCAGATTTCAGTAGAGTATAGTATAGTATCAAGCGTTGGCACAGAGTTCAGTATTTCCTGAACGTATTGTGGACTCGTACTAAACTTTAAATTCCAAGGGACATTTCTGTGGTAGATATGCGTGAAGCTGAAAGAGAAATAAATCCACAAGGTGCAGCTGGAAGCTTTACGTAACGAAATGTAAATTCTCAAAGCAGTAAAAGCTCGTAGTAACGACATCGACAGAGTAGTTTCGAATCGCAGAAATTGTGAAATCAAACGTGTTAGCTGTCTGTTTCGCTTAGACTGCTACTTAGATACTTTGAACCTGATTAGTGTGGGTGAACGTCTTAGACACTCTCAGTTGTCTTCGAACGAGATCCATCCAATCGTTCTGCCAAAATCGAATCACCATCACACGTTTTGGTGATTGAATTTTGCCATCGGAAAATTCTTGATCACGGTCGCTTAGCTACACTCAACACCGTAAGTGCGGTGGGCTTGTGGGGTAATAAGGCGGATCTGCTGAAGTTTATCGTGTGGTTTCTAGTTGTGTGGTTTGCAAGAAGATTCGTGGCGCTTTCCTAGTTCAAAAAATGGCAGATCTTCTTTCTGACCGTGTTCGTTCGACTAAACCGGAGTAGGTTATTTCGGATCTTTCTTCATTAAAGAAGGTCGAAAAAAGTTGAAACGATGAGGCGTTATTTTACGTGTTTAGCTTCTCGTGCAGGATACCTAGAAGTGGCAGTTAATTTGTCCACTAGCGTCTATATCAATGTTTTAAGGCGATGTCTTGCTGTTCGAGGTCCCATCGCGCTGTTAAGGTCGGATCAGGTTACCAACTTCGTAAGAACACAGAATGAATTTGGAAGTTTATTGCAGTCAAACAAAAAGGAGATAGAAAGGGTTTCTCCAGGACAACGATTGTCTTTTCAAGTTGAAGACAAATGTGCCCAGTGCGTCCCATATGGGTGGGACGTGGCAACGGTTGATCCGTAGTGTTAGAAACGTTTTGAATGTTGTGTTAGTTCAGAACGGATCTCAACTGGATGACGATTCTCTCAGAACTTTTTTATCTGAGGTGGCTTCTATTCTTAATTCCCGACCTTTGCCAACTTTGACTGTAAATGACCCACTTCAAATATAAAAATACTGTTATGTAGCCCTTAACCCCAAATCACTTACTGACTCTGAAGTTTCGAGTGCTGTTGCCGCCACCGTCTCAATTTTCAGAAGCTGACTTGCATAGCATCAAGCGTTGGCGCAGAGTTCAGTATAGTATAGTATCAAGCGTTGGCGCAGATTTCAGTAGAGTATAGTATCGAGCGTTTGCGCAGATTTCAGTAGAGTATAGTATAGTATCAAGCGTTGGCACAGAGTTCAGTATTTCCTGAACGTATTGTGGACTCGTACTAAACTTTAAATTCCAAGGGACATTTCTGTGGTAGATATGCGTGAAGCTGAAAGAGAAATAAATCCACAAGGTGCAGCTGGAAGCTTTACGTAACGAAATGTAAATTCTCAAAGCAGTAAAAGCTCGTAGTAACGACATCGACAGAGTAGTTTCGAATCGCAGAAATTGTGAAATCAAACGTGTTAGCTGTCTGTTTCGCTTAGACTGCTACTTAGATACTTTGAACCTGATTAGAGTGGGTGAACGTCTTAGACACTCTCAGTTGTCTTCGAACGAGATCCATCCAATCGTTCTGCCAAAATCGAATCACCATCACACGTTTTGGTGATTGAATTTTGCCATCGGAAAATTCTTGATCACGGTCGCTTAGCTACACTCAACACCGTAAGTGCGGTGGGCTTGTGGGGTAATAAGGCGGATCTGCTGAAGTTTATCGTGTGGTTTCTAGTTGTGTGGTTTACAAGAAGATTCGTGGCGCTTTCCTAGTTCAAAAAATAGAAGATCTTCTTTCTGACCGTGTTCGTTCGACTAAACCGGAGTAGGTTATTTCGGATCTTTCTTCATTAAAGAAGGTCGAAAAAAGTTGAAACGATGAGGCGTTATTTTACGTGTTTAGCTTCTCGTGCAGAATACCTAGAAGTGGCAGTTAATTTGTCCACTAGCGTCTATATCAATGTTTTAAGGCGATGTCTTGCTGTTCGAGGTCCCATCGCGCTGTTAAGGTCGGATCAGGTTACCAACTTCGTAAGAACACAGAATGAATTTGGAAGTTTATTGCAGTCAAACAAAAAGGAGATAGAAAGGGTTTCTTCAGGACAACGATTGTCTTTTCAAGTTGAACACAAATGTGCCCAGTGCGTCCCATGTGGGTGGGACGTGGCAACGGTTGATCCGTAGTGTTAGAAACGTTTTGAATGTTGTGTTAGTTCAGAACGGATCTCAACTGGATGACGATTCTCTCAGAACTTTTTTTATCTGAGGTGGCTTCTATTCTTAATTCCCGACCTTTGCCAACTTTGACTGTAAATGACCCACTTCAAATATAAAAATACTGTTATGTAGCCCTTAACCCCAAATCACTTACTGACTCTGAAGTTTCGAGTGCTGTTGCCGCCACCGTCTCAATTTTCAGAAGCTGACTTGCATAGCATCAAGCGTTGGCGCAGAGTTCAGTATAGTATAGTATCAAGCGTTGGCGCAGATTTCAGTAGAGTATAGTATCAAGCGTTGGCGCAGATTCCAGTAGAGTATAGTATAGTATCAAGCGTTGGCACAGAGTTCAGTATTTCCTGAACGTATTGTGGACTCGTACTAAACTTTAAATTCCAAGGGACATTTCTGTGGTAGATATGCGTGAAGCTGAAAGAGAAATAAATCCACAAGGTGCAGCTGGAAGCTTTACGTATTGTGGACTCGTTAGCGATCTGAGTATCTCAGTTCACTTCAGTCGCGGCCGAAATGGACAAAACGTTCCAGAAACTTAGTAAATGGAGGCACTCTACTGATCTCTGATGACTATTTACCACCTTATCTTTGGAGATTAGCTAAAGTGGTCGAGATTTATCCCTCCAAAGATGGTCTTGTTATGAAAATTAAACTTTTCTTAGGCAAAAGGACGACAGTTCCAGTCAATATCAGAAAAGACCAGTACACAAACTCGTTCTGCTCGTCAGTACAGATTCATCGTAGCAATACATTTATTCCCCATGGAGGAGCCATGTGTTAAAAGAAGTGTTTTGTCTATTGTCTTGGATGTAAAAAATGTGTTTAGAAAATTATGAATTAATTTTGGGGAGCCATTCTATGTTGCATGTGGTACTTTTTGGCTAGCTAAAGATATCGTTCTGTCTTGTGACACTGTGTCATATGAAGTTTCGAATGTTTTACATTGTTAAACCGAGCGTTTCTTCCAAACCGCATAAATAATTCCCCTTGATTTGAATTCGGCCATTTTTTTTGAATTTCTGTCAAGGAGAAGGACTTGTGGGAGTCGAATTTTCTAGTAATGTGATTATAAGAATTTTTGACAAAGTCAAAAATGAGGATCCTAGGTATGTTGTTATTGCATTTTCAAGTGTATTCAAATAGCGTATATTTTCTGTCATTTTTGTGACTGACTGGACTGTCCTCGTATCGGGCCAGAAAAGTCACGTGTTTTCGTGAATTATAGTTCATTTAATGTTTTAAAGGCTTTTAATGTTTATGTAACGGTCCCATGTAATGAGTTTATTTAATGCGTTCAGAGTCTTGCCACCCGTATTTATATGTTTAGGCTACAGTTGCCCGGTTTGCCCAGCCATCTGAAGTTAATTCAACCTCAAATATATACATACACACATACATTTACAAACTGTGTCTTTTTTATATTGAAATATGTTTACACGACTTAAACATTACTGTGTCTTTTTAGATTGAATTATATTTAGACGTTTTAAGCATTATCGTTTAGGCTTCTCCATGTATAAAAGATACAAAATGTAAATATAGTGTTAGATTAATTATTTATTTTCTCCCATTGCATTATTATTATTATTATTATTATTATTATTATTATTATTATTATTATTATTATTATTATTATTATTATTATTATTATTATTATTATTATTATTATTATTATTATTATTATTATTATTATTATTATTATTATTATTATTATTATTATTATTATTATTGTTTGGTTTCATAACAATAATGTTCGAATTACCACCATTACAAACAACTATTACTATTATTAAATAAATAACAATAACACTAAAAGTGATCTGAACTATATCAGTAGAGGAGTAGGGTTATTACAAAAAGTTCCTTACATTATTTTAATCCTTTTCAGTTCTTGAAAGCTGATGCTGTACTACATTTTTCCCTTCCTTGTCCATATCTGGTATTATTCTTTCAGAAAATTGGTTTTTGGTAGGTACTTGGTACCTAAGGCAGTCACATCTTTTGTAACAGAAATACCTAAACATTTTGTCCTAATGTTAAAATATTCCTTTTCTTCATTTTATTTTTAACATAAAACAGTGTTTGTGTTGCTTTTAGTGTTATATGGATGTGTGTGTGTGTGTGTGTGTGTGTGTATAAATAAAAAACATTTTATTAAAAAGCCTACGCATGAGGTGGCCTTGCTGTCATAAAAATGTAGTCTTATCTTACTGTTACTGTTTGGTCCATCGCAATTAGAAAAAAAATTAGCTATAAATGTTGACTAAAAGCCAATTATTGCTAAAAAATTTGTCTCCTCCTTGGAATTTTTTGAACAGTCTTAAATATTTTATTAAAGGCGTGGAACATAAATGTACAACTGGCTGTTTTTGTCGAATCGCTAGGTATTTGCGAGAATATTGTCCAAAAACCAATTTTCTTAAAAGCATAAAGACATCCTTTTCGAATTTTTTGAAAATATCGTAAAATGTTTATTAAATGTACTTTGAACAAGTGTCTAGTATACCATTAAAATTATTTGTGGAGAGTCCGTCCATTTAAATCTTAAAGGAGCTCCTTGACCGTATTGACGGCCGGATCTCATAGGTACCGACTCTCTTCGGAGTATCAGCCCCCTCCAAACTTCTATAAGCTTCTACCCGATACACGATAGCACTGCCCCATAGTTACTACTAAACCTTTCCAACAATACATACACTAACGCAAAATTGACAATAACACCTTTTCATATAATAATATTTCCAGAACAACAACAGGATGAAAACCATTTTCCTGATAAATCTGATGTCTTTTTAATTGCAATAAAGAAAATCTTTCGTTACCTCCCTGTTTAACCTTCAACCCATTTTAGATTATCATCTGGGGTCTACTTATTTGTAGTACTCCAGACACGGTATGAAGTCTGTTACACCTTTGTCAAACACCACACCAGGAACCAACAAAGACCTGCACTGCACCGTTCCACGCAAACTGCATGAAGGCGTGACAACCTGTTGTGCATCCACCAATATGTCTCACAGTAGCTTGTGATAGGACCAGTCATAAGAACGCACTCTGCCGTGGGTTACATCCCTTAGGACAGTAGGCATTGAGGCTTCTTGTCTGTTAGGCACGCCTTCAAATACATGTTCTGCTAAGGGACCTGTTTTCCAATACAGGCCTTTGGTCCTTCCCTTCGGTACAAAGAAGGGCGGTCGAAGTGTGTCAGCTGCGAAGGTAACAACGCGACGTGTTCAAAAGACTGATCGCGTTCGAAACTGAGAAAGAGAAATCAGGAGGTTAAATACTTGAACTCAGTGCTCATATTAACGAAGCCCGTAGACTGGCCAAAACAGGCACACCCACTGGAAGAAGCTGTGCGGAAGCGGCTAATATAGCGCTGAATGTCAAGCTGCCAAGACATGTTTTCTTCGCTTCGTATCATAATCTAACGTTTACACAGAAGTTTAAGGACTATTGTGCTGGATGTTTCCAAGCAAGTTTTAATAGATATATAAATCATATTACAAAGTTTCATGAAAAACTTTTCACGTATAATACTGATTTTTGCGACCTGTTTATGCAAATATTATGAAATTGTTTAGAAAAACTTCAAGTGGCAGTATATTGAAAGCCTTGTACTGGCACTCGTTCATTATATTCTGTTGTGTTGGGATTACACTTAGAACCCAAACAATGGAATACGCAAGCTATGAATTTGAGGATATCAACAGACTGTAGGTCTCGGTTTTGGATAAAAATAGACACGATCAATGAACTTGGCAACTTGGCATAAACAATTTGAAATCAAGGGGACGTCGAGGAAGACGAAAGGTAAGAAAATATAACACTTTTTATGACACAGACAGGAAATTTGCAAACAATGTTCATGTCGAGAATTCATCTACATATATTGACACTATAATTTCAACGATACGAAATCTAAAATGATGACATCTCGGGGTGCCTCTACCTCAAATCTCACAAGTGTTCCGACTAAAAATTCAAGCACAACCAAGATGCAATTCTCAAAACTTGATCTTTTAAGCCGCAGATCGATAAGATCTAAGGAATTCATTCTTAATCAAATGATTGTGGACCGTGAAATCGATATTCTATGCCTCAATGAAACTTGGCTATCTGATGATTCTCGAACAGAGGCAGGTCTTATCACACCAATAGACTATGTTTTTTTACAGTAAACCTAGGAGATCTGACAGGAGAGGAGATGTAGCTATCAAAACCAAATCGCTCAAAATACCAGATTCACTGCATACGTTTGAAATTATGGGCACTTCATTCCAGGTTGTTCGAGTGTAGCCAATTTTTAGAGGAATTTTCTTCTGACTTTTTTATCAAATTTTTGTGGTATTGAGAACGTTGTTATTTTAGGAGATTTTAATATACATATGGATGACTTTCAAAATCCTACCACGCAGTCGATCAACAACTTTCTTAACATTTTTGGTTTCAGTGAAACCTTTCCTGCAGTGAAACCTTTGCTTAAAAGGATGTCATTAAGCCCGAACGAGTTTAAGAACTATCGCCCGGTTTCCAATTTACCGTTTCTGTCAAAGATTATTCAGAAAGTTATATCGGTCAAATAACAAGAGCATCTTGATGTAAATAATCTTTGTGAAATCATGCAATCTGCATATCGACAACTCTCTTCTACTGGGACAGCACTTCTTAACAATCATAACAATCTTTTTTGCTCCTTAAATGACAGAAATGTCAACGCATTGGTCCTTTTAGATTTATCGGCAGCGTTCGATACTGTGTCACACAAAATTTTGCTCAGTTGATTGGAGCAACGATATGGGATTGCTGGGTCAGCCTTACAATGCTTTGAATCTTACCTATCAAATAGCTCTTAATTTGTAAAAGTATTGGCATCATCCACCCCAAAAAAAACATCTCATTCCGGTTGCCCCAGGGCAGTATTCTCCAGCCAATATTATTCACCCTATACACACCCCCCACCCCCTCCCCTTGGAGACATTGCCCGATCACATCAAATTGGAAATCACTTTTACGCGAATGATTTGCAATTCTATGTTACCCTTAAAATGCAATATCGGTGCCAAAATTGGAGAGGTACATTGCAGATTACAAGCAATGGATGATCGCCAACAATTTCGCCTTAATTATTATGTGTTCCCTCAGCAAACATCAAGAGTCAGAATGACGTCGGGTCGACGTCGTAACCCGACGTTTCCGACGTCGGACTGACGTGCCATTTTTGGTTTATATGACATCGAAATTAAGTGGGTTTTAGGTTGCATATGAAATTGGAACCGACATCGGATTTCGACCTAAAACTGACGTCGCGTTTACCACCTTGAAACGACACGTCTTACAAAAGTAGAGTTTAGAGTTATATAATTATTAGATAATTAATCATTCAACTGTTGCTCTGAAATACATACAAAAGCATTTTATACGTAAATTTTTATAATCTAGGAAGACAAATACCGACGCACCATCAAAATTCTAAAATTTTCATGTAAAAATTACGCTTTTTCTTCCTCTTTTTCAAAATAACTTCCATTTCCGGTGAGCGATCATGAATGTCCATCGCTTTTTGGTCGTTTTTGCAAAGTCGGAATGACGTCAGCAATCCGACATCGACTCGACGTCGGAATAAAGTCGGGTTTAAGGGAAACAGGTCGTGACATAATTATACTCATTTTACAACCTTATTTTATTCAGAATATGGTTGTGAAGTTGCGACCAAAATCCAACCTTTTTTTTCAACCAAAAAAGACGTGGGTTGTTTGCTGGGAACTGGATATCTCCATTTTTAGGCTGTTCCACTGTGACTCATATCGTTATCATTTTGACCCCCGAAAGTAATCCGTCTTTAGAATCAGCTGCCCGTTTATATTCACTTCTCAACAATGAACAGAAATGATAGAGAGAATTCGCTGAAATGTCAAATTGCTCGTGTACCAAAGAGCAAACGGGTCCGTAACAACCCGTATGATATTTAGAAAATTGATTAAAAGTTTTAACAAAGAGTTTCAAGTTTCAATATCTTTTATGTTCCGAGTATGAGCTGTTTCTCTATTTCTATTTCTTTCATTTTTATCCGCTTCCCTCGCAGTCGAAATTCAAAATTCTTGAGCATTTTTGCTGCGATCATTATCTGACAGGGAAGGGTGTGATCAGTAACTGACAGGGTAGGTGCGATCATTATCTGACAGGGCAAAATGTGATCATTACCTGACAGCGCAGGGTGTGATCATTTTCTGACAGGGCGGAGTGTGATCATTACCTGACAGGGCCGAGTGTGGTCATTACCTGACAGGACTGAGGGTGATCATTACCTGACAGGTCAGGGTGCGATCATTACCTGACAGGGCTGAGTGTGGTCATGACCTGACAGTGCTGAATGTGATCATTACCTGACAGGGTCGAGTGTGGTCATTATCTGACAGGACCGAGTGTGGTCATTACCTCACATGGCTGAGTGTGATTATTACCTGACGCTATCGGGTGTGATCATTACCTGACATTGCCTGGTGTGATCATTACCTGACAGGGCCGAGTGTGGTCATTACCTGACAGGGCTGAGTATGATCATTACCTAACAGGGCCGAGTGCGGCATTACCTGACAGGGCAGGGTGTGATCATTACCTGACAGGGCAGGGTGTGGTCATTACCTGACAGGGCTGAGTATGATCATTACCTGACAGGGCAGGGTGTGATCATTGCCTTACAGGGCTGAGTGGTGGGCCCTCATCCCCGTGGAAGAAGAGCTTACGCCGGAGTGAACTGGTGCTGAGATCAGCCGGACTGTCCGAGAGCGGGAACAGTAATGCCGCCTGTGCTGCTGTTAACTAGAGGTGTACGTGTAATGCTCATCTGTCAATCAACTGGCGTAAGAGACTTAGTCCAATAATATGCATTCTTCTCCTTATCTGATATCTTTATCTAATAAACTGTAGTCCACATGAACGTCACAGGAATGCTCCACGTTGGGAAAGCTTTTGGAGGATTTTTATTTATTTAATTACTTTTACCAATCAAGATGAGGGGCAAAGAGCACTGTCACCATAATATCCGAAAATAATCTTACAGGCAAAAAAATGTGCTTAGTGGATAACTGATTTTGCATGGTACATTTCTTGTCTTTTCTTCGTGTTTTTTTTTTTTTTTGTTCTTGTTTTTTTTTTTTTTTTGGTTTTTGATGCTGTTCAAATGGCAGTAATTTTTTCTTTGGAGAGTCAAAAGGTCAGCAATAATTTGTTATACAGGTCATCTAATTGTTGGCGGGGGGGGGGGGTTGTTGAGGGCTAACGACTCTAGTAGCTTGGCGTTCCACCGGCGCATTTTTCTCACCCCCACCCCGCCAGTGGGAGTGAACCTCATTACCTGGCGTCCTGGGAAGTATGAATTTTTGCACGTTCTCCGTCCACGGCGACTGCGCGATGTTACCGGAAGTACGATTTGATCACTTCCGGCACTCACGCCTCTAATGCTGGATCCTTACTACAAAAAATCTCTACCGTCATTTTTCTTTAAAATTACATTGATAGGGAAAGAAATTAAATGATTACCCAGTCTAGGCATTGTATTCTAGTAAATTAAAGTCTTCAGGTTTCTAGACGAATTACCCCCAAAACAATATATTGCCCTCAAAACCATAATGGCGTCAGACAGCCTGGTCCGTTTTGAATTGGGGTAGTATCGTTTTGAAGATAATCTGGTTTTGAGGGCAGTTCCTCCTGATACCGAGTCTTCTAAAAAACCTGGCAAAAAAAAATTGGCCAGTTGCCATCGCACGGACCAGCATACACACACGAACGATCCATAGTTATCCAGCTCATCGCTTCATATAACACGCACACGACGTCATGCCAGCCCCCTCCCCCAATCTAACCCTTCATTTTGAATTAAGCACTTAAAGAAGAAAAAAAACTTAACTATTTTCAGTCATCCTTAGAATTGCTTCAGGTTCTACCAACCGAATTATTGTTAACGTTCGCAATTTCGTTCGCAACCTATTTGAATTTATTATATATCGCAACCCAGATAGCAGTCCCACATGGGGACTATGCATAATATATGTGGGTATTCCCACGTACCCACGCATAAATAATGTGTATTTTGTTGGGGAATTCCCACGTAGTTACGTGGGATTTAGGAGAATTTGAGACTCTTTCCGATGTGTATTATGCACATGTGAACCTATGCATTTTATACGCATATATTTCCATGCATTTTATATGTGGGAATTTCCACGCATATTAAGTATGGAATTTTAAAGGGACGACCCACCCTGGACATACACGATAACTCCATCGAATACACAGACATGTACCTTTATAACCATAGCTCATTTACAAAGTGCTCCTTAAAGGAATTTTAAGCATAAAAATTTTAGTGAAATTGGTATTTCCATGTCTTACTTTCTATTATACTTAGAAAAAATGCAGCTCTCCACCAAAATATGCAGAATGTAGCAAAATTTAAATATATTATCGCTCAATGGCGGCTGTTTCCGGTCTGCGATAATAAGCCCACATTGCCAGACTGCGCATAATATACGTGTATTTTACATGGGAATGCCCATATGGGAAATCCCACGTAAAATATACGTGTAATATACAAATGACTTCTAATGAAATTTTACGTGGGAATTCAAAAGTATAATATACATATAATATGCGTTAATTACCCATGCATTTTAGAAGTGGGCAATTCTACGTATATAATACAGTGGAATGCCCACAGTGGGCATTACGCGGGAAAAACCATGCAGTTTACGCGTGTATCTACCCGTGCATTTTATACGTGGGAAAGCCTATGTATATTATATGTAGAGTTTACACGGAAATCACACCGCGGGAATGTCCACGTATATTACACATGTTTTCTATGTGGCCCTGCCAACGTCCCACATTCCCACGTAAATCCCACCTAAAAACAACGCGCTTTATACGTGGGACGAAAAATTATGCTAACTGGGAAGATGCTAAGTAATGTTATATTATTTTGACACCAGAAGTATTAATGTAAAATGTAAACATTGAAAAAATACCCCTACCAACGAAAAAAGTAAAATATTACCTGTTCAGACAACAATGCACCTCTTCTGCACTGCCCGGCTCAGTAATTTTGAACATATTTGGGCTAAACATTGGCGAGTTCGACTTAAGCCTCTGTAGAAACTGTCCGTCAAACGGAGCAGGCACAATGTGTCGTGTGGAGCCGCCAGGGATAGGTTGTGTTGTAATCTTGGTGTCAACTGCTGACGAGCATTGAACAAACCAAAGTAGTTGATCATTATCATGATTTTTGCCATAGTATCAGCCAACGAAGTTGGTTTTAAACATGCCGACATAAAACAAGAAAACTTTGTGAGTATGATTAAGGATTTACGAGTGTTGCTTTTTTTACATTGAAATCCCAAGGCGCATTTTTAATTTTTCATAGCCCACAGGACATTCGTTATGACGTCACAATGGCATATAGTGACGCATGGCAATTCACGCACAATACAAAGACAAAAATTTATCACTGCCATGTCTTTTATCTTACTTAAAGCGGTCCTCATGGGATAATAACCTTTCTTCTGTCTCCGCAGCTTGATGTGGCTATGTGCGGAGTTTCCCGTGAAGAAGCGCGTGACGGTGTCTTGCCACAGTGGGCTCTAAAAAATGGCCACCACACAGCTGCGCATGCGTCGACCGAGCTCTCTCTGTGTCTGGAACTGATGACTTCAGCAATACCTGCTCTGTCAAGCAAAAAAAAATAAAATATCACCAATAAAAAGAATGCATGTTTTCCCCCTCCTCCCTTTCAATTGAAAACAAAAACCAGAATCACTTACATTGGAGCAACAAATCGAACTAAATGATGAACAATTACATAACACAAATAATATTTATCGAAAACGCCCACCACAAAAGCTATCATGACAGAAATGCAATAAATTAAGCTAAAAGGGTTTGAATGGGTGCTTCAAGTTATAACAAGAATATCTGTGGACACTGTGCCGAGCCGTAAAAGTGAAGACATCAGAAAGGTGAAACGAGAAAATGACCAATTTTGAAAAAGGTTAGATTTGGTAGAAAACCTCTTGGGCAGCAGTGCTATTGCAAGTGATCGGATAGAATCTGTTTGACGAACAGCTATCGGTTGCCTACCCGATAACAAGAATACTACAACTACACTGAAGACCTACCTCAGATCTGGGAAGGAATGGAGAGACGGAGGCTGAACTGCGTTCTCGTCCTTGAGAAGCACAACATCTCCTTTCTATTGGTTTCGACGTGAGTGAATCCACTTCTTACACGCTTGTAAGGATGACAGGTATTAATTTCGCCACAGACTCCAAAAGACATTCGCGAGGTACGGAAAAATTTTCTTTCTTGAGTACATGTCAGGTCGCTAGGATTCTCCAGGAGGGGCGAGTATTAACTTAGACTTCATCGTTAAAAGATGAATAGTAGTTCGAGACTAGTAGGATTATGGAGAATGATCTGTCTTCAAGATTCTGCTGTTGACTATAGCTGCAGTCTCACAGAGAAGCGTTCTCAAGGATTCATTGTCCAACTGAGTGCCATTCTCTTCTAGAAGGTCAATAAGAATGTTCCAGACAGTCCTAATCAGTCTTTTCCAGACATCTTGAAGTCAAACCAATTGTAATTGTGACTTAGAAGGAAGTGCTGTATATGCTGTTGAGCTTCCAGTTCTAGCTTGCGCTGTGCGGCTTTCCTCTATAGTGAACCGACCAAATAGATCTACCGCACAGTAGATAAACGATGGTGCGACTTCTTCTAAGTCGGCCATCTTCTGCTCAACTAATTTACCGCGACAAACTGTACAGTTCTTATGTAGTACTCAACCGCAGAATTTATTCCAATTATCCAATATGCTGACGACCTAAGTTAATTAACTGTCATGCCTCGATCTTGATGATGAAACTTTTCATGACCGGTATCGACGAATGGATCAAGTCGGTATATGGAACTTGTTTTTCGTATAGCTGCTTGACGTCTCTTTTTTCTTCTCTGTCGTTTATCTGAGTAGCTTTCAAGTCTTTCAATATCTAAATATCATTTTCGAAGGCTTTTTTGTTGCACTGATTGAATGATGAGAGCTTCAGCGTTGTTGAGATCTGTGACTGTTATTGCTAGATCTACCCGTCCGTTCACTTCATAAACGCGATTATTCAGTATCTGTTTATGCTTAACGCGATACGCTACAGCTTTCTTAGCGAAATCCCAGCTAGAGAAGCAGTTCAAGTGTTTGTCTAATACACAGCTTTTATACCATTTTGGCGCTTGTGTAAGGCGCGTAACGACTTTCTTGACTTCAAAATATTCTTCACTGTATGTTTTCTGAACTGGATTTCAATCCACATAGCCGCACCAATCCAAAATCCAGAGAAATTCGGGTCTACTAAACCAGGTAGAGTTGTTGACAAGGATTCTGGTGAAAGACCTGTTGAAACGTAGTCCTTTGTCTATATATAGTCCCATTGATCCATTTCCGTAACTTCTCGGATCTGCTGTATTCGATTGTCCAAAACATGGAAACGACGAGTTTCATTGGTAATGTAGCCAAGTACTACTTTGCTGCCGGACCAGAAGAACTCAGCTATGTTGTACTATTTCAGTTCGTTTCTCAAAATACAAGACATTTTCACAGAGAGAATGGCTGCAGTCTACTCAAGACATGGAATGGAAACTTGACGCAGAGGAGTCACTTTTGCTTTGCCTAAAACTAAACCTGGCATTGTTCGTCAACAAGTCGATGATAGGATCCTATACCATAGCCTGTAAAGCTAGCATCAGAGAAGTGACGCAGCTCAACTACCTTCGCCGGATCGAAACCTTTAGGTTTAAAACAACGCGGTATCTTCAACTTTTCTAAGTGTGCCAAACCACTGCACCATGTTTTCCAAAGATCAACGAACTCATCTGAGAGAGGCAAGTCCGTGTTCAATTGCTGCTTGCAAATATCCTGAAGAATACGCTATGCATTCAGAACAAACAGAGCGAGAAAGCTAAGTAGATCACAACACTCGACATAGCAGACAAAATGCCATGAAGTGTAGCTGGACGGTCCATCAACGTAATCTGGAACTGAAAACAAAACCGACTCAATCGTCCACCGAGAACTTTTTCTATTGGAGCAGCATCATGCGGAAGATCAAGATTCTCAATGTACTTCGAACTGTCCTCAGCAGGAATACTGTCGAGTACAGCTGACTAGTTTGAGATGAACCTATGCAATCAAAGACCTCTGTTCGCACACAAGTCCGTAGCATTGGCAATCAAAGAAATAGCTGCATCATCAGTAGGAACTGATTTGTGACCATCATCCATGTAAAAGTCCAACCGAACAAAATCTATGGTATCGTCACCAAACTGGCTCTCTCCGTCATTTGAAGCGACGAGACCGCGTCGAAAAGATGTACTTTCATTCTAAACTCTGTCGGCTCTTCGCAGTTGCCATGTTTCTATTATAGGAACCTGAGGAAATCAGGATGTCTTTTGCTGACTGAAAATTGCAAAATCATGCAAAAACATAGATAGACTGTAGATATTTGCAATTGTAGTTAAGACACTGTAACAAAGCATTTATTGGCTTATTTTGATATCTTATTGACCAGTTAGACAGATATTGATTCAAAAGTCAACATTATCTCATTTGTTAAAAATGTTTAACGTTGACTTATAATACGCAACATCTCGTTTTGTTTTTGCTTTTTTGCATTTAATAAATAAAGGTACTATAACAGTGGCTTTATGTTATTGTCAACATGTATGTCTCTCTCTTTAGCTAGCATTCTGTTAAAACGAGGATATATAGGGGTGTGTGGATGCTAAAATACTGTGCATATAAACTGGCCCGTGCGAATGAGAACATTAACCCTAAAACCCTCTTCATGCTACCCGGAAACTGATAAAAAGCTGTAAGTCATTTCTATTGCTCAGTCATTGCATTTATGTTGAGATCTGTGCAAAGCCAGAATATTTCCTTTTAACGATTGGAATATATTAATAGTTTCATGATAAATCTAGTTACATATTTTTCTTTATATTGATTGTTTGGAAACGCTAGAGGTTGCAATTGTACCCTTTGTATGTGTAATACAAAAAACATTATTTAAAACAAATGACAGCAAGATAATATCTCTGCGCAAATGCTCATATTAAAACAGTGACGCAAGCTCTGAAAATAATCTTGAAAACATTAACACAATAGGGGGTTATAACATTCTTGTTGTACTCTAAAATCACCCACGAAAATTAATGTATACGATAAGTGTTGGGTTAGTAAAACAAATACTGAAATAAACAGAGCATGTGTGAATAGAACAGAATATAATAAAACACTAAGATAGAAAAAGTCCATTATATCTTTATGTAACAGAACTCTATACTCCAGTCCCACAACCGATCCATACCTCCCACCGATACAAAAAGAGACCTTTCCATAAATGGCATCACTTGTGTCTTGAATTGGTGAAAATATTGCGCATCATTGCAACATGTACGATGCAACGCACTGGTCGATTAAGAAGACGTCTGTTTTAGTTTAGTTTTTAAAATCTTTATTTTCAAAAAAGAATCAATGATGGTGACATTGACAAAGATGTTGATGCTTAGCACATGTGATTACCTAGTTCGCATTTCACTCCAGTTCTATGCACTGACTGTTAAGCTTTCTGCCTGGGAAATTGTTTGACCTTGTTTGTTAGAACAGTAATTTTATTCTAAAACGATGCCCAGGCCAATGCTTATTTTTTTATATTTCAATTTAAGGAATTTAGGACAAGATGAATGTATGAGGGAACTACTCTTGAAACACTCAGAAACATTCATAAACATCTTTGCAAACACTCATGAAAACACTCATGAATACCCATGTAGCACCCTTCATAACTGTGATGAACAGCTTTGTAAACATTATGATAAATTAGGACTCAATTCTTAAAGCGTTCATGAAATTAATCTATTAATGTTTTGGATGAAATACGCTGTCTACATACTGCACACTTAAAAAACTCTGCTGATACATATACATACACACTGGTGCATGCTTACATGTATACACACTGAAATATGTATCGCATAGATAAATGCTAGATACGCATCGATCCATTCCTTTATAAATTTGTCAGTCCATATCGATTGATCTACCTATATATCTATCGAGTTACCTTATTATGTGTCTACCTCTTAGGCTATCAATCAATCTGCGTTTTTGTCTATCTGTTTATCTATCTACGTATGTCTACCTGTCTGTCTGCCTGTATGTTTATATAGTTATCTGTCTATCTATCTATCAGTCAGTCTAGCTGCCTCTGTTTCACTATGTTTTTATCGGTCAAAGCAGTAATGTATACGTGCAAGTGTGACTGCAAATATATTACGTTAGCAGTGTGAACACCAACATTATCTGAAAATCCCTGCCATATTACAACCCTTATGTTCTGTCTATTTATTTTAGCAGCCGTATTAATCGGTATTTTCTGGATAAACCTACTTGCAAAATTTTCCCTTCACATTTCACACTTGGAACTCAGGTATAGATTAACATGGGTTAATATTCTTTTCACGAAGTGTTTTCATGTAAACAAAAAGACTTATGTGCTGTAAACCAAAATAAAGAAAAAATGCTAAAATCTCAACTACCTATAGAGATATAATCTTACTCTCTTAAATTATAAATAATACCAACGTAGCGGTTAACTTTGGCGGTAAAATTGTGGAGTAATTATTGTAATTCAATGTCATAAATTTTGATAAAGGTATTCAGGAGCTGGACATTGTCAATAGTAATCTGGTTTTCTCGATTCATCAATTTCTGGGCACTTTTAGGTAGTACTTTTTGTGGTGTCATAGGATCAGCTTTTTAGTTAAGTAGTCAAACTGACTGGTCAAAAACCAAAATGGAATATAATTTATTGAAAATTTGGAATATTAACATGAAGATAGCTTTTCTTTTGGTTTTATTCGTTTGCTTGGGATATTTAAACTTTGGTTCATAGTACATCTGTTTTTGATCACCACTCATACTGGTTCTCGGGAGAAATGCCAATGAATAAACTATTAAAAGCTAACATTAGAAAGATTTTGAATGCTACTTTTAGTTTCTCAGATTGATATATATATATATATATATATATATATATATATATATATATATATATATATATATATATATATATATATATATATATATATATATATATATAATAACATAAGAAGCTGAAAATTTGAAACAAAAAAGGGGCTAAAAATGAACTAAAAATGGCACCAACGCATCACTCACAAACCTTTACCAAATCAAGTAGTTCTTAAAGTAATATTATAATGTAGTGCAGAATTCATTTGAAACCGTGTATTAGCACGTTATTTAATAGCTCATTACAATAGTAATAGGGACATAAATGTTAATTTATTCAAAGAATCCGCCATAATGCAAAGCCATATGATATCTGACAGAAACAAATATAGCAAAAAAAATAAAATTAACAAGTGTTCATACACGTCATCAGAACAGAAACGAAACAAAAGTGGTAATACTAATACACATCACCATTATATGAAGACCATACGTTCTGTCTTTCTATTCATTTTTAAGAAAATGCCGCCGGACTCAATGGGCGCTAATTTTGAATTTCCATTGCATTCAATTAGGTCAGACAAGTGATTTAAGAGTTGCTGAGTAATACAAACATACAACACAACCCTCTACTGTTCTTCCTTTTGGTAGTGCAGTGTTGCTATTAGAAGTGTGTGCGCTTACAACTAAGTTCTTTTCACCCGGAATATGCCCGAATTGGTCGCATCCACCGCATACACTGACGCTTCCTATGACACAAGTTAAACAGCTGAAGAACAGTTCACACGAAATGTGCAAAGACAAAGGAAAACTTTTAATAATCGCCTTATTAAACAATGTCATTTGGCGCATAACGCTTAGGAGTAGATCAATTCCTTGTTGCTTTAAAATCCTTGCAAGAAAGCCATGACAATTAATAGTTACGAGTAAGTCTGTAGGGATGGTTTTTTGCATGGGACTGTGGAGGAACATGGCATCAACCCGCTGTAATTTTCTCAAACAACATACCACGTGAATATATGTAATACAATGTAACAAATTGTACAATATGATTTTTCGGATGATACAACCTCGATATACAATAACCTCTACGTCTCTTTTATCAAAACGTTATCAACGTATTGAGAACATAAGTGAATGTCAATGTCTATATGTTGTCACATCTGACTAGCCTGGTGATTCTCAGAATGATTATTACTGAACAAACCTTTATTCTTTGCAATGTATTCATCGCAGAAAAACAAAAAAAGTTGAATTTGTACAAAGAAACAGATGTGAATAAAATCTCAACGCAATTTTGCACAGTATTTGGATGATGCAGCAATATCATTCATTCCAGTTTTTAAAAGGATGCAACTGTTCAGTGCGAAGATATTGCTTCCATTGAATATTGTGAAAATTATGTCATACAGCAAAAAAATGACGGTCGATCAGGAAATGATCATCAATAACTGACCAAATTTTCAGACTATCATATGGCATAATTCTGTCAAATTAGCAGAGCCGATGATTTATTTTCTTCTTCAGATATTTTGCACCTACAAATCAGATCGACAAACACAGCAAGAAGCGGACCATCGATTCGTACAACTGTATGTCACCCCCTTGAAAAGTACGATATAATACTACAACGTATAAATGAGGCCTACAATTGGCATTCGAGAGTTGTTTTCTTTGTTCTTTATTTTTACGGACACGAAATTGTCTGTCAGAATGATCTCTGACTTCTTCAAAATAGGTAACTTAACACTGCATTCTGGATTTATTTCGGTATAGTCATATTGTCCACAGTACGGACAATTGTCAGATTCGTAACTGTTGCTATTTAACTGATTGTTTCTACGGGTACAATGCATGTTTATAGCACAAGTAGTACATTCGTATTTCAAATGCATACTTTGCTTCTTCCCTGTCAGTTGATGATTGAAACGAATTGCTTTAATATATTTGCTTCCTTCTACGTCTTCTTTTATTTTAGAGTTATCTGACAGCTGTCGTTCAACATTAGTGACGCTTACAGTAAGACTGGGCTTTGACTGAGGATTTCCGTTGACATGCTTGACGTCCAAGTCACATATGTAAAGTCCCTGAATGTTGAGACAGCTCTCTGACTCAAATTCTAACGAGAAACTCATTGAATTTATCTCTTCAATATCCTCTTCCTTAATTTCACGAAGTACAGTTTTGCTTTGCCCAGGTTGAAATCTTTGCTCAAACGAATAAGAAATATCTTTTTTGCTTTTAGAAGATCCATGGGCCATATAGCGAAAAAGTTTGGCCTCTTCTGTGGCAGGCAATATTTTTGACGGTACCACTGTTGAACTGAAAGCCTCAATAGGAATGATAGGAAACCTGATTTTGTCAAGCGTTTCGCCGAGCATTCGTCTCATATTTGAGCCGCACACTTCGATTCCTTCATCCTCACATTTCTGAGTCGCCCACTTCTGGCAAGCCTGGAATATCAGAATATCTTCCGCAGTCAAATTTTGCTCGCTGACAATCAAATCAAGGGTACATTTCCTAATGTGTACGATAGAACTTGACCCCAAAGCCAACGCTGTTTGACGTCTGAGTACTCTTAATATTTTTGCAGTAAGTTCTTTTTCATCGAAGAACAGGCTCTGGTCCAAAAGAGTAATCGAATTTTCAGGACAGAGCTGTTTTTCGAGGTATTCTGTACATTTTGTACGTAGTATGGTAAGCATGTATTTCTTCGCAATGTACAGGATAAACATGACCAGTTCTGGGGTAAGTTCAATCTCGTCAGTGTACATGTACCTTAAAAGGAAAAGGCAGAAATATATAAAATATAGCTAGTACAATGACATAACGCCATCATCCTTAATTATTCATTAAAATGGTAAATCGTTCATTAAAATGGTAAATTAATTAAATTAAATATGTAAATAACTGTCAGTGTTATAAAAGAATTGCATTTCCTGGAGCTAATCTTGCCCTGTGAACTGGGCAACGAAAGTGTACACGGGCTAAGCCTTTGTACAGTTGTATTTTATTTGATACTCATTGTCTAAAATATTGCGATGACTGGTCGAGTATTATTTTCGTACTAATATAAAACTGTGCATGTAAATCCATTTTAGCGGCTGGTGAACATTTTGAATTTTCTTATTTGTCCAACAGCGATGCTTGAACAAAATGCTTTGATGGTTAAAAGATGTGCATAATATGGTGATTGAAATTGTCAGTGATGTTTTTCAGTTTCAAGGACCTGTAGGGACAATCTAAGTTCATTACTGGAGATCATTTAACTTCTCGGGTCGATTCCAAGGTCAACCTCGAGCATATTTTTTCGGACTGGATAAACATTGAAAAAAATGATGATCTGCCAAGGAGTTTTGTTTAATTTTGTCAAAATATATTTCAACTGGAAATCCATCTTCGTTACCTTGAAAAATGAATAAAGGTAAACAAAGGGCATGCACCTGCCCACCTGTCTTTGATCGGTCTTAGAAACCAAGGTACTCAAGGAATCTCTACATAAACTATAACGCTTACCGTAAAACTTTAGACAAGGCGTCTGGATCCACATCATTGATGATTATCTCGCTTTCTTTCTCAGCAAGCTTCCCATGAAACATTGTCCAGAAGACGGGAGACCGGCTTGCTAGAATGTACTTGTGTGCCTTGAACGTTCTGATTTTCTCTTTCAGTTGGTCTTCAGCCTCTGAACCTGCGGTTACTACAACAATAGTGTCATTTGTAGAGCGCATATAAAAATAAATATACACAGTAGTATTCTTAATACTGAAACATCACGGTACGCTGCGCGTTACTTAATGCATGTAGGTAACATAGCCTAACGTGGCTGTGGAAAAAATGGCGGATGAATGCCAAAAAGTATCTAATTTATTTGAAGTCATAATTGCACAAGAAATCGTGAAAGAAAAATAACATGATCATTCTGCGTTCCTCTTTCTCTTGATTTTCAGGTTCTGAATCTACGCATATTGAGATACAATTTTAGTATAAATGACAAAATCCTGGAGGAAGGAAAATCGCATCATTTCATATAGGGGTGCTTGTTACAGTTTTTCATTCATACGATTAAGTTGTATTACTGATCAATGGAACTGATCAATACTACCTTGTTTGGTTTTCGGGAAGGGTCAGTTGGCCTTAGATACATTACAGTGTATTGTCCAAACGAAGTAAAATAATTGAACGAGGTTGGCTTGACCAATTTTTAATTTTAATTAGCAATATATTGTGCTGCTTTTTTACATCTTTTCAACTTTGCATGCCCAATCTCAATGCCACATGGGATTATATGTAACAAAAAAATCACTCGTGAAAATAAGAATAGAAACTATTATAGAATATTAGTCCTGTACTCTTACCTGAAACCATCGCAAAAAATTAATAAATACTTGATAATATTTAGGAAATATCTGTCCATTCGTGTTTTAAAAGAATTCATTTTATACACCACAGTTCGGATCAAGTTGGTTATAATATGTATAGATTTTATGTGAAGATGGGTTAGCAAGGTATTTTCACATGTCCTTATTTCAGTTTTGTCAGAAGTAGAGCATGTGGGATATTGCCATATTTGTGGACCTTATGTGCGCTTGTGTTCGGGGGGGGGGGCGGAGTCGAGGGAAGAGAACGGCATTAGGGCCACACACACACTGACACACACACACACACGTAAAGGCACTCAAACAGCAAGATAGAAAGGATCGAAGAACATGAGAAACATCTACAGACGGACGGAATGAATTACACAAAGACCACCTCGAAAATGGCAATAAATCAGAAACCTAGAGAAACTCGCAAAAACTAAGCATAAATCGAAAGAAAGCTAGCGGGATAATAGACAATAAAGCTACATACAGAAAGCCAGAAAATAAGCAGAAATCAAAAGAAATCTAGACGGAAAATAGGCAATAAATCTAAATACATACAGCTAGAAAATGAGTGATAAAACTGCAGAAAGAGCAGCCTGTGCAATAACATACAACAACACGGAAAATGAGCGATAAATCTACAGGCAAACAACCGGAACATAAGTGAAAATTTCAATCTTACAACCTAAAGTACATTATTGGCCTTTTTGAACTGATACTCAAAGAATACCTATTCTATTTTGAGTATTCGAGACCAGAAATGTGACATCGGTTGCCATTGAGTTGTCGAACATGTAGGCGTTACACTGTAGCGCACTCCTCTTTGACTGCCAATTATCTCTCAACTCTACATTGTTCGCCATTTTTTTCTAAATATCAAACCTGAAATTATAATAAAATAACAAAGTAATGGGTACTTATTTTGATTTAGCAGACAACTCTTATTTGGGTTCTACTCTGGGGTTGAATTTGTTATTTCATATTATACAATACTGCCAAGTCAATAAATTTTCACAATTTAGAGATAATACAGGTATTTCTCATAAAAACGTCAGGTAAAAATGTGTGCTTATATATATATTCAAGCGGAAATAGGTGAACATAATGCAAAAAGTCATGAGTGGCATTGGATTCTGGATATTTATCTTTTCTTCCCATATGATAATTAACATTTATTAAGTTCATTTAGTTTAGTTCACTTTTGCTTTGGACTATATCGTAAATCGTTAAAATAGAAAAAAGTGAATTATTGCAAAACAATATATACTAGTTCCAAGCTTGTATGAAGCATTGGGAAAACTTCCTGCTAGTAAAACTTTTCAAGCCAAACGAAACTTAAGCCAAATTGAAAGAATCATTGATTAAATACTTAAGGACAGAGGAAACTTAACATGCAAATGAAATATATCATTTTGTACTGTGGTCTTGTTTGACTGTGAATGGCATGTTTTACATCTGTGAAGTGTGTTCTATTTATCATTTTGTACTCCCAAAGACCATTTCACATTGTTCTCACGTTCTAGAGCCTTTGGTGGGAATTATACACCAAATGCACATGAAGTGGTTGACACTCTGCTTACAAAACATTGTGTCGGAAAGGCAAAAATAAAATGAATTTCGTGAATTTTTTTAGTTCACCTCGGGTGTCACCTCGAATCGCTCACTCCATAACAAAAATGGAGGTAAATGGGATTTAACAACGAACCACCCACTACTAACAACATTAGATGCTCGAACACAAGATACGATCTCATACATCCCCCCATTCTTGTCGCACAAAAAGTGGCGACATATAGCACATATAGCACAGCAAGACGCATACAGCTTAACAATGGCTTAACAATGTGTGATGGGAGCAGTTACACTGATGGCGACGCAGTCACGACCAGAGAGTTTATTTGGCCACCTTCTTCTTTAAGGCTTTTGCATCGGTTGTGTATTCCTACAAATGGTGTTTAATACACGTGTTAGGACAGGGTCAACAACAACTCAAACAAATCACACATTAAGGCATTGCTAGAAGTGCGCCAAGTCCAGATCTGTGAGTGCTAATAGGAAAAGTCCCAGTCGATATTGTTGCGATATGCCCCAGCGAAACGCACCAAAACTACACTCTCAGACTCCTAAAAATGGCATCTGTCCAACTCGACCGTTTTTTCTTAGGCTAACAAACAAGCAAAAGAGAGACTGCACAAGCGCAGAATGCAGCTTAGCAGTTAGCACGACTCGAACAATGAGAACTGAGAAATTCTCAATGCGATTTTGAGTGTGAAACACCCTGGCCCTTACAAAATCCAACAGATCGCACAGAAACTGGAATCAACTTTTTAGGTAAAGAATGCGTCTTTTCTATGGTGTTCTTATCTAACTACTTAACTGTTTAACGCCAGGTGCTTGCATGGTTGGTGCCCATATGACGTAACTAGTAACGGATTGGGGAAACTTGACCACTGGGGAAAGAACTTGTTGGTAAGGCGTATCCCCACCCGAACCAACGGACTACTGTTTGGCAGCCCTGAATGAGTTCTAAAAATCCCTCAACCGTCCTCCGTAGCACATGATTGCACATGATTTGAATAATGTAGAAACTATTCTTTGCTGCAATCTCTCGATTCGTTGCTACGTCTGTTTCGAAGAAGACTTTCTAGTGTCCACCTTGGATATCTTGGCCTGTGGAGAAGATGCCGTTGTAGACACAAGTCGCGTCTTTGTCGGTGGCGTGGATGGTATGGATGGTTGTCGGTACCTCGGCCCCTTGGTATCTGATGTCAAAGCTCATTGCATAAGTGCGTGACATCGTTCTGGCTGTATTTATTGTCTCCTTCAACACGTGGGACCGCAAAAGCTCCGACTTACAGTGTATCGTAGTGAATCGAAGACTATGGTTGTCTTCCGTTTTGATGTTTCAGTATGGCAAAGCTTGGCCACGACACAAAACCACCAAAGAAGATAATAGATAAGCTTGAGCTTACGCTGCAAACACGGAGTGGAAAACAAGATCAAATAATAATTTTGTGTCCGGTTCCACAAAACGTTTTGAAGGCAGCATCTCGAAAGGAGTTACGCAGCCTCTTGCGTATAGTCTCTTCAACCAACCAACAGTCAATTTCCGCCAAAGGCATGCTCGACTACGGGACCATGTTTCGAGGCTTGGCAAGAGGCTGAGTCTGCAACACCCCGCATTAGACTCACGCCTGGAAGCCGGCTTCATTTAACGTATTTGACTCCACCTCTGCAATGCTAATGTGATATGTGACTCCATGCTAGCAGGAATAGTTACCTCAGCAGTAGTAACTTTTGCACATTTGTGTTGGTCTCCTTTGTCAAGTCATTATGCAACAACACGAGCTTCGGCGACATGTTGATAATGTACATCGGATGTCGATCACATAAGATAAGCTGGTATTGGTCTGGGCTTCTTTGATTTAATAGAAGCACCCATGTCCGATTCGGAAACGATAATCACGGCCGCTGGTGACAAAGTTTGCTACGACGCTGTTAATTTGTCACTTATCAAGCGCTTGCGTTCCTTGGCCCGACTCTCTCTCTCTCTCTCTCTCTCTCTCTCTCTCTCTCTCTCTCTCTCTATCTATCTATCTATCTATCTATCTATCTATCTATCTGTGTGTGTTGTAACAGAAAGGAGAACAGCGAATCCTCCAAATGATCATGCTGGTCGCAGAGATTGTCCAAAGTACTAGGCTACGTGTCTCAGCGGTGTAAGTGTTTAGCATGGAACACCGGTCCGTTTGATATCAGCAAAGGAGTCTGGAATTGACTGTGTGTCTACGAGAGAAAGAAAGCCGTACACAGCCATTAAAATAAAATATAACAAGACCTAATCACATATATTGTATAAAAACATTGAAAGCAGTGATATACGCTCGATCCGACCTGTCACAGTGACGATTGTCGTCTTGACCCGTTACATGCACCATCCGTGGCAGCAACCACCCAACACGTCACCAACCACGGGGCCTGACAACCACGACATTTCACATGTGTGACTCACTGAGTGATAGAAGCAAACCGTCACATGGTCAATCTGCTGCCAAAACAGGACGTCACCACAGGACTATGGCTACCGAACACGCAATCGAGATATCCCAGATTCGACAATTGACATATCGGACCGCAATAAGCTGGGTATGGTCAATTGGCTGACACTACACAGACACTGATTGGTCGACTGGTTGACAAAGCATTGTAAGCACAGCATTAGGGGAACCCGTTCAAAGTTTGCATTTGTGATACTATACCGCAACATTTCTATTGAGGATCGAATTTACCAATATTAACATATAATTAATAATTATATATCTGGAAAAATACATGCAAAATATTACTTTTGAAACATAATCAATCAATTAATCAATCAATTTTCTCTTCCAAAAAAAAAATAAACCTATTACATCTTTACCGGGGCATCTTCATCACACACCGTGAATAACACAAAAAATATGCACAATATCATAGCCTTAGAAAATACTTTCACTTTAAAGAAAATTACTTTTTAGGCTTGCTGTTTATAATCTTATCAAAAATCAAACATGCAACATACCGAGGCAGTTTGTTATTAATGCCAACAATTTGTCGGTGTACTCCTCAGAAGTCTAGATGAAAGCCGTAACTACTGTATTTTTCTGTAAATTAAACAAACGAAGCAAATAGAAACGGTAGTTGTCTTTCGGTTGAGCACCCTACGGAACCAGGATTTGTCATAAATGTGTTTTTTGTTTGTACGAATAAAGATTACACATGAATTCGAGTCGATTCAATGAGTTCGATTCTCAAGGAAGAAATACATCTTTGCTTACAGATATACATATAATAATATATAAGTGTCAGTCAAATGCTCGCTTAGAGTTGTCGAGTTATCGAATCCAAATATATAATATGTGAAATGAATAATAGTAAATTTCCTGCAATAAACAAGGTACGAAACAAATGCCATGCCAAAAGATGGCTCCGTAGGGTGACGACTACTCCTGTTCTTGACCACACCGTACTGTCATGACATGGAGATGGTATCAATAAACGAGGTACGAAACATGCCGTGGCAAAAGATGGCTCCGTAGGTTTAGGAAAATTCGTGTTCTTGACCACTTTACTGTCATGATGTGCATTGAAAAAGCATTTCTTAAGTATATCAATGCTTATCACTTGATCAGTATATCCAACTGTTGATAAAGAGAAATGAGATCCCCTGGTAGGCAGGAGGCGGCAACTTAATGTCATAAATGTTGCCATGGGTAATAAAAAAGGGGACTCGCAGACTGAGGGACAATTAAACTGAAAAACATCGGGTAATTTTCATTGAATTTCCATGAAAAATGAGTTTATTTCGGAACTGCACTCCGTTTTTCTTTGGAAAAGAGGGATACATTATTTCAAACTTAGCGCTTCGCGTTTACAGGTTATTTTCAAACAAATCCTGGAGACGTATAGCAATAAGCTGGTATCTGAGTCGGTTGTGACAAAAAATGTAATTTTAAATTATTTTCACTTCCTTCTTTAAGTGCTGCGGAGTTCATTCACCTTCTGTTTCAGAGGGGAATATCTAATAACTGTGGAGAAATATACGTATCACTGACGTTATTCGTAAACTTATCACCAAATAAGAAAACCCGGTCAACTATTTATTTAAAAATATTCTTAATTATGTGTCATATTATTGTCTTTTGACATCAATTTGACATAAAAAACAACTATTTCATGTGTTCTTGGATTTATCCTGCCTTAGATATCTGTAACAGCAGCGCAATAACAATAGATATAATGTCATTTAAACAGAGAGAATAGAATCTTAATGCTGGCAAATAACTTACGTAGTTATTTCACCTGGGCGTGATGAAAAGATCTGTGGGCAGCAGTGTGTTATCAACAAACGTGACTTGGATATCGATAATTTGCAGGTGATAATACTTAATCGATGTCATTGTATTGTGTTGTAAGTTACATAATTAGGCCAATGACTATGCATCTTGCTTATTGTAATCTAAGTTTAAAAGATAAGACAATACCGTCATGTAACACATGCTTACACCAATGATGATACCGTTTATTCCGTTTAAGAAGCCAGCGATCGGAATAGCTCACAAATAGGCATTGTAGTCCAACATTTACGGTCCGTTGTGTATAATGCCGTTTTGCCCAGCAGATTCCACGAAAAAAAGGACAATCAAAGAGAGGAACTACTTTTTAAAATATACTTCATCTCTGTGTTTATACATTACAGATAATAATAATAATAATAATAATAATAATAATAATAATAATAATAATAATAATAATATGACAATAACAATAATAATAATAATAACATTAACAATAATAATAATATACAGTTAGTACATTCCCTATCAGAGGTGTTTTACTGTACTTTCGAATACATCAGGGGGTCATTAGGAGGTCATTAGGAGGTCATCAGGAGGTCATTAGAAACTTGAGTCAGTAATGATGAATCAATTCCTGATATCTTTACATCAGAAACAATGAGGAATAGATGATGCATTAGCTCCTGATTCACGCTATATTACAATGCTATCAGCATTTGCAATTATATGAAACCTCATTGTAAATTAATTGGCATATCAACTAGCTTGTGAAGGGAGTTTACATGTCCTGAATCACACTACTGCAATACTCTTAAGTGTGATAACAGCATTGGCAACAAATTATATAAATCCCCATTTTAAATTAATCGGCACATCAACTACCTGGTGAAGGGCTCACATATCCTCACCCCAAGCTTTGAAACCAAATTCGTTACATTAAAATATTCGGTTAAACGTAATAAGTCCCCCACAGGCGTGCAATCACAGGATTTCAATGAGCAATTGAGTAGCTTGAACAGTTAGGGCTACATGGCGCTGACAAGCAGTCATTGTACAAGTCAATACGCTGAAGTTTTAACAGTCTTTCCAGTTTTCCATTTTTAACAAAAATCTTGAAATAATCCCTCGTTGCACAGATCCACTATATAGTCGACAAATACCCATTGAATAGGTCAATTGTGTTGGATTTTCAAAGTTTTTCCCATTTTCCCATTATTTGTAAAAATCTCAAAATAACCCCTCGTTACACTGCTCCATTTCGCATGTGCAAGAGAACAATTGAATCGATTCGGTGTTTCCGGAGATATAGCGTCGACAAAAAAGTATCGACTGACGAACAGACGGACAGACGAAAGGACGGACCCGAATTCTATAGTCCCCCGTTTCGCACCACGAGGCGACGGAGTTCTAATAATGATAGCTGCTCCATAAATAATATTATTATTATAAACACTTTTACTAAGAATACTGACAAAATAAATACCAATACTTTTGCTAATACTACTACTATTAACGGTCAAATAATATTAATAATAATAATAATAATGATAATAATAATAATAATAATAATAATAGCATTTGGGGGGGGGGGTGGTCGACTACAATTGGCGCTCAATCTTCGTCCTGTGACATGCATTATTGATCGAAGCCAGACACCCTGTTGTTCGTGTAGAGAGGCTCTGGTTATTGTATGCAGTGCCCACTTGCATACCGTGAATGCCTTTACGAGGATTTGAACTTACGAAGAAAGTCAATACTTATTTCCCAAGACAGTTTTCTTTTGTATTTTCAGGGCGGTTCATGTATGTTTTCATGAGCGCTAACAATGCTGTGCAAAATTACCTTTTTGTGTTTTAAGATAGGTTCTCGTTTTTTTTCAATATTTTCTACCATGTGTACAGCACATGAAATCTTTAAAAAACAGGTTTTGGGCTGGAGCTTGCTTTAACATAAAGATAACAGTTCTAATAAAAAACAAGTTAGAGATTCCGCAACATCAAGGTTAAGAAGCCAGTTTATAGGTTGTGGTCATTTGCAAACTTTAAAATCACACTTTAGAGATCCTTCGCGGTATTAGTATGCCGAATTCACAATCTTTTCCTTGTTGCTTAAAAGTAAATATTACAAAAGCTAAATGAAAATAAATGCCTTACTAATTGATAAAGGCATTCTTTGAATTTCTTCGTATTTTTACATTATAACACTTTTTGGAAATGTTTCATCACTAACCTGTAACGTTTGTAAGATCTGACAATTAATGTTATCCAGATATTACTATTATATATTGTGTCTGCTTAAGTGAAAGGTATGAAATTGATAAAACACCAGGACCGAAACAAGGAACTATCAATAGAAAGCTATTAAGAATTATATGTCTAGGATTTTCAGACAGTGCTCGCATTCACACTACTCAGGTTTACTTTAGACAGATAATTTGTTCGTATATGCACTTGTTTGTATATATTACCACTTTACCAGATAAAGGGATAGCCAGCAATGCATAACCAGACTGACTGATATATAGGCAGACATAGATAACCAGGCTCGCTGATATATAGCCAGACATAGACAACCAGGCTCACTGTTATATAGCCAGACATAAATAACTAGGCCACTGATATATAGTCACACATAGATAACCAGGCCACTGATATAGAGGCAGACATAGATATCCAGGCCACTGACATATAGCCAGACATAGATAACCAGGCTCACTGATATATAGCCAGACATAGATATCCAGGCCACTGATATAGATGCAGACATAGATAACCAGGCTCACTGATACATAGCCAGACATAGATAACCAGCCTCACTGATATATAGCCAGACATAGAAAAATAGGCCACAGGTATAGAGGCATACATAGATAAGCAAGCTCACTGATATAGAGCCAGACATAGATAACCAGGCTCACTGATATATAGCCAGACATAGATAACCAGGCCACAGATATACAGCCACACATAGATAACCAAGCAACTAATATATAGCCAGGCAAAGATAACCATGCTCACTGATATATAGCTAGACATAGATAACCAGGCTCACTGAAATATAGCCAGACATAGATATCCAGGCCACTGATATAGAGGCAGACATAGATAACCAGGCTCACTGATACATAGCCAGACATAGATAACCAGCCTCACTGATATATAGCCAGACATAGATAATCAGGCCACACATATACAGCCACACATAGATAACCAAGCAACTAATATATAGCCAGACAAAGATAACCATGATCACTGATATATAGCCAGACATAGATATCCAGGCCACTGATATAGAGGCAGACATAGATAACCAGGCTCACTGATACATAGCCAGACATAGATAACCAGCCTCACTGATATATAGCCAGACATAGATAACTAGGCCACAGGTATAGAGGCATACATAGATAAGCAGGCTCACTGATCTATAGCCAGACATAGATAACCAGACTCACTGATATAGAGGCAGACATAGATAACCAGGCTCACTGAAATATAGCCAGGCATAGATAACCAGGCCACTGATATATAGCCAGACATAGATAACCAGGCCAGTGATATAGAGACAGACATAGATAACCAGATAACAGATACATCAATAGACGAATATGCATACAGACTGAGAGAGATAGATGGATAGATAGATAGAAAGATAGATAGATAGATACATAGATAGATAGATATATAGATAGATAGATGGATAGATAGATAGATAGATCGATAAATAGATAGATAGATAGATAGATGGATAGATAGATAGATAGATAGATAGATAGATAGATAGATAGATAGATAGATAGATAGATAGATAGATAGATAGATAGATAGATAGATATAATTATATAACTAGCAGATATCAGTTATTTTTAGGCAACGTTAAGTGCACTTGGGAAGTATTAATATTCTTTTTTTGTTTATATTTGCGTAACAGGTCCATAATCTGTTATGTTGACTAAAACTGAGCTAGGGTGAATGGAAATAGAATGCTTATATTTTTCATTTCAACTTTGTTATAACTTATCCAATTTGCATTCTAAACGACTTCTCCATTGAAAACATCCGAAAGTACTATTTCGCTTATTTATTTAATAGCCGATCATATTTATCAGGATAATTATAACTTTGACGTGTGCATATGATACCCCAGCCAAACTATTGATCTATTTCGAGTAGAAATAACCTGTTGTCGCTTAACATGTAGATTTTGTAATTCCGAACCCACTAACAAACATAATAATTGATCAGGTAAAGGATTATATATGCACATCGATTGCCTCCTGATGAATCAGAAGTATAACTATACCTTCCAAACCTAAAGAGTGAGACACTTATAAACGGCTCAAAAACGACAAGAAAAACACTACTGCATTCGTTACTTATCACAAGCCATTAGACCTAATATCGCCACCCTGCCGGCTTAAGGCTTTCACATTTTACCAGTATTTTAGCATAAAGGCACATGCAATATCAATGGCAGGACAAAGTGTTTATTAGATACTCGTGTAAAATCAATGCCAGTACACAAAGCTGTTTTAAATAAATGCGTCGCACCAATATCAGTATGCGATGCTATCGCAGAGGCAGATGGTGTAAGGAGTGGGCATAGAAGAATAGGGATGGGCGTATAGCGAGAGGTCGACCTGGGGAAGGATACGGTCGTAAAGATGGAGAGGCCATAGAAGATGTAATGGCTTTCATGCGGGATTGATGTTTGTGGGGGCGTAGAATGGGGAGAGAGTAAGGGGTGGGTGTAGAGAGGGATGAAAGGTGGGGTGGCGTGTGAAGAGGTTGATGACGTAGACGGGGGGGGGAGGGGGGCGGATACAGACGCACAGGGTTTGGCGCATTGGTAGAGAAACGGAACCGAGTTTACGGACTGAGTGAGCGTAGAAGAGGTAGTGGCTTTCATAATGCGGTGATGTGTATATGGGCGTAGACTGAGGAAATAACGAGAGAGGGACCCGGTGCAGGAGACGCAGAGGGGCCAATGTTAAGGGAATGGCAGGCGTAGTTGCGTAAGGTGGCAGGTTCAGAGAGCACAGGGCAGACTGCATTCGAAACAGCTGAAGTCAATAAAGGCCTTTTGAAATATTGATGCTAAAAAATCTCCTTCAGGAATGTTGTGGCTTTCATAATGCGGTGATGTGTATATGGGCGTAGACTGAGGAAAGAATGAGAGTGGGTGAAGAGAAGGGGGTGTAGGGATGGGACTAAAGTGCGACAATAGCGTTGGAGGCAGACATAGGGGAAGGGAAGGAAGGGTGCAGGAGACGCAGAGGGGCAATGCTAAGGGAATGGCAGGCGTAGTTGCGTAAGGTGGCAGGTTCAGGGAGCACAGGGAAGTCCTTGGTTTTGTAAAAGTCATGTGTGGTGTAACATTCAGGGCAGACTGCATTCGAAACAGCTGAAGCAAATAAAGGCCTCTTGAAATATTGATGCTAAAAAATCTCCTTCAGGAAGATGCTGCATTATTATTAATGTAAAAATCAAGGACCTTTTCTGACACAAATGCTAAAGCGATCCACCTCAATGAGCCTGCATAGGAAAGTAATCGTGAATATTAAGCAGCAGCTTTGCGTAGGAACACTTAGAGGGTATTGTTATTAGGTATGTAAAATTCGACTTAAGGCAAAAAACTTCTTATTGCATGATTTTGCATGATTTATATGGCGTATAAAAAGTAATAATAATTACGATAGTTGCTCCAGAAATAATATTAATACTAATACTAATAATACTAACAATATTTATGTCAATACTAACGCCAATTCTATTAAAATTAATAGTCGTAATAGTAATAATAACAATATAATAAAATTAATAATGACAATAATATCATTTAGCGGGTCGGCATTGTGCAATTGGAACACCTTGTTGCTTTTAGGAAGAAAAAAGCCATTCAATTTGAACCAAAATAAAACGACAGTGGGCTGTATTAAGTGTAATCCCGAGCGTATATTAAATATTCCATCATGTCTGCTATATCAGACGTTCCTGGGAACCAATTTCTGACGTTTCAGTAAAATGGCCAATTTCATTTCATTTTAAATATAAAATTATTTGAATTTGTATATTGCCTTTTTCTATTTATTCAAAGGTAATGTTTAGATTATATAAAACCAGAAAAAAGTGCTAAAATAATTTCTAAGTTCAAACTCTATTTTATTCACAACACCAAAGAACAAGGAAATTGTTAAGTTAAAATAATAGAAATATTAAAAGTGTTCTATTTTTGAAAACTTTCATTTTGAAAATATTTCTACACCAGCTAAAATGTATTATTTCTATAAAACGTGTGATTATCGTCAAAGTTCTACACTTTTTAAACTTTATCCACTTCTTTCTAAAGGCAATTAACATTATTTATAGATTATTGTCTTGTTATTTATTATTTTTTGATAATCCAACTTTAATTTTTATTCAGATATCTTTTAATAGAAACACATACATTCTGTTCATTTCTTGATGTGGATATATTATCTATAATCAGATTTGTAATTCTATATGTGAAAAATCTCACTAAACTGTCCAGAATTACCATTATACACTGTGGTTAAAGTATCTTTTAGCAAACTATTCAAACTACAGTAGTGTTCACTATTTATGCATTCAATGTTTAATCTTTAGATGAGAATTTCAAAGAAATTACAGAATTAATTGAAAATAGTTTACATTCTATAAAACCAGTAAATTACAATGTAGCATTCACGGATACCGGGATTGTGAGGTGGTTCAGGAGTTCCAATCCAACCCCTAAATTTTAACAAAAAGCTGTTAAATTTAGTGCTTGTATAAAAAATGTTTCAATGGTCAAATCACCTCTTCAGAAGACGTTTTGAAGTTCAAACACCCCCTCCTTCCTCCCCTTCGGCACACATGGGTATGCAACTGTACAGAGAAACAAAGAAAGAAGACGGCAATAGATAACAGAACAAACCACTTCACAGCACCACAATACGTAGCAGAGCAAATTGTTTCACTGTAGCACATATGCTGCAAAACTGAAATGTTCGGAATCCTAGAAGGCAAAATTGCTAAGTACAAGTAAACAACATACCTAATTGTTTCACTCGAATATTGCATATTTGCACTTAATACGATTTTGATTAGGTGACGTCACTTATTCATAAAACATTTTAAAGTGCTTCTGAAACAACAAAAACAACAACAACAACAACAGCAACGACATGTTCAAGCGTTTTAAAATGTACCCATAAGCAAACAATAGTTTACAATTAAACATCTTAGAAAAGAGTATCAAAACTAGCGCTATCATTTAACAATTAGACCAAACATTTCGAGAAATATAAGGCCCATAGAAGCAGCTGTGAAGATCTTCATGTACACAGGCTGTGTAATACATATTATCTAATAAACTCATCATAAAAGGCAAGCGTTAATTTTTCAAGGACCACTCCTGTGTAGAAAATACCAACATATGTTCCTATAGCATACCCTAAGTATGGAAAGTGCCCAAGAATCTTTAGTATATTGATTTATTCCTAAAGAATTATTTTTAGAAAGGTGACCAGTTCAACACCACTTAATTCTAGTATTATTCAGCCTAAGAAATTGTCATTAATGTTCAGCTATACCTAACGGTATTGATGTAAGATTGGAATTGAAATGAATTGCAATACAAGCAAAAACATACATTCAATCAACTTATGCTTTCCACTGAGTAGTCGTTTCATGTCTAATTGCAAATAAAAGTTCGATTGAATTGCTTGGTACCAACAGACGCGCATGTTGAGATATTTTATTTTCACAGTTGTTGCTCAGGGCATTCTGAAAATAAATATTTAGATATATTTGTTTCTATGATGGATTTTGCGAATCCAAATAATTTCCGATGCCTGACCAATTACAAACAATTGATAAACAATAAGCAAATAGTCGATAACCAGTATCCATAAATCACTAACCAATAATAACCACAACTGGGTAATCGACAACCAGGTAATCGATGCACTTATAAGTCACTTCGCTCATATTTGTTCACGATAGGCAGTACAGTATCATCAAAGTCTCGTTGGTGCTGGCTGTAAGCTTCGCTATCAGCATCTCTGTTTGCCATCAACCATAGAATTTCCTCGTCGATTGCCTTTGTGATCGTATCCCTCTCGCTAGAAGAAAGTTTTCTTCCAAAAGAAGTTCCTTCGTCAACGCGCTCTTGAAGCTGGTATATGTGGCGCTCAAACGCATTCCGTGCGTCGATGCGATTCCTGAGTTCTTTATCGGCCTTGTTGTAGCCTTCAGCATCTCTAATCATTTTCTCAATCTCTTCGGGAGGCAAGCGATTTCTGTCATAGTTGATGGCGATATCTTTCTTATTCCCTTTCTTTTTGTCTTCAGCTGTGACATGAAGTATACTGTTCTTATCTATTTCAAAGGTAACTGTTATCTTGGGGACTCTGGCTGGGGCAGGAGGTATGCCTTTAAGCACAAATTCACCGAGCAAATGGTTATCATTTGCCATTTTACGCTCCCCTTCATAGACTTCAATATCCACTTCTGGCTGATTGTCTCTTACCGTTGTGTACACTTTCGAGCGTGTTGTCGGAATGTGAGTGTTTCGAGGGATCAAAATGTTCATATAACCACCAACGACTTGAATTCCGAGCGACAGTGGGTTTACTTCCAGCACCTCAATGCCACGTTTCATCTTTCCGCTTAAATTGGCCGCCATTAAGGTTGCTCCGTAAGCTATAGCTTCGTCTGGATTAACCCTGTGGCTGAGTTCCTGTTACAGAGTAAATGTTGTAATTAATATAAAGTATGTCATTATTTTTAAACTTATTCTTGTGCCAATAATATTGCTACTATTGCTAACTTTGTACAAAAAGGAGTTGTCTTTCAGTAATAATAATAATAATAATAATAATAATAATAATAATAATAATAATAATAATAATAATAATAAATAGTGATACTAATAAAACAATAACAACAATAACAGCAATAATGATAATAACAATAATGTTGCTGGTAATGATAATAATAATAATAATAATAATAAATAGTGATAATAATAACAACAATAACAACAATAATAGCAATAGATATAATCAGAATAATGTTGCTGGTATTTCTAACCTTTCCATTAAAGAATCCTTTGACAAGCTGTTGGATTTTTGGGATGCGTGTTGATCCTCCAACAAGAACAATATCATGGATATCTTCTTTTTCCAGATTCGCGTCAGTTAGCACCTTTTGCAGAATCTCTATTGTTTTTGAGAACAAATCCTGCGAAGATTATTAATTGGAACTTTTACAACGTTTAGCGACAAATTCAACTAATTTAGTTTAGTGCCATTTTGCCAAGGCAATATGAAAAGTTTGTGGAATTCTGTATCAAGTTTAGTGCCATTTTGCCAAGGCAATATGAAAAGTTTGTGGAATTCGACAGATATATAGAAATGACATTATCAGTGACGTCATACGATGCATTCTTGAAAAATACGAAGCAGAAATGTAAAAGCTAAGCACCTAGCAATTGGTTTCTATTTGTGTCCATAATTTTATGCTACCCCCTAAAGTTTGAAATAATATCCAGCCTTTTTATTTAGCAAACGTGGAGGTATTACGCTAATACCTCCTCTCCTTTTTCTGAGAAGCACGAAGAACACGTGACTTCTTCCATAAGAACACTTCTATTTTTTGATCATATTCCTAAATGAGCTGTAAAGAACTTACCTTATTGAGATCCTCAAATTTAGCCCGAGTAATTGCCTCAGAAAAATCTTCTCCATCGATTTCCATCTCGAGTCGTGTGTGATGCTGATGAGAGAGTGCAATCTTTACTTTTTCGACCTCGCGCCTCAACCTCTGAAGCGAGCGTTTCTTAGTTAGTTCTTTTCCGATTCTGTGCTCATATATTCTGCGTAAAAATATGCTATACTTTTATTATAGCATATTATAAAAATGACATTAAATAAATTAAACAGACATCATTGATAATTCGTATGACGTGCATAAGGTTTACGTAATCCAACCAGAAACATTGCTTTTCTGTTCGGGTTTTGTAAATACAGTGATGAAGACAGATTTTCTTCGAAAGAGGAAGGGGGGTTAAAATTTGTAAAAACTTTTTTGCGTGAAAACACGAAATTAGACAATCTAATTTAGTTCTGGGTTTATTTCGAGGCGAGTTCGATTTCAGTCCCTGACCCCATCCCCATTCTTTAGTTTCACCAGTGAAAGAATACATTACATACCCTAAAGACGGATTTCTGTATAACATATTAAAGGTTTTTTTCACATATTCAAAAGTTTTGCCTTGGCATACTGCCTGTTCAAGATTTCATATGATATAACAAACGGAATACGTCTTTCCAAAAAAAGTCAAAGCTGCATCAATGTACTGATCCGCTTGCGTAAGCAACTTGCATTATTAAAAAGCTTGCTACATACATACAGTGACATAAATAGATACTGATAAAATCACATGAGGCTGATCCAAAAAAAAACCTTCCTGGCGTCGGGGACGACAGTCGAGTGCAACCAGTGGGCAAGGCTAAGCAACGTTTGTCGCATCAATCCCAACTCGGATAAAGCTTTATTTTAGTTTATGAGTATTTGTGTGTATATTCTGGTATAAGTTACATATTTTTGCACTTATCTGTGATGCTTTTTGTCGTGTAGTTAAATTTTTGAATACTGGATGAGCTACCAGACAAATACTACTGTTTCCTTTTTACACGTACTGACATAAATTCAAAGATTTAAATAATAATGCAACAGTTTAAAAAATGTATGCAATATACGTTACTTGATGAAGTGTTCCATAACTCGCGCATCGAAATCCTCTCCTCCCAGATGAGTATCACCATTTATAGCCAGGGTTGTGAATACTCTATTCTTTATTGTCAATACAGTGACGTCGAAGGTACCACCACCCAGATCATAGACAAGGATGTTTTTCTCTTGTTCATCTTTGCCAAAACCGTACGCTATAGCAGCTGCTGTTCTATTTTGTAGAATAATAAAACCAAACAACAGGTCCTATTCTCCTTTACACAGTAATAACAATATTAGCAATCTAAGTGTTGTTGTGTGACTTATCTGGCGATTCAATCGTAAATAACAGAAATATTTCTCGCCTGTTATTTTTCGGTTCACACTAACAAATTATGGACTTGGGAATTGACCAAATAGATTACAGGATTTACCCAAGAAGTCATGTGACAACAACAAATGATTTTCTAAATATATGTAAGTAAATAGAGTAAAGCGACTAAAGGACTTTTCATTAAAGCTTATGATGAAGTAATTTAGTTTCATAGTTGAATGTTTTGTATTTACGGTTCAGTGATAATTTCCAAAATATTCAAGCCCGCAATAGTTCCGGCGTCTTTCGTGGCTTGTCTTTGCATGTCGTTAAAATATGCGGGTACTGTGACAACTACGTCATGTACGGGTTTCCCCAGGAACTTCTCTGCTGTTTCTTTCATCTTGGTTAGCACCATAGAGGATATCTCCTCAGGAGCAAATGCTTTTCTTGTTTCACCAACACTCAACTGAAAAATAGACATTTTGTTGAAGATCTTTAAGCTAATTTCATAGTAGATGTTAGCATTAATTCTAATAAAAATTTTAAATTTTATTATTTCGACATGTAATTGTTATGTTATAACAATTTAAAACTAATTTCAAAAAATATAAATGAAGATAAACAGTACTTTCAAAGTTAAGCCTGAGGTTTGTTCCTTTTCATTAAGCATAAAAATCTCTTCTCTCAGTTAATTTGTTTTCCTTTTTCTTTTGGTTTTTTTACACTGACCGGCAATAATGTTTTTTAAAGCAAGGGTTATGATGTGTTGCTTTGCGTTAACGAGATTCCATCTTGTTAACATATGCATCTCTGCAATTTTGTATCCTGTTTGCTTACATGCACATACCTGATTTTGTGTTTGTTTGCATGCGCGGTTCTGGGTTGTTCTATTTGTTTGCATTCGCTTGTTAACGTACACAAACTTTACATTTCTGTGTTTGTTTACATGCACAGACCTGGCTTGTTGTGGTTGTTTATGTGCACAGTCTTGATTTTGTGCGCCTATTTCCCTGTACAAGTCTGGCGTTTTTTGTTTACTGTCATATAGAACCATCATTTTGTGTTTGTTTATATTACTACATGGTTTGTGGATTAAAAAGTCATTTGCTGTTTTGGAGTTGTAATTGTTAAAGGTTTTGAGTAAAAGCTTTTTTTAACAAAATAGTTGTTCAATTATTATTATTTTTGATGTGGCGCAAAGCAATGACTTGGTGGCGGCGACGTAGTCGTATTGGTTTCCTTGGTTACTGGTATATTTGTGTACTTACCTCTATGTAAGGTTTCCCGTTCTTGTGTATAACTTTGAAAGGGAAAAGTTTCCGGTCTTGTTGAACACTTGGTTCATCCCACCGGCGTCCGATAAGGCGCTTCGCGTCATACACAGTATTTTCAGGGTTAGAAGTGACTTGGTTCTTTGCTGCGTCACCAATCAATCGTTCGCCTTTGTCCGTGAATGCCACATATGACGGAGTAATTCGATTGCCCTGGTCGTTGATTATGACTTCAGCATGATCATCCAGGTACACCCCAACACTGCGAATCAATATAGAAGTGGCAACTCGAGCTATCACAACCGAACTTAACATCTAACACTTTTCTATTTTAATTCCATATAAACAAATATATATTATTTTTTTGGTACGACCACACTCTTCCTTGAAATGTCCAGCCCGAGAGAGAGAGAGAGAGAGAGATAGATAGAGAGAGAGAGAGAGAGAGAGAGAGAGAGAGAGAGAGAGAGAGAGAGGGGTTCTAGATCTATGAATATATTTATGTTGTAGTAAACGGATTGAGGTCACAAATTTTGTGGAAAGAAGAAATAGGGTGCAAAATGCCCAAAATATGTCTAAGTACTTTATAAATGACGTTATTATTTACTTTGGAAAGTTTACAAAAATGTTTTTGTTCAGCGTTCTATTCTAATATAACCAGATTTTGACATGCCTATTAGGTGATTTTTAAATTATTGTCAGTAAAATAAACAACAGTTTTTGTTAATGCATGGATTATGGGGCTGCATTTTTGTAGCAGATTCGAACAAACGTTGAAGGACTGTGGAACAATCTGGACAGCAAAGTAGCACTAACGTACATAATGATTTCGCAGATATCCATGCACAGCGGAAATACCCTTCTTTTTTATCAGGTACTTCGAAATACTGTAATTTAAAAAATTTCCTATAATTTCTTTATAAAGCATTCAATGAGCTTGAATCACAATGTACATCATAGCACATCACCGAGGAACTAATGCACTCGCTTTTAAAGCAAAGCATTTAAAACAATGCTGTGGAATAGCATGAGGGGCATAAAGTGATGTCCGTCTTATTATGATGATGCCTTCTTGACTGTGATAGAGCATTACAAAATATTAGCACTAAACAATGCGGCTGGTGTGCTTTGTATATGAGTAGAAAATACCGGACAAAACGCTTGCACTATACGTAACTTTTCACGCTACATAACACAGGAAGTAACTATGCAAGTAACACAAACTTTGTGTAGTGTTTGTTCTTACCAGGAAAATGTTGTACCCAAATCGATACCAATGACTGTTTCCTTGGCTTTGGTATTTGCAATAAGATGAAAAAGCACGGAAATTATCACTGTAACCTTCATGATTCTTCTCTGAAATGAAAGCATAATATGTCCACAGATAAACCAACAAGAGCGGGAGGATCGATCCCAAAAAGCTCTCCAGCAGCCTGTAGCACTTATTAGAAATTGTGCTGAAGGGAGATACGATGTTAGTATTCAGAAAATACTGTATATTGTAAAAGAAGGGTATGAACATCGCGATAACAAGAAATTATTAATAGAAAAGCATCATCAGAGGTTGTAATATGACAAGCAGCTTAGATAATGCTTAGTTGTACTGGTCAGATTAACTTTACACTCGAATATTCACAACCGCATACCTTACCACTTTATAGATAGATTGATAGATTGATAGATAGCCACAGATAGTCAGGCTCATTGATATATTGGCAGACTCATATATCAATATATTGATAGAATGATTAACAGATAGAGACAGAGAGAGAGAAAGAAAGAGAGAGAGAGAGAGAATAAGAGATAGATAGATAGAAAGATTGATTGATTTGGTTAAAAGCCGGTTATATTTCCCAGGAAAATTTTAATTTGGTACATATGATACCCCAGTCCAACTGTTGAATTTTCTCGAGTAGAAGTAACCTGCCTTTCAGAACCAATTAACTAGCAGAATAATTGATTTAGTAGGGTATTATATGAAAACATCGATTGCCTCCAGGGCAGGCAGTAATATAACTATACCCTGCAAACTTCAAGAGTGAGACCCTGTAATATGACTGAAGAAGCGATCAGGTATCGCCTGCCCACTCTAGGCATTTTAACGAGTATGTTAGTATAAAGACACATGTAACATCAATGCCAGTACAAAGTACTTTTTAGTTCCTCGTGTAAAATCAATGCCAGGACACAATGCTATTTTAAATAAATGCGTCGTACCAATATCAGTATGCGATGCTATCGCAGAGGCAGATGGTGTAAGGAGCGGGCATAGAAGCATAGGAATGGGCGTATGGCGACAGGTCGACCTAGGGAAGGATACGGTCGTAAAGATGGAGAGGCCATAGAAGATGTAACGGCTTTCATGAGGGTTGATGTTTGTGGGGGCGTAGAATGGAGAGAGAGTAAGGGGTGGGTGTAGAGAGGGATGAAAGGTAGGGTGGCGTGTGAAGCGCTAAGAGGCAATCGTAGAGGAATGTCTTAAAGGGACAGGTTCAGTGAGCGCAAGCAAGTGCTTGGCGTGGGGAAACGTAACATTCGCTGAAGACTAAATTTAATACGGTGGAACTAAATAAAAACCTTTTGAAAAGTTTTTCTTTACGAAAATGTTGCACTGCTATTAATGCAAAATCTAAAGGCCCTTTTTTACACAAATTCTAAGGCGACCTACCTGAATGAACTGTGTCTTGTGTAAACCTATATGGGAAAGAAATCGTGAATAATAAGTAGCAGTTAGGCATACAAACACTTAGGGCAATTGACATACGGTATGTCAAGTTCGAATACAGCCAAAAAAAAACTTCATATTGTATGATTTTGCGGGATTTATATGGCGCATAAGAAGCAATAATACTAAAAAATAGTTGCTCCAGAAATAATATTAATAATAATACTAATAATGGTAACAATGCGAACAATATTAATATAAAAACACCACCAAAACCACTAATAATAAGAGTGATAATAATAACAATAATAATTATAATGAAATAAATAATAACGACAATACCATTTAGCGCGTCTTTCGCATAATAACTACAATCGGCGCTTAAACTTCGTTCTCTGACATGCATTATTGATTGAGGCCAGGCACTCTATTGTAAGTGCCAACTTGCATACCCTAATTGCCATTATGAGTATTTAAATTCGCGAAGAAAGTCAATACTTGTTGTTGTTTCCATTAATGCTTTCAGGGCGATTCATGTGTGTTTTCACGAACGTTACCAGTGCTGTGCACAACTTATGTAATGAGTGTTCAACAATAGTTCTCGTGCTTTTTCTAATACTTTACTACAATGTATGCAGCACATGAAATCTTTAGGCTGGGCATTGCTTTAACATAAAATAGCTTTCAATGAAAACAAGTTGCAGATAGCTTCCGCAAAAGAAAGTTTAAGAGGTCAGTTTATGAGGTGGGGGTCGTTTTGCGAACTTGATAATCACACTTTAGAGATCCCGTGTGTTCGCCAATTTTATCAACCTTTCTTTGTTGCTTGAAAATAAAGATTTTTAATGCCAAATTGAAATAAAAGCCTTATCAATTGATCAATTGATGTCGCACATGCTGTTTCAGGACGCAATTTGTTTTGTCACCCCAGAAACTGACAATATCATTCACCGGGATGTGTCCTTTTGTTTCTCTGGACAAGGTGAACATGTACTAGGATATTGAGTGGGTGTAATGCTGGCGGGTGCTGTTGCGTAAAATTATAGTGTTTCCGTTACAGAGGCAACCGAGGTATAAACCTTTTTAATAATCGACAACAAAATATTTGCAAGAAATACAAAAAAAACCCAGCAGGCAAAATTACGTTTTTAAGGCGTCTTTAAGACGTAATTTTTGGACCAACATGAAGTCTTTAAGCCGTCCGATAAAGCTGGGCTTTACAACAAAAACAGACGTTCCTTTTGAGACGCAAAAAAGACGTCATCTTAAGACGCAAAAAAGAAGTCCGTCTGGACGTAAAAATACGGCATTTTTGGACATCTTTAAGACGTTTATAAAAGGTCGATTTGGCAAAAATATGACGTCTTTTGGGGCGTGAATAGACGTAGTTTTCGGACGTGTTTACAACATCCGAATCTAACCAAATCACGAAAAAATACTGTGTTTACTGATGTCAAGCACTCCTCACATTTGACAGGCCCAATACGTAGACAGAAAGGAGTGCCGTAGAAAAGCCTGAAATATGCATATTATCGGTAAGAGACCGTATCACTGCAGTTGAATTGTATTTAAATTTGATTGTTCTTTACTTCACCACAACAAAACTGTCAGCTAGTTTTGTGGGCCTGTTAGTATCGTTGTTGTTCAACAGCAAACCCCCACGGCAATTCAGTTTACTGTGTATGACACCTTTTTACTCAGTAGGCCGACTGGAGCTTCCTCGCAAATAGTACTCATACGGTGGTTTCGTCTGTTGAACATTTTAGTTCGCAGACCCACTGGGGATTCCGCAAAAATATACTCATATTGGGGAAATATTTTTAAAACACCCATTAGCTCTATATTTATGCACAACAGATAGATCTGGTCATAGTCAACTGTTTTATAACGATGGTTATAAGTATATACAGTCTTAAATATAATTTCGCTCTTTCACGAGAATTTTTTTGGAATCTCCAGTGGGTCTGCGATGTACAAAGGCATTATACACAACAGATTGAGCACTCGTTCACAACACATCACTTACTTATATATTTAGTACATTAAAGTTTTCATTTAAAAGACTGCTTGAATATATGACACAAAAAAGCTCAGTTATCTTTTTTACGTATATATATTTAACAAGACGGGAAATAGTAACATGTGGCGCATTTTAAACAATTTTGATCTTTGACTTTTTAAAATCTTGTTTTACTGGCGCCAGAACTAAAAGTATTTGCAAAATTATTGGATAAAACTAACAAGGAATGCAACTTTGCATTGCAGAGCCAATTCTGTGACATCTTTTTTATGTTACGATGTAAACAAAGTTTGACCTTTCTGGACATCTCCAATATCCATGGCCTCAACTACGTCTGGACCAAAGTGGGATCATGTAAGAATATTCTAAAAGTTCAGATATGGTCTGAATTACGTCGTGATCATATTAGGACCTTTTACAGATCATAAATTACGTCTTTTGCCTGCTGGGTAGGCTCTTCTATTATTAAAAAGCCACGCTTTAAATTGGTTTTTGAACAATTTCTTTATATTTACTATATGTAACTTTCTGGAAATGATTCATCACTAACCTGTAACGTTTAAATATAAAAATCTTACAATTATTTTATCCAGAAAATACTAATATATGAGATATGAGCTTTATACAACACTACGACCGAAACAACAACGAACTATCAATAGAGAGACATAAAGAGTAATATAATGGGGATTTTCAGATAATGCTCGCATTCACACGGGAACAGGCCGAACCTCTCCCCGCCTGGCCGAAATTCCCTGGTCTTAACCCCCCGTCAATCCCGCTCCCGAATAAAACGCCCCGGTGGCCTAAGGCCCCCCTCCCGACCAAAACCCTCCCCCGTTCTCAAAGAAAACGCCCTTGGTACAATATTTTTGGATTCCCTTTAGCAGATGTGATGTATCCCATGATGGTAGTATGATTTTTCACAGCAGTTGGGGTAATTTTACGCGTTCCTGCAAACCTGCTCCGGAACTTGGAGTCGATGAACTGGAGCTGATCTCTTTAGGACTTGTTACTATTGGAGATATTCACTAAATTACCTATTCAAGTGAATCGCAATGGATATAAGTCACATCTATCGCAAGAGAAATTGTAATTTGTAAAGTCGACTGATCTTGCAACCGCCATATAAATTGCAATTTTTAATGTGTACACACTCATCAATCGTAAGAGCAATTGCAATTTAAAAAACTGAGTGCTATCATTAATGGAAGTATGAAGTTTCTTTTAGAATGATGATCAATTCCTTCAGTAATTACGAAATTGCAATTTTGAACGCCGTGTGATCTCTTAAATGGGCATCTGAAGTGTAATTAACAACGTGGATGTATCGCAATTACAAAATAGACCTGAGAACCTTAGGTTTTGGATCGGGGTGTTTAGGCCGCCGGAGGTGGGGCTTTTAGTCGGAGTTAGGGATTTGACGGGGAATTAGGACCGGGGGGTTTCGGCCGGGGGAGAGGGGTTGGGCTAAGACTCCATTTGCACTACTCAGTTTTACTTTACACAGGTAATTTATTCGCATGCATTATCACTTTAACAGATAAATAGATAGCTAGGCAGAGACAGTCAGGCTCATTGATATAGAGGGCAGACAGATAAATTAATGGATAGACAGATAGATAGATAGATAGATAGATAGATAGATAGATAGATAGATAGATAGATAGATAGATAGATAGACAGATACATACATACATAGAGACATATATACATGCATACATACATGCATATTATTATATACCTGACAGATATTGACTTATTTTAAGTCAAATAAAATATGTTTACCTGGTTTGAAGAACTTTTGGTCTATACTTGCGTAACAGGTCGATAATAAATTATGCTACATTGAATGAAAAACAATGCTTATGTTTGTTTTTCTTATCACTTCTTTATAATTTATCCAAGTAAGTTTGCATTCTAAGCAACTTCTCTATCAAAGAATATCCAAAAGTACCTATTTCCCACGACAATTATAATTTTGACGTGTACATATGATACCCCAGCCAAACTATTGATTTGCTTCAAACAGAAGTAACGAACCCTCTTTTAACACGCACGTTTTTATGTAACTAAGAACCCACTACCTAATAGAATAATTGATTTAGTAGAGGATTATATATGCACATCGATTGATTCCAGGGGATGCAGAAATATAATTGCACTCTCCAAACATGAAGAGTGAGACACCGTAGAAATAAATAAACGGCAAGGAAAAAGCACTTCGCCATTCTATACGGTTTAACAAGCCATCAGATCTGCTCTCGCCGCCCTGCCTACGTTAGGTTTCATATTCTAATCAGTTTTTTTTAATATATAGGCACATGTAACATCAATGCAGTAAAAAAGTACTTCCTAGTTACTCCAATAAAATAAATGCCAGTACACAATGCTTTTAAAATATATGTGTAGCATCAATATCAGCACACAAAATATTGGTGCAGAAGCGGATGGCGTAAGGGGGAGGACAGAGAAGCATAGGGATGGGTGAGTATTTTAAAGGTGGACATAGGGAGAGGGAGCGGATGTGAGAAGTGAGGGGGCAGAGAATGCGCAAGGGCTTTCATAGGGCAGTGGTGTCCTTTGGACTTGGTCTCTGTTAATAAGGAGTACTGCAGCAAGTGAATTAAACAAAGTACTTATGTCCATATGGGCTACATATGGACATACAGTGCATCTTTACCATGCTCCTGTAAGTTGCTGAACCCAACAGCAAACCAAGGCTGATTTAGGCATCATCGGAATCAGGTAAATATAAGGATTTTTAGGTATTATCGGGACCAAGCATATATATATCATATATATGGCATTAGTGGGACCACATATATTTGCATATTTTTTAATTTTCTTATAAATCACCTATAAAATGAAAAATAAATAATCTTTGGATAAATAATATTAGTTGTAAAGTCGAAATTTTAAGGCGGTCTCGATAATGCCTATTTTATACAATATATAATATATACAAGAGAATACTAATAAAACTAAAAATCTATCAAAATAACAAAAACGTCGCGAAATATATTAGTGCAAATGATATTTCGATATCAATTCTGTACAACAACAGCAAAATTGGATGTTTTCAACAAATATATTACATGTAGCACCGAAGTCAAAATTATCGAGATTGACTTTTGTTCCCGATAATTTCGCGTGCCGATAATGCCTGTTTTAAAGGACATTCGGTCTCGATAATGCCTTAATAAAAGATAATATAACTAAAACTAAATTATTTTATAATATGGCATAATTAAAGTGTAATATATATATATATATATATATATATATATATATATATATATATATATATATTATACCATAATTGTACTTTAGTTATATTTTATTTTGTCACATTATATTTTAACTATGTCATATTATATTATTTTCTAATAATACCATTAATTGTATTAAATATAAAGTTAAATCACAGCAGATGGAAATAGAAAGAAATAAACACGTTTTAGTCAAAAGAGATAGTTTTAAGAAAGTATGCAAAATAGTGTTGGTATTGACCGTTTTCAAACACGTTTTAGTGTAAAGTAAATTACAATGATTTTTGTCATTGCAGTGTTAAGCGAGTTTTCAAACAACCAATTAAAAGTTTCTTGCCCTAAATAAATGTTAATACGGTAGTACTCTTTCCTGCTATAGACTACGATCATTCATGTTATTAGATCACCGTGCAATATTTACCATTTATGTCTCAGAATCTTCCAATGCACAAAAAGTGAGTTTTGGTAGGATTTACATCAAGTGTTTTTAAACAAGGTTTTAGTAATTTTGTCAACTAAATGCAACCATTGGGAGTGGAGGGTGTAAATCAATTACGGATCGTCACAGACGGCAACAAAGCGTAGTAGGGTGCGGGTTAATTAAATCAATCGGCCTCGCAGAATATTCGTTCCTGAATAAATATCCTTGAATTTAGATCTCTCAGAAAAAAATCGACCTATTTTCTTTTCTATCATATCAAGAGAGACCTTAAGACTTCTCATTGTCTGAAGTAATGAGCGAGATTATTCTAGAATCATGTATGTTCCTTGGAGCAGTTGCTATACCCGGGCCAGTAAGTGTTCTGTCAACTGGTGTACAAGATCTTAATGCAACTCCAAGACTTAGAAGACGACGGCGCCAGTGCAACAAGCAATGGAGGCATGCAGTAAACATCTAGACACGAAGTGGGCAATAGATCCAAACATCGCTGATTTAGATGTTTGCAATGTAGAATACAACACCTTCGTACGTGCAGAGATTAGCAAGTATCTTCTCTCACAAAAAATACGTTATTTTAATTTCATTATTTCTAATATACGTTCTAGTACATTATGTCGTCATAACGACACAGTTGCTTGTTTGTCATAACGTTCTGCAGTCTTTTTTGTCGTTATAATATCATAAAGTGCCTACATAGTAATAAGCCATAAAGGTCAAGTTACCGTACTCCGTCACAATAGTCACCATAATGCCATCAGGTTTAAGTCGTCATGACGTCATAAAGTATACATAGTTATAACGCAATGCATCGTTCTAACGCCATATGTGTTACCTTGCTTCCTCGTAATGTCACCCTCTTAGGTCATCATAACGCCATATGGTACTTTACGTTGTCACACTGCGGTACTGGTATGTACTACTTCATGCCATCATAACACAATGCAATGCCTCATTCTTCATAACGACATGTAGCATCTTGGATCTCCTGAATACCAGCCAGTCACTTTCATAATAATAACACCCTGCAATACCTTGCGTCGTCATAGCAACATGTTCTATTGTTATGCTTCCTTTTATAGTCGCTTTTACAGAACCTACGGTAAGCTTCTGGGACCATTTATTTATCAATTTTATTCCAAGGTGTATGTTGTTTAATTCAATTAGATTGTTTTACAATTTCCTTATGTTTCAAAGTGAGAGTTCTGTTAAGAACGTTGGTATAATTTTATTATAGATTTCTATCGGGTTTTACGAATCATTTTGCAGTTTCTCTGCGTCGTTGCCATGCCTTGCTTTACGTTCGCTAAGCACAGTCCACGACTGCTATATCTTGTTTATGGTTTCAATGGTTTGCTTAGCTATTAATGTTGATATGCTCTATTTTATACTAGTGATTATAGCCAAGGTGTTATAATTCAACCTTGCTAGCACTTTACCAAGGATATAATCTCAGCGATATGATCGCAATCCTATTATTGTTGTATTTAGACATTATAGACGTGTTATAGATATAAAGCATGCACTATTCATATTTGTTTAAAAACTGGAAAACTGTTGGCTGACCGAAGAAGAGCATAAACAGCTACATATTTTAATTTATCTAAATTATTATCTGAAGTTATGCATTCTTGTAGTACATTTAGAGACAAAATTGTTATTTAATAGCCGTAATGTACAAGTACTGCACAGCAAGTATTCATAAATTATCAAGTTACAACTTGCTTATAACTTTGTATACAACGATCCAAACTATTTACTTTCATCACAAACAAAATAAAATGATAGTAACAAAGCAACTGGGAATCTCATTTCGTAATTGATATTCTGTCTATAAATTAATTGACCTACTATTTATATCTTCTTGTAAAGTAAGCAGCTGTATGAATTTTTAATACAGCTGCTTATACAAAAGCGTAGATTTTATGAGTAAAATATTGCAGCAAAAATTTAAATTTCGTACATAAAGCATATGTTAGGTCTTAATGTGGTACAATATTGTACAATTTTATGCCGTCACATCGAATAAAATATTATACAGTACAACATTACGTCTCACAGTACATCTAATAATATATATTAGCATTGTATTGTCATAATGAATATAACATATATAGTATGTCGCTCTTATAACATACTGACAGAATTTGTCAAACTAGCTGTTTGATCTGTTCATTTGATCTGACATAATCTTTTACGTGATTACGTGATGTTGTAATATCTTGAATAGAAATTCCATTGTGATGAAAGCTTGAGAGTAGAATACAATGAGCAATATAATTTGTTGCAAGAATGAACTTAAGCATTGCGTGAGCATTGATTAACCATCGATATAATGGTGGTTTATTTTGTCTTATTTTAATCGCTGCGTTATTACTGAACCTAAAATGTGTCATTCCATCACAAATTACCGCACACTTACATACGCAAACATTGCGCAATTTTTGCGAAAATATTAACAGAGTAACATTTTATTCCCTTAGAAATCTTTATCATAAGTATGAACAGTTATTTAAGTACACTGAATGCACATGCCTACAGGCATGACTTCCGAAAATCAGTATACTCCAACTCTTTATTGAAACATTCCTCTTTACACTTAACTCTTCTGTATAACGTCATGTTGCCATTCTGTGTATAGGCAACATAGGGTGCACATGGTAACTGACCTAAAGCTGTTGGAAATGGTTTGATCATTTCATAGTTCATACATTTATCATGTGCACCCATCCAACCCTTATCTGTTTTATCATTGCGGATGTTGTGGACCTGGTGTAATGCAGTGATAACTTGCGAGCAATCTATAACACGCATTCCCCATTCTATTGCCTTGGCAACGAGCCAGGTGTCATTTCCAGGCCTTCCTATAACAAAATCTGGAACATGATCCCATGGGAAGGCATTCGGTGATGTGATAAAATAATCTTTGGCATACAGATTTGGAATTTTAGATCTGGATATTACGTCATTTAATTTGTTCGCAGTTGTTGTTTTCGTTGCATACTTAACTAAAATATCTCGACGTCCTCCGACTATGAAAATGCCTTGTCCCAAAATCCGATTCAATCGTAAGTAAGATAAATATCTGAGGGATGAATGCAAGTCAGACGTAAATAAAATGTCTGAATTTGCATATCCAATAAAGTAAGACCAGGGTTGTATGTTTTCTATAACAAAAGCAAACATGGCCTTAAAAACTGGAAAGTTATTTTTTAATTTGGGAGCAGGAAATGCCATCCATCCAAGCTTCTCCGCGTATTCTATAAACGCCATGGAATCGTTTCTTGTGTAAAATAACACGGGTCTTATGAAAGGTACAAGTGAGGCCCAGAGTCGCACGGTATTGTTGTTTACCTCAGCCCTGTATGTGTCGTGCTTGAATGTTGTGAAGAGTGTAAGTAACGGGGCTGATGACTCAAAAGTGTCAATGTGACTATTTATCTGTTTCCATAATGGAATGTGCGTATCACTATTAAACTATGATTTATTTGAAATGCTGTCAACAAACAGTAAGCTTTCTTCAAGATAATGTGGCAAAGCAAGCGACTGCTTTCTGATACGTAAAAGAGTATCTTGTTATTGAATTTCACTTTTTAATTCTGAAATAATGTCTGAATAATTTGTAACCAACTGACGATCGTGCGATTTTCCTTTTTCTTTTTCATATTGAAATTCATTTTTGAGTTCTAAGATGATACTTGTATAATTTCTGGTCAATTTACGCTCGTGTGATTGGTACTGATCTTTCTCAAATTGATTTTTTCTGTTTAAATTTGAAATAATATCTGAGTACTTTATCCGAAGTTCACGATCGTTTGTTTTGAATTGCTCTACCAGTAACCCTAACTTGGCAATAATCGATACTAGAATAGAAATAAATATTATAGGAATCAATGTGTTACAATGTCTGTGCTTGTGTAAACTGTAGTTTGCGCAAACCTTCATATTTACAAAACAGCAGTGGGCGCTCAGCTGGATTAGAATGCTTTTCTACTTTACAGCAGTAGTTTGCAATGACAATACCTTTCAACTTGATGCATTAAATTAAATGAAGCTGCATTCTTTTCTTGTTATGTAAAAATATGTTCATTGAAAAACTAAGTAATAAGAATATGTATTGTAAAATTAAATATTATGAATATGTTTTGAAACAAAAATGCTTACTGTGAGTATATATTAAAAATGTGTATTGTAAATGTACAATTCAAATACTAAGTACATATATTGTAAAATTAAATCTAAGTATATGTGTTGTAAACTAAATCTAGTATTTGTTTGTTTATACGTTTATACCAGTTTAGAGGTTCCTAATCTAAGTAACGCTTCACGTAATTGACTCTTCATTTTCTGTGTTTTTTTTTCTGGTCTTCTTCGATCTTCTTGATCTTGTTTGAATTTGTTTGTCTTCTTAGCTCCTTGTCCATATTTGTTCACATTTCGCCCTTGTAGTGAGTACCTGCTGCAATCATTATCTAAAGTGATCAAAGGCTCTGTTAGCTACATATATGCAAAATATGATGAAAAGTGGAGACAAAGAATTCTTCTTTGTCTCCAAAAGTATTTCTGTCCAATATAACATCCCCGTACATATGTGAAATAGCAAAGTATATTAAACACATGCACATTCAAGTCATGAAGAATATAAGAATATCCACAACATAACTTCTTATTTTTTCGCTCAGTTACGTTCAGTTAGCGAATTTGTACCTTGAAACAACATACGTTTGGAAGTTTCGACTGTAACATACATCATTTCCTAAAACATGTAATAAAGCTCCCAGAACACAGAATAACACGTAAAGTTTAAAATTACACTCAGAAATAGTTTAATCATTTCCGTATGGCACGTATTACTTTCCCCCGATTATTTCTTTATGATCTCAACCAACCAAATGGCAGTTGAAACACAACTCCGACTGAAACTTTTATATGAAATAGTACACATCTACACATTTTTTTACCTTGGACAACTTTCGTCACAATGGTCGTCATCTTATATTTTGATTTCCTGTTGATGGTTGTGCTCTGTACGTTGGCCTTTTAAAGAACGTTCCATGGTATTATAAAAGTTTCAATATGAGTTGTTTTTAAATGCCATGGAACTTTCTTTTAAAAGCCATAGAACAGAGCAATGCCTCCAACAGGAAATGGAAATATGAGATGACGGCCATTGGTACTTTTGAAATTGGGTCAAGATAAAAACTAGCATGCACATAAACATTTTTATATACTATCTATCCTTACCAAATATAGTGAGAAACGGTTTATATGAATTTCAGTAACAGCTAGTAATATATATACGGACCTATAGGATGACAGCAGAAGAACACCCAGTAAACAGCCCCCTAAGGTTAGAATACCCCGAATTGCAGCTTGAAAACGAAGTTAAACTTGTTATAAATTCCTTTCTCCTTATCTTTAATATAAAGAATTTGCTTCCTTTTCTGTAAATTCAATCAACTCTATTCAAAATAAACTTACAGCGAAAAAATAAACATATCTAGCTTTTCTCTTGTTTTGATATAGTTTGATTAAAATTTATTGAAAGACAATATTACCTTGTTTTTCTTGGGAAAAAATGTCTTCTTTAACAGCCTTGTAATTATAAAGTACTTCCGCAGCATACTGGTTAAGAGATTTCTAGTAATATTTCATCTATAAAAGTAGCAAAAAAGTGAATCCATCTTCTATGTTGTACATTTTATGTAATCCATATTCTATGTTGTACATTACATTTTGAACAATCTTTTGTTAATTTCCAAAATTCAGTGTTATAGCGCTCTTATCAAGGAGGCAGAATATCTTTTGATTAATTCACTGAGCACAGAAATAATTTATGCTTATGGACATGTTTCACCAAGTATAGAAATGTGTTCATATGACGCCCTATTCAATATTCCCAGTCAGCTGAATGATTTGTGAATAAAGTGTTTTTGTTGATCAATAAAGATTTAAGGAATGCAAGCTGTACTTAAATCCTGTAAATGAATTATTTTTTGTTCCATGTACCTCATGATGAAAATACCACGATGTTTTAGTCTGGGACTTTTACTTATTCCAAGTTAATGACTTGCCAACAAAGATCTTGAGTTAGTGCGGATTTCGGGTGAATTTCCAGTTCACTGGAACAACGCTTTTATTCATCAGGTCATATTAAATTGACCATGCAATATTTACAATAGAGTAAATTGCCATTTGTTGTTTAATCAGGTGATCAAGTAGATCGTAGCATATACTTGATCTGAGTCTTCACGTCTATCCTGGAAATCGGACCCAACGCTGGTACTAAGCAAAAGTATTCCGATTTCCGGGAGTCGAGCATATGCGACCGCATCTTTATCTACAAGATGTCCATATTTTATACGCATAATATTAATTGTTTTACACTTATATTACATGCGTATCTCGCAACGTGTATTATTATTAGCGAACGTCAATTTCAGCTTGTGTGATTGGTATTGATTGGTATTGATCTTTCTAAAATTGATTTTTTCTATTTAAATTTGAAATAATATCTGAGTACTTTACCCGTAATTCACGATCATATGTTTTGAATTGTACTACCAGTAAGCCTAATTTGGCTGTTAATCAATACTAGAAGAGAAATCAATATTATATGAATCAATGTGCTGCAACGTATGTGTTTGTGTACACTGTACTTTGCACAAACCTTCATATTTAGAATTTGTGATGTATTAAAACAGGTCACTGAGCGCTCAGCTGGATCATTTGTTATCTCTACTTTACAGCAGTAGCGGGCAATAACAATACCTTTCAACTTGATGTATTAAATTAAATGAGAATGTATGTTTTTGGTATTTAAACCACTCCGGATTAATACATTGTGTTATACACCGCCTAATTAAAATAACTTCTCGTCCGGTTTTTCTTCTAATTGGTTTTCAAGAGTTTGAGTATTTTGAAGTAATTCCTCGTCAGATTGATAAGAAAATAAAAAAACTAAGATTCATAGCAGCTTCCGCAGCTAACATTGTATTAATAGTGCTATTCGGTAGAATATTTTAGGTTATAAAATTTCGTCCCCCCCCCTGTCCATGGTTGTAAACTGGTCAGATAATTGAACTGAGTGAAGCGCTTGCGCTAAGCAGGGAGTTTAAATGTTGGATATACAGTATACGCTGGATTTTAAATCTTTACTTTAATTAAATCTTTACTTTAATTAAATCTTTACTTTAATTAAAATCAGGATCACTGAAAACTTTTTTCTGATCCAATTGCAGTGTATTATGTTGTGATTTTATTTCATGCTCTATTGGAGTGGGTGGGGTGGTTGAAGTTAAATAAACCAATCAAAGTCGTGGATTCGTGAAACATAATACATCGCGGGTGGCTACGCTGTCCTCGATGTATTATATTTCACGAATCCACTCTTTTTCGTGGTTTATCTATAACGTAAACAATGTTTTTATAGAAAAACTTAATAATAAGAATGTGTTTTGTAAAATTAAATACTATGAATGTTTTGAAAAATGAAATGTTTTTTGTGAGTATTGTAAAACAAAATAGTAAATATGTATATTGTAAATGTATAATGCAAATACCAAGGACGTATATTGTAAAACTAGATCATTAATGTGTGTATTGTGAAACTCAATTAAATTTGTGAAATACTTCTTTTAATTGATCAAACTGGTATTATTACTATTGTAGTAGTATTATTGTTTTCAAAGAATATAAGCATTTTATCTTACTTATCTGTCAGTCATTTGGTAGTCAGTGACTTTGCTCATGATCTACCATTTTTAATTGCAGGCATTGGAAAATATCTAGTAGCTGCGTATTTATGTGTTTATACCAGCTTATCGGTTCCTTGTATCAATCACGCTTCACGTAATTGACTCTTCATTTTGAATTTTGTTTGGTTTTCGTCTGTCGTTGTCTTTGTTTGTTCATATTTCTTCTTGTAGTTAGTACCTGCTGCAATAATTATCGAAATTTTCCAAAGTCTTCATTAACTATATATATTCACAATTTATAGAAAATGAAAGAATTCTTCTTTGTCTCCAAGAGTATTTCTGTCCCGTAAAACATCCCCGTACACATATGAAATCCTAAACATAGAAATAAAAACAAATAAAATTCATCGCAGTCAAGTAACAAATAATATCAAAATATCAACAACATGACTTTATATGTTTTCTTTTGATTTATTTACCAATAAATAAATCTAACTACATGCAAAATTCGGGTTTACTGAAAAAAAAAAACAAGGAAGCCGCTAAGTTAGGTTCAGTTGGCAAACTGGTACCTTGAAACTGCAGTGCGTTTGGAAGTCTCGACTGCAACATACATCATTTTAAGAAACAAAACCCCCAGAAAACAGAATAACACGTAAAGTTTAGAATTACACTCATAAATTGTTTAGTCATTTCCGTCCGCATGTATGCAACAATGAATTTTGATTATTTTTTCCTCATTATTTCTTTGTGATTTCAACCAATCAACTGGCTGTCGAAACACAACTCTGACCGAAACTTTTATATGAAATAGTATACATCTGCACATTTTTACCCTGGTCCAAAGGTCACAATGGCCATCATCTTGTATTTTGATTTCCAGTTTAGGGCTGTGCTCTGTACGGTGGCTTTTTAAAGAACATTCTATGGTATTATAAAGTTTCAATCGGAGTTATGAAATGTATGCAATACCATAGAACGTTCGTTAACAAGGCATCGTACAGAGCACTGCTCGAAACAGATAATGTAAATATGAGATGATGGCCGTTGTGACTTTTGAAATTGGGTCAAGGTAAAAATAGCATGCACCCACACATTTTTATATGCTATCTATCTTAACCAAATATAGTGAGATACAGACGGACATACAGGATGACAGTAGGACTACATCCAACAAACAGTTATCCTTCTGTTAGAAAACCTCGACCTGGAGCTTGAAAACGAAATTAAACATGGTATAAATTCCTTTCTCCATATGTTTAATATAAAGCACGGGGATTCTATTTGGAGTTTAAATAAAGACCTGAAAAAATCGTTTCCTAATAAAGGCCCCCTCCTTCCCTGCAAGTCTTTTAGAACTCGTGTTTACTCGCTATGCAGACACGGTGCACTTAATCCTTGATATGGGGCAGCCCCTAGACATGTTCGTTGCTTAGCCTGTGCTTTGCACAAGGCGAACAAACACCCCCCTCCCCACTGCCATCTTTACTCCGGAGTATTATTGGAAATATAACGGACTGAGTACTGAAACGGGCGGCGTGATGTTGCCCCTACCTCCCTGCAAGTCTTTCCAGAACTCGTGTTTACTCGCAATGCAGACACGGTGCACTTAATCCTTTGATGCAAACGTCTAGACACGTTCTGCGTCGTTGCTTAATCCTTTGCTTCGCATAAGGTAACCCCCTCCCCCACTTTACCAAACTTTTTAGGTTACTGTTGTTTTTGTGTATTTTGGTTATTTTTTGTGCGGATATCCGCAGTATGTAGGGCCTTAATAAGAGATTGATGGTAAATTTTCTTTTTTTCCAATAAAAACTTATCGACAACCGCCTCCCCCATCTAAAAAATAGAAGCGCCAGGGTTCTAATTAGGAAACGGTTTCCTAATAGAAGCCCCGGGGCTTCTATTTGGTTTCTAAATGAGCGCCTGAAATTTTCCAGTTCCCAAATAGATGCCCTGGGCCTTTTTCGGAAACCCCCAATACTACTTTGCTTTTTCTTGCGACAAAAACGTGTTTCTTAAAAGCCTCGTAGTTATCTTGAAATTTCTCCAGCACCCAGTTTGAGATTTCTAGTATTATTTAATCTATAAAAAGTAACGAAGAAATTAATCCGTCTTGTTGCATGTCGTAAATTTTATAGCATTTTAAAAAATGTTTTGTTAATTTCCAAAATTCAATGTAAATTTCAGTGTAATAGCGCACTTCTCAAGGAGGCATTATATCTTTCGATTTATTAACTGAGCAGAGAAAAAACTCTGTACTATTGAGAAGCAATTGTGTGGAAATTGTTTGACAGTATTCTTCTTGCAGATTTGTCTTTATGATTATGTTTCAAATTACACCCTTTTCAAGACTGTAAGTCGGCTGAATGCTGTTTCAATAAAATTTATAAATGAAGAGTTTAGGAATACAAATTTTATTGAAAATGATTTTTTTTTGCTTTATGCAAATCATGATAAAAATACCACAATGCTTTAGTCTGGGACTTCTTCTAATTCCAAGTTAATGCTAACAAAAATCTTGAGTGGGTGCTTAATTTCCTGTTCTTCAAAAGCAGTGGAATAATCCTTTTATTCATCAGGTCATATTAAATTGACCATGTAACATTTACACAAGAGTAGATTGCCATTTAGTGTTTAGTCAGGTGCTCAAGTAGATAGCAGCATATACTTGGGCTGAGTCTTCATCGCTATCGAGGCGAAATGATACATAAGCCAGAACCCTGGAAGTTGGATCCAACGCTGGTATAAGAGTGTTCCGCTTTTTGGGAGTCGAGCCTATACGAGCGCATCATTATCTATAATTATATCTCGGTATGGTTGTTGATAAATGAGACAGACTTTTTTCTTTTCATCTCTTTTCAATCAATTTTATTACAAAGAGAAAATTAAAATGAAATAAGATTACTGTTTAACCATAATCTAAAGCCTCATTAATTTTTAAATTATCTCTGACTTTCTACCTGGCTTAATTTAGTCAGTTCTTCCTAATCCTCTAATGACGTGCGTAAATTGAATACGGGAATTATCTCGTTGAATTCAGTGGCCCAAAGGACAACTAAAGCACAATATACACAAATAAACAAAGCTAAAAATTTACACTTAAAATACTTGTAGAATACTCAACACTTTGGAATATTTCGCCATTTTCTCTAATTAGTAATTTTAATGCATCATAGCTTTCAGCCTCAGCTACATCAGATGCAGGATTTATACTGATCATTAAAAGTATGTGCGTATGTACACATTTGAGTTTAAAGAAACGTATTTCTGGCTAAATTTTTAGCCTGAATTTGTTAAAATTTTGGTGAAATCTAGTGAATTGGGCTATTAGTTTTTAGCAATTACAGAAAAGAATTTACAGAAATTTTAGCCAAAACCAATTTTGTTTGAAAGGTATCTCCTACTGGAATTTTAATAGATTATAAAATTTTGATGTATGGTGGGCATACGCGACACTTGGTGATTATTTTGCGATTCGCCGAAAATTGAGGGAAATGTTGACAAAAACGTATTTTTCGTGCAATTGTAACTCTCACCAGGAAAATAGCTTTGTTGAGTTTTATGTCATTCAAAATTTTCCATAGAAATAGTCTCACTGTCCTAAAACTTCAGTAAACGGTAGCGAATAGGAAGGAGCAGACATGTTTTTTTTTTCAAAATTGGCGGAAATGTAAACCTATGATTTGACTCCAGGTAGCCATAACTGTCCTCAAAATTTTCCTGACCGAATTTGGAACTAAACAATTACTTAGTTATTACTTTTTAGTGAAAAAATTGCTAAAAATAATAGCGAAATGATTTTATAATAGCAATATGGCTGTACTTATGTAACATTTTGGTGAACATTAGCAGACTTTGTTCCTACCTGTTTTTTTTTTGGTGATTCACTAAATTCTGGGTTAAATATTGACATGACGCAAGAGAAACCCTTAGTTTCTTGAATTTTGTTTGAAAATTGCTGTCATTGAAACTTATAAGATACGAGAAAATACTGGCAAAAATATCTTTGAAACTTTGATTAATGTTAGGGGTATAACCTTACTTTCTTACTAAACTAATCTGCAATAAAAACAGGAAATATTGGCAAAATTTCAACCGACATCAGGTATATGGCCTGTCTGTCTTGCAATTTTAATAAAGCAAAGCAGATATGAGTAATTTGGACAAAAATTGATTAACGACATCGGACATTTACCTCTACCCGGCTATTGCTTTTTATGGGGAATTATCTGGCTATTATCGTTTGTTGTAAACATTTTTACATTAAAAGCTTCACTGACGCTTTGAACATGTTATGTCTACATATCGTGGTAAAAAGTTATAAATACTGGCATTAGTATTTGTCAGCTTGGGCTTTCTCAATACAGTCTCATTGTTAGTTAGAAAATGAATTCTGTTTAAATATGGTGGCGAAATTTCTCGTAGAGTGTAAGAGCAATTTTCTGCTAATTTTGGGAAACGAAACATTATGGACATCCAAACAAAAGCAGTCCTTGTAGTCATGAATGTGTAGTTATGAACGTATCTCATGGAAGGTACGAATTCAAGGACAGATATTTAAAGCATGAGAAGCCGACAACTGTGACTGCGACCGTTTTACACGTAACACCTTAAATTTACAAGTCTTAATGTGACATTTCATGTATATCAAATGTAATGGACATTATACGTGCATCATGTTACACTGACAACTGTGAAGAGGAACATTATAGGGGCACCATGTTACACTGACAACTGAGAAGGCGAACATGATGCGTGCATGGTGTTACACTGACAACTGTGAACGTGACCATTCTGCATTACACATCATACGTGAACACTATCTACATACTGACAAGTTTGGATACAAGCATTTTATGTGCGTCATTTAGATATAAAGAGAAATATTAATCACTTGGCTAAATATAAAAAAGTTGGTTAATTTCTCCTTTTTTATAGATATTTGGTTTAATATTCTTTTTACAGACACGCCATTGGAAGGAACATTCTTTGGGCAAGTTTGAACCCTTTCTAAAAATAGCATACTAACTTTTAAAAAGAACGATATCTCCAACCACCACCCCTCCCGTAACTTCACACCATTGTAAATCAGATTTTTCCTTAATTATGGTCTTCTGTGCTCTGAAAATTTCCATTTTGTTAGAAAGAACATACACAAAACAGCTGGAGAAATTCTGGAAAGATGAACATGGCGAATTCGATCGTCATTTACTGAAGGTGACATTTTCGAATTCGACAAATTCGCACATTCGTCTGATCTTCCTGAGCTCCATTTTACTCTTCCACTAGCCCCTCAGTTAGAACGGTGTCATTCTTTTTTTTTGTTCCCGTCCATTCATTTTCTAATAAGTGATTTCCGCTTCGGTGTCAATATGATGTATGTATTATCTCAAAAGCTAGCACTCTAAGATGTGCTTCCCGTTTTAATTTTAATGCAATGTGTATTATCTGAAAATCGAGCATCAACTTTCCAAATTGTAGATCCAGCCCTGGCGTAAACGCTACTACTGCATTCTCTAGCATAGGAGTGACGGAGCCAATTTATTCATGATTTATTTCACTTAGTGCAACTATTTTATATGTATTTTTAAGCTTAGTCGCCCTTCCTCCTCTATCCCTCAACCCCCACCACCTCGTGCAAAACTCACAATGCGCTTTCCGACTCCACCAAACTGTAGCAAAAGCCTGTGGTCACCCATATAAGTACTAACCGGGGTTAATGATGTTTTCTGAGAGGAGGGGGCCATTGTGGAACTATATAGGGGTTAATGAGCATGCTAAGAAGACTGTACGTCCTCGAGGGAAATTGGTTTCACCCCTTCCGACGCACTCCATCTGCTGTGCTCCACAACATCCCTTCTCTTCGTACCGAAAAGAACTCTTAATCGCTTTTTAATTTCAAAATAGCATTCATCGAAGTGCAACGCGGTGCACGAAATCTTCTATCTTTGGGAATTTTACTTTTTAAGACTCAATTGTAGCGACGTTCCTTTGCTACTAAGTTCATTTGCGATCAGTTGTAGCTTCAGCCTTCAAATTTACTTTATTCAGCTGTAATAACGTTGCCTTAAATAACTTCATTTTCTTTCAGATGAAAACTGCTTCACTGGATATCAGTTGATTATCAAATCGATTTAGACACGCAACAAAAATTACTGCTTTACCAGACTGGAAAGGGTTCTCAAGTTATAGGTGAAAGTGAGACATTTTGGACTTTGACTGAAAAATATTTGGGAACAGGACAATAGACATAAAAGTTCCATTTCAGCTGGACAACATTTGTTGCATTGCAATGACTAAAAAAGAAGATTTGAACATTGTATGGCTTAATTTATAGACCGGTCAGAAAATTAATATAAACAAAGTGTTTCCATGGATCAGGTGACAACGTATTTCAGCGCTTGATAGTGTTATTAGACAGAATAAGCGTAGATCACTACTACAAAATTCACAAAAATGTGAACGTACTTTTTCTGCAAAGGTATATTATGATGTACAAAAAAATCCAAGGTGTTAATTATTTTCAAAATAAACTTGATGATCATTGAGTCAAAGGCATTTATTGAGTTGGAAAATAATATACTGCTACTTTTACAAAATACCTACCTTAAACTAACTTAGTAAATGCGGTTTTCTGCATAATAATCAATTTCGATGAGAGAACTTAATAGCTATGTGTTGTGTGCATTGAAATATATATTTCAGATCTGTATCTCAAACTTCCAAATCAGACTGCAAATTTTAAAAAGCCCCCCCCCCCCCTCAACCTTTCAAAATAGTGATCACTTCATATGTATCATCTCAAACGAACAAGTGTTAATGTGACCATTTTACGTGCATCATTTGACGCTTACAAGTGGGATTGCAATCACTGTATAGGGATCATGTGCTATGGACCGGCTTGAGTTCCTTTATTTTATCACATGAAACAGACAAATATAGATGCGACCATTTCTATTTTCAAATGTAAATGTATTACATAAATGTGTGAATGCGACTCTTTCATGCATATTCAAGTGTTAATGCGAACTTATTTTGCATCCGACCACACAAGATACCAACACTGCACTCCCAAAAGAAAACGGTTTAAAGCTGTGTGTATGTTAGTTTTTAGTATTATAAAGTGACTTACAGAATAGGATAAGGTTCAGAATTTTAAAAAGAGGCTTCAGCCAGAGTTTCAAAGAAAATAAGAGAGGTAAAGTTTAATTTTTCACTAACTAGTGTTGTACCTTTGAATCTAAAATACATTAAGAACAATAACCATCTTACATGTTATCAAAACAATGTTTGTGGTAACAGATGTTTGTGAAAGTAGTACCTAAACTTTATACAGTGACCATTTTTTGTGTTAAATATAAACTTGTTAGGAAACATTTTCTGCTGAAACCAGAACTTAATGAAGCAGCATGAAAGTAACAATGACCACCCCAATCAAGGTCTTCATTTTTCTTAACACACGCGCACTATTATACTTATCAAAACGCCAGACCTCAGAATAAGAAATCTCCGACCCTTAAAGAAACATTTAAGTACTGGGTGGGAGATGGAAAATGATATCGTCTCTTCCACTTCGTCAATGCCCAAGCATTCAAGATCTATTGACTAAATGGCTTAAGTGGGGATTTGTCAAAATACCATTCATCGGAGTGCGACAGTAACAGAAAATAAAATATTTTGCTTGCCGGATTTTAATCATTTAGCGTTCAATATTTACCAGATCCCTTTGCAACAAAGCGCCTTTCTCGACCAATTCTAGTTTCATTCAATTTTGTTTGATTCGCTTAGAATAACATGGCCTTACATTTTCAATTCAAACGACTACAGCGATAGAAAAGTTTCCTTTATTCTCGACCACTTACTGAAAATGAAAATGGCTTCTCTGGTTCCCAGTGTGCTTTCAAACGCTTTTCGTCACAACACAAAACCTACTATTTTTGAAGGAATTATACAATTGCAGCTCATAGAGACATTTTTCAATTCAAGATATATCTAACGTTATTTTCAGGGGTAGGAAGTGTTATTTGAAGCAATTCATTTGATATGTATGCGTGTAAGAAATGTTTGCTTCACAAATCAGCATACGATAGTCCCTTTTTACATTAATGATGTGTCATTTTTATAACCCTCTTATATCTCGGTCGCTGCGCACACAAATTCAGTTTCATTTTTGGACACACCTCCCCCCACCCAATCCCCTCCCATCTTCATACCTTCAACCTCCACCCCTCAGAACAGACGATTATGTGTATAATTATGAGGGTAATTATGAAGCTGTTCCTTTAGCAAAGAAGCTGTTTATATTTCAGACGAAAATCAAGCCAAGCTCTGTTGTAGGAAGGATGAATGTGCTTGTGTAATTTTAGGGATTATGTGTCCACCATGCTGTTTGTGCTCGCTGATGTATGTCCATCTGAACGCAAGTGTGCCTGGTTGTTTTCCTCTGTGTAAGATTGTGTGTGGCTGTAATGTTGCCCTGCAATATATCACACAATGTGTGCAGTTTCGTTTTACTCTTACAGTTTCGTTTTACTCTTACAGTTTCGTTTTACTCTTAGAGTTTCGTTTTACTCTTACATCTCTACAATAAAAAAATCAACAAACATCTAAGATTTAAGCATTTGTGTTGCTAGGGTATGACAGCACTAGCCCTTCTCTCGTCCCTAACCCAATATTTCGGGACATATTCACTGTTTTATTGACTAAAACATTTATTGATTATTATTAATTTCTAAGGGCCTATCAATATATGATATAGTTTTTCAATAAGCAAACTAGAAAGCACAGCTTTAAGCTTTTGACTTACTCATTCCTGAGGCAATTAATATGACATTGGTGTAAAGGAAGACTAGAATATGTAGAATACGATCAAGAAATTCGCCAGCAGATTATTGAATGAGCTGTTAGCTTTTGGAATACACTAGCAGATTATAGAATGAGCTGTCAGCTTTTGGAATGAGCTGATAACTTATAGCACACGCTAGTAGCTTAGGCCATTAAACCAGCGGCTCTTTGTATACCAATTTGCCATACACTTATCCTTTCTGATCTTTAAAAACCGATGTTGATCAAGTTCCTTATTCTTAGGATTTTTGCATCTGATTTTGTGAATGATAAGAGATATTGGTCGTATCATTGACATCGTAAATATGGTAATTTATGTAAATCTTGATGTAATGCAATTATGTAAATTAAGTATGAAGCATTTGCATAACATAAGGCCCAACTGAGCTTAACCGCATAAGTATTTTTTGACGTCAAAATTCTTACCTCTGTTGAAATGTCCCAATGTGTTTCTTTTGTCAGATTTTCAAATGCTTTTAAATGCTGTTAGGAAGACGGACTTTTTCAGACTTGCCTTCAGTGCTTACTGTAGTGTGCCCTATAGTTTCTTTGTGGATTCCGTTTTTTTTCGTCTTCTCCGTTCAAGCCCACTTAGTTCCCAATTTTTCAGTATCTCGCTTGTCATGTATTTAAAGAAATGCCTCTCCTTTGAGTTACAAATTTATCAGATTTACCAGATATCAGATTTCAGAACTGTAAATTGAATAAGCTAAATTTCTGTTAGAACTATATCAGTCATATATAATGTAAGGTCAGTATAATGAGTTATGATCTGTTCATGTCGATATTTTAATAATCTTTAGCTTTGCTCTGATGTAAAATGCAGCAAAATCTGAAAATCCATGAATAAAACCCACATTTTTATGCATGTGTTTGTCTTATAAGCAATGCATGATATTAAACTAATTGTACAACCTACCTAGCACAACATCTTCTTCAATAAACGTTTTCTGCATATCAATCAATTCAATGAGATAACCTTGTAACTATGCATTTCATAATGTGCTGTCAAGTCTGGGTCAAACAACTCCCTCATTGTCCTTCCCTAACATGCAAACAGTGATTGCAAAGATTTTATGCATATTAACACAACCTACAAGTGTGAATGCACCCTTTTACGTGCATCATTCGAAATTAGCAAGTGGGAAGGCGACCATTTTATGCATATGCAAATGTTAAAACTTATATTGCATTTAAAAATATCACATACCAACACTGCATGACCAAAAAGCAAAGTAAAAAGCTGCCTGTGTTATTTTTTCTTAACATAAAGTAGCATTCAGGAAGGATAAAATTCGAAATTTTAAAAAGGGGCTTCACCCAGAGTTCCAAACAAAACAAGACAGGTATATTAAATTTTTTATTATCTTTGAAACGTTGTAGGTTTGAATTTGACATCTTACATTATATCAAAAACAGTGTTTTAGTGACAGATTTTTGTGGAATTAATACTTCGTGGAATTAATAAGCTTTACATAATGACCTTATATTTACTAAATATGAAGTTGTTAGAAAACATTTTCTTCTGAAACTACAGCTTAATTAAGTGATATAGTTGAAGGAGCTTGAAAGGACGACAAATAACAATCACCCAAACAGCCCGACTCAACCAGTCAAAATGTTTTACTTATGACACGCACACTCAAACTGTCGTTGGGAATGTTATTTTCCGTTGGGTGCATCTTCGTACCCAACAAATCTGAGTTTTGTCGATCTTATTGAGCTGAAACACCCCCGGTCATTTCCTTAATAAAAAATTTTGAGTATATATTTTTTTTCAGTTTCTTCAAAATACACAATTGGTCCCTTTCAACTTACCTAAAGTGTGCCTCTCGTTTCGATATCGACGTGAGGTGTGTATTAGGTGGAAGAAGGTTTCAATGTTGGATAGGAGGGGGATTGATCTTCAGCAAAAAATGGTATCGTCTCCTCCACCCCTTTAAGTTGTGCTGAATACAAGCCTTAAGCCCTCCATTGAAGGGCAACGCTTTGACAGAAAATAAAACGTATAGTTTACTTGCGGTACTTTACTTCTTAAAACTCAGTTTTTAGCCAGACCCCTTTGCTACAAAGCACATTTTTGTGATCACATCTAGTTTTATTCAAACGACTAAAGTAAACAAAACTTTCCTGTATTATCTTCTTCTTGCTGAATATGAAAGCTGCTTCACTGAATAATGTGTTATTTTTATTATGCTTTCATATCTCGTTTGCCCGTACACTCCCATTCAGTTTCAAAATGTTAACTCCCAGTGGCCGTATTTAGAAGGGTTGACTATGCAGTAAAGTGACTCTGTTAGATACTCCGTTAGCAAACCAAAATATCAAAAGTGAATTTATACATTTAGCATGTTTATCCATATAATAAGTTAGTCCAAAAACTGTTTGCATGATACAGTTAGAGTCGTTAATTTTATTTGTAATGAGTGAGGTTACCTATACCTTTCCCTTTTGTGAATACGAAACTGCAAAGAAGGATATTTACATGTCTATGACTTTTTGAAACGACTTTAATTTGTGGAGTTAAGACAGAAACAAGCCTTTTAACCTCACGAATTTATGAGTTCGAATGCAGCTAGAACTCAATCATAAAACGGAAACCAGACAGACACTTACAAGGAGCACTGTCAGTTTTCGTTTCCTAGTATTCACCGATGTAGGATCAACGTCAGAGTTTGGTTGATTATGGCAGTCGAAACAAGCTTAGTTTGTTTTTTAATTTTGCATAACCTTGTATAGATGTCTGGAGAATATTAGAGTCGCCATCCAAGATCACTCGGATTATGAAATAACGTTAGCAGTTATAAAATACACTGCCAGCTTACGACATTCCTTTCTGCATAGTAATGAGCTCCATAAAGACAACTTAGTAGACAACATTTATATTCCAGATGCGCATCTCAAACTTCAAAAACAGATTTTAGATTTTCAAAGTTCTCAAAAAAGCTAGATGAATTTTTATAGACATCGTAAAAGTAAACTTGTGCAGCCTTTGAGAAAACAGAGAATTCTCAACCTCGGGCTTCCTGCCTCCAACCAAAGGCAGTCGTGATATTTACATTGAAGTTAAATAATACTAAATCCACCATTCTTCATCAATAAATTCAGATATCAAGGTGTTTTTCATAAAGAAAATCTTAGCGATTTGAAGATTTGCTTTTTTCAAATATGTTGTCAAGTCTGGGAAAAACAATTATCTCACTCTCCTCCTTGAATACGAGAGCAGTGATTGCGAAGATTTTATACATATACCTACAATTAACAAGTGTGAATACGACCATTTTACATGCACCATATGACCGTTACAAGTGGGATTCTGACCACTGTGTAGGTATTGTGTGATACGGATAAGAATAACTGCCTTTATTTTGCTCTACTCTACTCAAATTGATAAATGTAGATGCTCCTATTTTCGAGAGTATCTTATTAAGTCATTTTATGCATATTCCAGTGTTAATGCCCACTTGTAATATTATAGACTGCATTCGAACACATCGCACACCAACACTGCACAGCTGTGTGCGTTATATGTTCTTATTATTAAGTAACGTTTAGCATAGAATAAGGTCCACAAATTTAAAAACAAGCCTCCCTTAGAGTTCCAAAGAAAACAGGACAGGTGTGTTGTTTACTAACTGTGAAGCGTTGTAAATTTTGAATTTAAAATTTGTTAAGAACAAGGACCGTCAGGTATTGCATTAAAAAGCAGTTTTCTTTCTGCTATTTTTTGTGAGAGATGTTTGTGAAAGTAATACCTAAACTTTATACAATGACTTTTTTTATCAAATATGAACTTGTTAGAAAGCATTTTCTGGTGAATCCATAACTTAATAGATTAAGTAATGTAGCTAAAGGAACTTGAAAGGAGGATACTCAATAACAATTGTTGTGTATGTGGGTTCTTTAAGATTAAATAATAGACCATGTTTTTAACTTCGTATTTCTTAAGCGACTAAACACGTGGATTTACAAAGACATCAGTTCCAAGAAATACAGGATATAACGACCTTATAGGAAATATATAAAATAATTGATAACCACAGAAACCTCAAACTATAACATTTTCCGCCTTCTTGAAAAAACTCGACATATTTCCTGCAGTATCATTTAACTGATAGAATTTTGTCTTAGGTTACAACACAAGATTACTGTTTTACTCGACCTTGAAGCCTGTTAAGTCTCACTGACATGAGCTGCTTAACACATTCATACCATTTTGTTTTCACACTTAGCACTGTTTTGTTTTACATTATTTTTCAACAACAGTAAATTCAAACCACGTCAAATAACCATAAAATAAGCTAAAACTACTACATTTCACATAGTTTCAATCAGCCTAGATGGTTTATTACGCACTCTTGATGGATACCTCCTAGTTTTCTCAAATTTACAGAGACTGATTTATTTCCTTGGCCGTTTACCTAAGGTTCATTCTGTTCACATGCACTGTCACGCTTTTCGGACATAGTACTCTGATGATTGTTATTTGATACACGCGGAAATAAAACAGGCTCTGGCTTACTCTCAACAGGGCTGTCACTTACCGAATTATCTTTTTGTGGTAAGTCTACATGATAAGCCAAACGAACTTGATCTATGTGTCTTTTCCAGATGTTGTTTTCAACTTGAACTCTGTAAGTTGCTGGAGCTAGTTTTTTCACTATCTCTCATTTGTCTTTTTGTCTATAATCCCTAACATTAACAGGATCTCCATCATTTATTTGTCTTTTCTCTTTATAATATTTTGCTTGTTTTTGTTTTACGCTACGATCTAGATCGGGTTTTAAAAGTCTAGTGGTGTACTCAATCTTCGTCCTAAAAATAACTTACTGGGTGTAACATTTGAAACTGTGTGCTGAGTTGATCTATAATTCAGAAGAAAACGAGTTAATCTTTGAGCAAGAGTACCTTCTAAATTTTTCTTGAGATGTGTTTTGAATGTTCTGACTACTTCCTCTACCTCGCCGTTGAAAGCTGAGTGTGCTAGTAGGCTTAAAATGTGTTTTATACCTAAATCTTTCGAGTAGTTTTCAAATTCGGCGGAAATTAGTGAAGAACCATTATCTGTCACAATTTGCAGTGGTAACCCATGTGACAAAAACAAAACGAGTTCTTTCTAACTACTTCTAGCCGTTTTGAATACGAATCTATGACAAACATGAACATATTTCCTTGAAACGGACCTTCAAAACCTAAATGCACTTTAGCCCATGGCTGCGAAGGCCATGTCTAATTATTAGGCGCTGCATTGTTGCATGTTCCCTAAAAATGGAACAATTTACAACACATTGTTCTATTTGGTGGTCAATATTCGGAAACCGCATACGAGCTCAGACTTCATTTTCACAATATCCCAATGACTCTCATGCAACTGATTCATAATCATATCTGGTAACTTGTGTTGGTGCCCTTGACAGCATATCTGAGTTCACATTCAGCGCAGATTTTTGCACACGATTTTGAAAATATAACCAGACAAAAGAATAGCCCACCTTTGTATTCTGGTTGCTGCAGTAACAGGAGTGTCACGTTTCGGTTAAAATATATATGTCAACGGTTCGTGATTTGTAATCAACGTAAATTCCCCAGCGTAAACGTATTGATGAAAATCGATTGATTCCAAAAAATAATCGCTAATCCTTCTATTTCTAACATGAAGTACGCACGTTCTTGTTTTGTCAACGTTCTTGAGGCGTACGCAATTGGTCGTTCCATGCATGCGGTTAAGTCAGGGTGAGAAAAACACGAACCTACCGTATATTCTGAAGCAACAACAATGAGATGTAATTCCTTCTTCGGATCATAATGCACTAGTATGGGTGACGTGATTAATTTGTGTTTTAACGTCTTCAATGCTTCGTCACACTGTTTGGACCAATTCCGAACCGTCAAACAATCACAAATGAAAAATATTTAGCTTTCTCTTGCATGAAAGTACATTTCTCAGGGTTCAATTGTATATCATACTTGCTGAACATTTCCAACACCTTTTCTTCATTTGCAAGTGTGCTGCGTCATCGGGAACTGTGATGATGCAATCATCCAAAATGCACCCCAAATATGGAATTTTGTCCATGACTTCTTGAAATTCGCCAGGCGAACTAGCTACCCCCATACGGTAACCTACGGTAACAGAACAGACCTAGCCAAGTGTTAATTGCAACCAACTTTCTAGATTCTTTGTCTACGTTGATACGTTTGTCTTAAATCCAGTTTCGTGAACTTTTTACTCCATTCAGATTCACAAACAAATCTTCAGTCTTGGGTAAATGATACTGCTTGACCTCACGCTTGTCATTAATCGTGATCTCGAAATCCCCACATATTCTAATTGACTCATCCAGTTTGACTACTGGTACTATTGGAAATGCATAGGGCAAAAAAGGACCCCTTCTTTCTCACGCCTACGGATGTCATTTCCTACTCTTTCCTTCACAGCATAAGGTACGGGTTTGGGTTTATAGAATGGTGTGTTTCGTTCCAGGAGAGGCGCTCTGTGCTGCAGGTTTACCAGCAACGGTCGCATTAGTACATTTACGGCTAATGTGCCCCGTCTTCTTGCTTTTATGACATACCTTATTACTGCCTTATGACTGCTTGTGGAAACAGCTGTCTGGGTCGTGACCCGTCTTCCCACATCGCCAACACACCTTTCCCTGATCTTTCTTAATTGGAACTCCTTCGTGAATTATCGCAGAATTCCAGAGATTTTAGTGTGTCCAGTTCCGTTTCACCGCGCAATTTCTTCCTTATTCCGGAATCACTCCGACAACACATTGGTCCCTCAGAGCTTTATTTAAAAACTTGCCAAAGTTACAAGTGCCTGCCATGTTTTTCAGGGCTTTCATATACTTAGCAGCAGATTGATTGTCCGACTGCACAGTTTTATTAAGCTTGTAACGTTCAATGATCTCTGATTGCTTGGAACTTACGTGTTGTTGGACTATTTCACCAAGTCTTGATATGTCTGGTCCTTGGGCTCTTCTTAAGCCAGCAAATGTTTCAATTAAGGTAAGTAATATAGCGCGTCTTTTCCTTTGATCTTCTATCCCATTAGCCTCAAAGTACTGCTCCAGTCTTTCAATATAATCTTCCCATTTCTCCGACTGATATTCGAACAATTTTCCAAACACTGTGGTGTCGGCCATTTTAGATTAAAACAAAAGTGTTCAGAGCGTAGTGACCTAATTTCAGAGTTAATTATTAATTTCACATCAATAGTTAATTCAGTAAATTATCCTGTAAATTTCAATTCACAGGTTAATTATTTTCATACGTTTTATTTAATCCCATTCTGGTCGCCAACAGCAATAACCGACTCAACCAACCTCTACCTTAACCCTAACGCATGCAAAATCTGTAATTGATACTGTTATCTTCGTATCCTTTTTTGTTACGGTTGACGTCACAAAGGTTTTATTAGAACTTTAATAAAGTGTACACAGATGGCTTTACAAACTAAATATCTCGCTCAAACACATGCAACGCCACCCAATCCACTGAGCACGTAGCACCACAAAGCTACGGTACATGTACACTGGACTTGATGCCATGCCACAGTATTTAATATTGCAGTAACAAGTGGATTGGCCATAATTATTCTCTTATTTGAGAAAGTAAAGGGTGAAATAAATTAAGGTGTTACAGGTAAAAAATGTTGTCATTGCTGGGAAGTATTACGTATTTCATGATTAGAAATCTTAAATAAATCACCCTAGTTAACTGCTATGGATTCAATAGCTTTGAGCCAACATTGGACCTCAATCCATATATGTGGTTATAAGCAAATATATATTTGTTCTCGAGAGAGGAACTCGTTAAATCTATTCTAATTCGATTTTGCTTTGTCTTTACCAATTAAAACATCTATATGACAATGGAAAGACAACTAAGGTCTCCATTTGTCTTTCTTATTTACATTTTACATTTTTCGCCACGGATTGACTGATAGAGAGAGAAAATGAGAGATAGATATAGAGAAAGAAGGGCCTAAACAACGTTACATAAGATGTACCTCGGGCACCTTGACCTTCTAGGTCACGATCAAGGTAAAAAGCGGAAGTTGACAATTATCTCGAAAACGATTAGAGACAGGGCAATAATTTTGAGCTCATTTTGACACTTTGAACCTTAAAACGTCACATAAAAGGTGCATCAGTGAGCTTGACCTCCTGGGTAACGATCAAGGTCAAAACCTTAAGTTGACTATTATCTGGAAATCAGGCGCGAGTAGGGTTGGATCGTCTTGACAAAAGGGGGAGGATTAGGGATGGGATTGTTTGTGCACTCAAGGTGATTGAGCGTAGTAGTGGCGCAAGTAAATATTCAGTAGCAGTGAAGATGGCAAGGGGGGACTAAACAAAGACTAAACAACGTTACACAAGAGGTGCCTCAGTGACCTTGACCTTCTGGGCCACAGTCACGGTAATAAACGGAAAATTCGCTATTTTATCGAAAACGGTTAGAAACAAAGCAATTTTGAATTCATTTTCGACAATTTGGGCTTAAACAAACTTACATAAGAGGTATCTCGGTAAAATTGACCTTCTGGGTAGCAGTCAGAGAGAGGAAGTTGACTATTATCCAGAAAATGATTAGAATAGAGCGATTCTGGGTTACTTTTGAACCCGTTGGGCCAAAGCGACGATGAAGAAGAGGTACTGCGTGAGTTTGTGGTTTTGTGTCATAATTTAATAGAAATATTTACTTTAGTGGTTTCTGCAAGTGGGCTAATTCTGCTATGCAACGCAATTCTGTCTAGTTTAAACAAGGTTTTGTATAATTTGGAAATGCTGATATCACACTTAAGAGCGTTGTAGTATAGTGTGATTCAGGTACATGTCCACTTATCATCTAGTAAATTCTTTTCTTCATTTATTTCTGAAATAAAAAATATTCAAAAATTTATGCATTACTTTTGACGCAAGTTTCCCATGAAATGAGAAATGTTTACTATCCACTGGAAAAACATTATGATAATTATTATGATTTTTTACTATTATTTTTACTTTGATTATTGTTATTATTATTATTATTATTATTATTATTATTATTATTATTATTATTATTATTATTATTATTATTATTATTATTATTATTATTATTATTATTATTATTATTATAATTATTATTAGTATTATTATTATTAGTAGTAGTAGTAGTAGTAGTAGTAGTAGTAGTAGTAGTAGTAGTAGAAGTAGTAGCAATAGTAGTAGTAGTAGTAATAGAAGTAGCAGTAGCAGTAGTAGCAGCGGCAGACGTAGCAGCTATATCAGAAGTAGTAATAGTAGTTAAAGTAATAACAGCAGTAGCATTAGATCTAAAAGTACTAGAAAAACCAGTAGTAGCTAATTAGTAGTAGCTAAAAGTTTTGCAACAGCATCAACACTGTGAATCCGATTGCACAACAAGCCCAAATTTTTCTGTTGCTATACGTGGTTTCATTTCTCCGTGATCCCTATAAAAACAGAGTGGATATTTTTAAAGTTTCTCTTCTGTTTTATAGTACTATTTTCGTGGATTCCCCAGTGGATCGCTAGATAGTGCATTACCTGCAATGCGGAATAAACAGTATGAACATTTGTGTAAGTAGCTGTCACAAGATGGTATTTGCTTATCTTACAAAACTGAGATTATGAAAATATCCTAAGGGCCATTAATTACGTTATTGACCTATTCATAAATGCAAATTTACGTAAATTACAACACAATACAATTACATACTTTATAGCAGCATAGATAAATCATTATCACCTTTAACTCGACAACTATCCCAAGAGCCATTTTGCCGATAACATTTTTGGACACGGTCTTTTTTAACAGACCCTTTATCAGCAAGTGGATACACTGACTAAGTGATAAAAAGCTTGATATAATTAACAAATTATTTTATCAAGTCAAAAAAGCATTAGATATCATGGCAGGACGGTGTTATCAAGAACACGAGTAGCCACCACAATACGGAGCCATCTCTTGCCATGGCATTTGTTTCGTACCTTGTATTGATACGCCTTATTATGACTACCCTTTTCTCTTTGACTTTATTATTTCCATTTAAACCAGATGATATAAATATTTTAAGTATTTGAACGAAAATACACATATTATTATTCTCTTATTTGAAAGAGCAAAGCTAGAATTAAACTAAGTTTTTTTCGGGTAAAATGTGTAACCATTATCGCTAAGAATTAATTAATACATATTTCAAACATAGAAATCTAACCTAAGAAGTCCCAGTCAACTGCTGTGTATTCGATAACTGTATTCGATAACTCAGCAGCTCTGAGCGGACATTGGACTGACATCCATATGTAAGTTTATACGCATTTTTGTACATCTGCTCCTCTCGAAATGATCTCATTTGATTTAATCCAATTAAGTTTTGCTTGATCGTTACAACTTAAAAAAAAACATATTTATGGCAAATGCCGGTTCCGTAGGATGCACAAAGGAAGGGCAACTAACCTCTCCATTTCTTTTGTTTGTTTAGATTTAACAGAACAAACACCATATTTTAAGACTTTTAACCAGACTTCTAAGGAATACACACTAGAAATTTTTATATTAATAAGAAGCTTCTGTGGTTACAGGTTTGAATTTTAGTAACTTTGGAAACAAAGAAGTGATTTTCTATTAAGTAAAGATAAAAACTAAAATGTATAAATTCTACATACTGTTTTCTTTTTTATGGTATGTAATGTAGATATTGCGGTGGAAAGTGAGCGGTTTTAATGGGTTTATTTTATTAAAAATAAAATGATTGATTGATTGACTGATTAGTTTACTGATACATTGACTGACTGATTCATTCAGTCACTGACTTGGGTTATGGGGGCAATAATGTATGTCGCAAACTGATATGAATATTAGAGCCTAATTAAAATTTTATTTTGCACTTATTTTTTTCCTTTATTTTAAAAAATGAAACTTGTGTGATAGATTTTAATGAAAGTATTCTTTATTTCAATGATGACAGTTTGGAAATATTTTAACTTGTGTCAAAGCTATTAAGGTTTAGATTTGTTCCATTTTTATAGCGATGTGCCATTTTAATATAACTTACCTAATAGTGGTGGAGATTATAGACTAGCACTCAATCCTAACGTCCACTTGCCTCCTTCTTTGTCCCCAACATCCACAGAAACACACGCAACAAAGCCGCTGTTGGGAGATGATGACTTGGCAGTGGAGATATACAAACTACACAAACATAATGTCAGTTTCACCATTTTAACGAACCCATGACCATCACTCTTTTTGGTTTTAATAATGCTAATATATGAGATTATATGAGAAGAAGACGTGAAGCCAGTTGCACCTTTATTGACGTCCACTGTGCCTCGAAAGGTAGTTATTTTTTACGGGTCCCTCACCGTGATTCCTACAGGTCTATTTTCTACTATATACTTATCTTTCAGTAAGCATCTGGCGTAACTTCATAAACCTATAAAATCAATTGCCCATTAGTATTAACTGCTAATCAGTTACGGAGGCGTCGTGACGTCGTGGCCAAAATATCCAAATTTCGGTCATAAATCATACAATAAAATGACAATTAATTAATGTGACTGAACATGAAATATTCTTGATATTTCTTGTAACCAGTTATATACTGAGTCGCAATAAGCCAATATATCTTTCTTTATACATTTTTATTTATTTATATATAATTATCTGACTTTCTATTAGAAAATGCCTGTGTTATCTATGTGCGTTCCGGTAAATATTGAAAACTTATTGATAAGGCGATTTATTGATTAGATTACAGCATTTCCCTGCTAAGGTAACGATACAAAATGATAAAAACAAGCAAAGAGATGAACCCAAATAAGAGTGTTTCTTTGTATTTAAATAAACACACATGATTTTATTAGTTCTTTTTTAATTTCAGGTTCTATATTCAAACAAATGGCAGCAAAAGTAGAGTCGAGCGATAATTGGCAGTCAGAGAGGACCGCGTTACAGTGTAACGGCTACATGTTCGACAACTCCATGGCAACCAATGTAACATTTGTCGTCTCGAATACTCGAAACATATCAGGTATTCTTTGACTATCGGTAGAAACGTATGTCACTTATACTCCGACTGTTCGTCTGTAGATTTAATGCCTATTTTTCAGCTGTCTCTATGCATATTTAGTGCCTATATTCTGGCTAGCTTTCCGTGGATTTGTGATGATTTTTTTCTGATGTCTGTATATAGATTCATTGCCTATTTTCTGGCTATCTTTCTGTAGATCGATGTTGATTATCCGAATGTCTGTAGGCAGATTTATTGCCTAATTTTCCATTTGTCATTCTGTAGGTTTTCGAAATTTCCCACACTTTATCTGTAGTTATTTCACATGTCCTCTGGTCCTCGTCCTACTTTCTATTTCTACATGATTGACCGTAAGTATGTGTGCATGTGTTCATATGTGGTTATGTGACCCTTAGCGGCTCAGCTACAACTCTTTAAAAAATAAAGAGCATAACTTTGAGGTTCCTTGACCTCAGATTGCATGTCCCAGGAGCCACATATAAGACCCTATTAAGTTGGTGTATGAGGCCAAAAACTCTCCCTCTAGTATTTAACTCGCCGTAATCAGACGAAAAAACGGTCTTTTACAGGTGAGAAAAATAGATTTCACTGAATCATTTCGAACTGCAGGTTGCAGTTATTGAAAAAAAATATTTTCGATCACGAATTTTTTCTTACTTTTTCTTTTCAGGAAATTTCCTTTGAAAAGTAATTTTCTAAAAGTAATACCAACGACCTATTTTTCGAGCTAATTACCTCCATCCCACCCCGCTGTCAACCTCTCCCATGAGGCTAGATTTAACCCCTTCACTACGACATAAGCGCATACGAATTCCACAAATTCTCCAACACATCCCCTCAGATAAAACTGAAATAAAGTTACATGGAACACGCGCAGTCAGCCTATCCCATGATGCTAGATTTGTGGCGTCCGCCTATCCCATGATGCTAGATTTGTGACGTCAGCCTATCATATGATGCTAGATTTGTGACGTCAGCCTATCCCATGATGATAGATTTGTGGCGTCAGCCTATCCCATGATGCTAGATTTGTGGCGTCCGCCTATCCCATGATGCCAGATTTGTGACGTCAGTCAGTAACAAAAATAAGGCTTTACAAACAAAACACTTAGGAATCACCCTGCCATGAAATCTAGACAAAATAAGACCAATTTATTCAGTATGTGGTGTATAAAATGAATAATGTTTTATCTTGTAAAAGAGAGTAGAGGACAGATTGGGGATATTGTCTCATATTTCTTTTGGGATAAGTTCCCATCTCGAAAAAATGTAGAAATCGTATTATGTTCGATTTTTTCTGTTCCTATTTTTACGGATGTTTTTTTTTATTTTGTTATTAAACATAATGACAAAACCTCAAGGATATGGACTTTTTCGAAAAAAAGATCCTCTACCAGCCTTTGACACTATAAGTAGAAGCTGAAAGACGAGTCTGATGAGGCATAAAGGGCTTTGATAGGATTTTCAGAACAGTCCAAATACGAATGTTATGTTATTTTCATTTCACGATTTCTTGTGCAATTATGATCTCAAATAAATTAGATATTTTGGCATTCATCCGCCATCTCTTGCATAGCCACATTACAGCTATTATAAGTATGCGCGTTAAGTAGTAGCGTAGCTTGATGTTTCAATACTGAAAATACTACTGTGTATATTTACTTGTTATATACACTCTACAAATACCACTGTTTTTGTCGTAATCGAGGTTCAGAAGCTGATGATCAATTGAGAGAGAAACGCAGGACGATCAAGGCACACAAGTACATTCTAGCAAGCCGGTCGCCGGTCTTCTGGAAAATGTTTTACGGGGAGCTTCCTGAGATAAAAAGCGAGATAATCATCGATGATGTTGATCCAGACGCCTTCTTCAAAGTTCTCCGGTACGCGGCATAGTTACCTTATAGCTTGCTTGGGTGCTTTGGTTTCGACCGCCGATCGAATGCAGAGGGACTTATTTGACCATCATCAAATTTTTTGGCAATGCTCGTCCAGTACAAAAAAGTCATGTTCGAGTTGGCTTTCAAATCGATCAGACAAGTAAAACGGTTGCCAATCTTAGATTTTCTTCACCATTTTTGAAACTGTGAGATCCCTTTGATAACATAGATACATAATTCAAACATCGAAATGTTTCTCGTGTAACCCAAGAAGATTCAAAATGGCCACCATTTTATCCATAATTTCATGCTAACGTACCATACAATGGTGTTCTTTTATTATAATAACTGCTGTTTAGTGAGTTATTCCATTTAATTAATTAACTAATTTACCATTTAATGCCCAATTTCAATTTATATTTGTCTTTTGTCTATCAATCAACACATATCTCGTGTGTATACTAACATTGTAGCAAAATGCATTTCGCGGTCTATATTTTACATATTTCAGTCTTTTCCTTTTAAGGTACCTGTACACTGACGATATTGAACTAAACCCAGAATTGGTCATGTTTACATTATACATCGCCAAGAAATACATGCTGACCATACTTCGTACAAAATGTACGGAATATCTCGACAAACAGCTCTCTCCTCAAAATGCTGTTACACTTTTGGACCAGAGTCTGTTCTTCAATGAAAAAGAACTTGCAGCGAAAAGCTTCAGAATAGTAAGACGTCAAACAGCATCAGCTTTGGGTTCAGGCTCCATTGTACACATTAGAAAAAGTACCCTTGATTTGATTCTCTGTGAGCAAATTTTGACTGCTCAAGAAATACAGATATTCCAGTCTTGTGAGCGGTGGGCAGATCAAAAATGTAAGGAAGAAGGAATCGAGGTGTGCGGCCCAAACATGAGACGCATGCTTGGGGAAACACTCAACAAGATCCGGTTTCCAATCATTCCCATTGATGCTTTTAATTCAATAGTGGCATCTTCCGAAATATTACCTCTCACGGATGAGAACAAACTCTTTCGATAGATAGCAGCTGGATCTTCTAAGAGCAAACAAGATATTCCTTATTCGTTTGAACAAAGATATCAACCAGGCAAAAGTAAAAGTCTCCTATGCAAAATTGAGGAAGATGACAGAGAAGAGATTGAAATAACTTCGATGAGTTTCTCGTTACAAATTGAGTCAGAGAGCGTCTTCAACATCCAGGGACTTTACATATGTGACATGAACGTCAACTATGTCAACGGAAATCCACAGTCACACCCCAATCTTACTGTAAGCATGACTGTGGATGGACAGCAGCTGTTAAACAACTCTACAACAAAAGAAGACGTAGAAGAAAGCAAATGTATAAAAATAATTCGTTTCAATCTCCAGTTGACAGGGAAGACCCAACTTGTGTCTGTGGCGTATAAAAATAGTTCCAATGCTGTTAACTCTTGCTGTTCTGGCTGCAACCGTCAGTTCAATTGTAACAATTATCAACCTGGCTATTGCCCATACTGTGGTCAAAGGGGGTGTGTGCAAATTATCCCAGGACATGGTGTCAAGTTACCTATTTTGAAGAAATCTGAGATCAATCTGGCTGACAACTTCGTGTCTGTAAAAATAAAGAACACAGAGAACAGCGCCCGCATGCCAGTCGTAGGCCTTTTGTATACGTTGTAATAATATTTCCAGCTCATCAAAGGGGCCGACATAATTCTTGTGTTTCTTAATAATTTTGCTTTCTTTGCAATAGCTTTCGGTGTTGAAAAAATCATTTCTGTACTAAGAAGGTAGAAAAACTTTTCCCATTTAATAGGCATCAATATTGTAGTATGCATCAAGGATCGCTCATCCATTATATTTATGCCTCATAGGTTGCTAGGACTCTTGAATGAGTTGTCGTATTATGTTTTTGCAAAATGTGCCTTGGAATATCTTTAGAGGAGAACACAGAATTTATGGAAACTTTGGAGTGTCATGTCTTACTTACGAGGCTTCAAATGCGAGAAAGAGTTGATTTTCTATCAAGCTATTCGGGTTGAATGACAATCTTAAATAAACAAAAATACATTTACAAAAATAAAGGATTATCAAAGCACTTTTCTTTGCACATTTCTCATACATGAACTTACAGATTCTCTGCCCATTCTAATTCTAACTATCAATGTATAATTATTTTGCTTTTATAAGTTGTGTAATAAATTGTGAAACAAAATGTTGGTTGTTGTTTTATAGAAAGCGTAAAAGCTAGTTGTGTATGCTTTCGGAATGCGTACATATTTTTATAAAAGTCATAAAAAGTAAACCCTGACGACTATTGACGCGGTTACTTCAATCAGAACGTTAATCGACGTGGTATGGTTAGCATTACTCCAACTCCACTTTTCTAAACACAGTAAAATCAGTTCTTAAAAAGTGTTTAGTAGGAACGATTTTGCGGAATTTTTTTTTGGAAATATGGAATCACATCTGGGTACAACAATTCTGCAATTCTAACAGCCCTCACTGAGCATTAAAAGTAATTGCGAACATTTGCGAACATACCGAGGAATTGTGAACGCGACAGCAACAACCACAGCAACAATGATAATAATAATAATAGTGAAATTAGCACCAATATTAGAGGAAAGACGGCTTCATTTAAAGCAAGACAATCATGGATCGCATATTTCTTTTAGTAGTACTGTATTCGGGCTTTCGGTATGTAAAGTTTCAAAGCTGTGTAACCAAGGCAAGTAAGCATAGAGGGCCAGATAAAAGGGAGCACACCAGGGTTGCTGACGGACCGACAGACAGATGGACACGAGACCCTTCTATATCCCCGCCCTTTGTAGTGCCACAGGGCATAATAAACAAGTAAATCGCGCATTGGTTGTTGGTTCGATGGTTTTAGTTATGTCAGCATGTTTGTAATACGTTGTCCAGATCCACTTCCAAATTTATATAATGTCAAAATATGTCACTTTCTTACATAAACAATGTCCACAACTATCCTTTTTTTCAATTTCCCTTACATTAATTTGCCATTGACTAAAGCCGAAAGTGTGTTTGTACATTGTATAGTTTGAATTAATGAGTGGAAAAAAGAAAATAAAAAAATCTTAATCTAACACTTTTCAACTAAATCAAGTCCAGTTCTGTGACAGTCGTTTGTTATTTGTTTTAATGTCTTCTATAACTTTGTTTAGACCCTTGACTTAAATGTAGTGTGGAATTTTATATTACAACATGTGCATCTTTGCTAAACATCACCAGAAAATTTACCTAAAATTATAACGGTTTGTTTAAATAAGGAAGAACTTTTGACTCGAACAGTAAAAACCCTAGAATTTCTTTCAAAAACTGAAAACGGCAAAACAATATGATTTTTAGCTTACTCTCAACTCCAAAACTCAATGTTTAACCAATGTCAATGAATAGTGATCGGAAACAAATTTTAATAATCCCTTTTTATGTCCAAACCATAATAAAGCTGATCGCACCTGTCACAGGATTAAATGGAATGCCATGTCAAATGACTTAATGATATAACGTTAACTCTTATTTGACATGCTAGACATGTCACGTGCGATTTGATTTAGATAAGACGCCTTAAACGACTTGATTTAAAGGGGATGGTGCTACACGCCAAATGACAAGTGTCTACAAATGACCCTGCCTATACACATGACGTTATGATCATGTCTACAAATGGCGCTATGGCCATGTCTAACCATGGGACAAAAGAAACAACAGATATAGTCAACAAAATTTTAATTCAATATAACATACTTGCTTAGTGTATTTCACATTCAAGACCGTAGTTGTTTAGGTGTACTTTGAGGGGGCTGAGTGGGAGGGCGAATTGTTTGGGTTAATTTTGAGGGGAAGTGGTGGGAGGGCAAGTTGTTTGAGTGCATTTTGAGGGGGAGTGGTGGGAGGGCAAGTTGTTTGGGTGCATTTTGAGAGGGAGTGGTGGGAGGGCAAGTTGTTTGAGTGCATTTTGAGGGGGAGTGGTGGGAGGGCAAGTTGTTTGGGTGCATTTTGAGGGGGAGTGCTGGGAGAGCAAGTTGTTTGGGTGCATTTTGAGGGGGAGTGGTGGGAGAGCAAGATGTTTGTGTGCATTTTGTGGGGGAGTGGTGGGAGAGCAAGTTGTTTGGGTGCATTTTGTGGGGAAGTTATGGGAGAGCAAGTTGTTTGGGTGCATTTTGTGGGGAGTGGTGCGAGGGCAAGTTGTTTGGGTGCACTTTGTGGGGAAGGATGGGAGGGTGAATTTGTTCACAATTTAGCTACATTCTGCTACAGCTGTACAGAATATGTAATATTACAAAATGTTGATCTTGTAGCTACACATTCTAAATTATATAACAAAAACTATTTACTTAATGCTAATATTGTTATGAGTAACTGTTAGCACTATCCATCGGTATTCTTATTTACTTTGTGGAAATGTTATTGTTCATTTCCCGAGGGGTCCACTATTAATGGGGGGTGTCGTGAGAGCATAAACAGGGCATTACTATGTTATTATTTTTAACAAGAAGAAGAAGAAAATGAAAATAGCAGGAGGATTAGTAGGAGGAGGTGGCAGAAGAAGAAGAAGACGAAGAAGACGAAGAAGAAGAAGAAGAAGAAGAAGAAGAAAGAAAGAAAAAAAGGAAGAAGCACAAGAAGAACAAGAACAAAAGGAACAACAACAAGAAAAAGAGAGGCAGCCTATTTTTAGTTTTTTACCGTAAATTATATTCACTTGGAAAATATATTACGGTCTAGTATGAAAACTGATAACTAAACCATCATTAGTTTCTATGATTTCACTGGTGCAGTGTTGCCTTATAATAAAATTGTACTAATTAAGCGATTGGACATAAATGTATGATTACTGTACAATCCGTGTTTATGATTGGCATCTGTCTATGTATATCATCTTTGTGAGAATCAAACCACTGTATGATCGATGTATTTATGCATTGCTTATGTTTACTACACAACCCATGCATTTGATAAAAATATATGTGCTATCGATCGATTGATGTTGACGAACACAGGCTCATTTACTGTACAGTCAATATGTGTGTTTTTTCAATGGTGATGAACTTCGTCCTGATTGACTTGCACAGACGTTACAAAGATCCCAGATCCTTTATTGAACGCGGCCCTAAAAAGTAAAAAAAAAACAGTAGTAAACATGTGATGTTACCACTAACATAAGATGCAGAACAAAATTCTCATAACTATGTCTAAATTGTCAAAATAAAAAGTCATAATATGTTACATTTTGTGACTGAAATGTTTATAAACTTATATTCATGTGTATTTGCTATTTCCGGGAGGGTCCGAATGGTGATTCGCTTTCATTGATCCTCCTATTTGTGATCCAATTTTTAAAACGGTGCTATTTGTGACTGAATTTTGTGGATGGTCCAATATCTTTATAATAGAGCAAAGCGTAGATTGAGACTTTTTAAAAAGTGTCCTACTTTTGAGGATGACCTCTTTTCGTTGTTGTTCAATCTCGCAGTAATTATATAAAGAAATGGAATATATTCAACGATCACCAAAAGAAATAGTGGCATTTTTCAGTGATTTGCCGCATTAACCGCTTTTCTAGTATCAGGAATGTGGTGCTTCGCATCATTGAAAGCATTTTTTATTTCATATTGCCACAACAACGTTACTAAGCTATAAAATTTATCACAAAATATATTAGTATCAAATATTATCAAATAAAAATTAAAACCACAATGGCGTTTGGACAGATCCAAAAAAAGTCTCTCAGACTCAGGGGAGAGTTTCTTTTCAGATCAGTCACACCCGATTCATGTGGTATCTATCTTCCTACGTTTTAGAGAGCCGTAGTCCCCGGGATGACCGCTTCGCGCGCTGATAACACTCCGCGTGGATCGCGTAGACCGCGCCGTACCGTATCCAATCGGAAAGTTCGCCTCGGAGTGAGCTCGCCGCTCATAAGGGCCTCGTCCAGCCTGCAGAGATATGTCAACTTTAATATAAAATATCTCACTACCGCCGACAGCAATCTTGTATATATAAACACAAATATATAAACACAAATCAGATGGATATTTAAAAGTATTTTCCCTACTAAATGATATAAATAACATTTTTAGAGGATGACTGTCTCAACAACATATAAACTTTGTGTCATCTGTCCAAAACTATGATGCCTATGCATGTACGAGAGCACTTTAGACTGTTTGCACCTTATTTACTTATGCTAAAATGACAATTCGCAGAAGGGTGCTTTATCTTAATTTTCCCGCTTGGGGGAGGAAAGGCACAAGATGGGAATATTTTGCGAACGTACCGTATGGATGACCCCAAATTTCGTCTCATACTTCAGTTTGAGGGTAAATAACATTCACAGGAGTACCCTTAACGTTTTGAGTACTCGGAAAGATATTCTATGGGTCTATTATACTTATGGTACTCACGAGATCACCGGTAACTTTAAGTACTCGGGTATTGTAGATGTCGCTAGGTCCTGCGCTCTGTACGAGGCCTATAGGCATACTGCGAACACTGCCAGTACCTGTTCTGTGGCTCGTGCCTGGATGCTTCAGGTATAACGCGTCTGTAAATATTGATCAGCGTCCTCAACATGAACAAGGTATTTAACATATCCTACCAAGTGTCCTCGCTTCGCTTTAGTGGCGGATCTTTATCGCTGTTTTTCGTCCAAGGCGAAAACGACAAAATTTGCTGCTTGTATTAATTTAAAGTAGGTAACTAAATATTTTAAGCATATTTGTTGTTATACAAAACAAAACCTCTCTGACTTTAACATTTCTTATTTAACTTTATTTTATATTAAGCGACCACAATAATTGATTCATATTTTGAGTATCAGGAGGAATACGAGCTCATATATGACACATTTCAGGCGTCAGATAGCAATATGTGTTTCACAGGTTTTATTTTTCGTGCAGCTACCAAAGTACCATATAATAATTAAGTCTTTTTTGTACATATAATTCATTCGGTTCAATTATAAATATAGCATTAAGATTTTGTTTTTCTACGAAATCTTTTGAAATCAATTTTCTCTCATGTTGGTATTAAGATCTCATGTCGATTACTTTGAAAAAAAGCATGGTCACAGAAAACAAATCTCTTCATTTTGTGGTTAAACTGTATTCTTAATTTGAAAACGATGGTCTGGGTTTGAATATGTTTGAAAATCTTAATTGCACTTCACTGCACAGCATTTTAGTTCGAGATTTTTTTTGTTAAAACTGTATTGCAGTTTACTTTATAGCATACCTGGATCTTGTATCTTGTGGACGTGTGGCTTAGCGTCGATTGGTTCGCTATACAATGCAGCATCGACGTCATCAACGTAAACAATTGGCGGGGAGACGGGCGGCTTGTGATTGGTCTCTATGTACGCTATGTTGGAATTGCCCATGACGTCAGCGGCAATACTTGGCGGAATGATACTCGCTGTGTAATCAGGACTATCCTCATCACTCCAAACGCCATCCACCCCCATTCTACTTAACTGCTTTAACTTCGGTAGAAACATGACTAACAGCACGATGGTTGCCGTAAGAAATAACCCAAAAGCAATACATGGGTCCTCAAAATTGGGATCGTCTTTTAGAAATCCAAGTAAAAGCCAGGTTAGGAAAATAGGTATGATAAAACAACAAGATATTAATATAAATACGCTCTCTCTGTGATTGGTCACGATGCCGTTGGCCTTAGCTGCGAGGACAGTGCAGACAAGGAGTAAAAACATGACGTACGACAGCGTAGTCACGTGGCTGTCGAAACCTTGCGAACAGGCCCAGATGTCGTCACCATTGTCTGTTTGTACAGCCTTTGGATTTCTTAGCACCAGCCATTCCACGTCAATTGCAATTTGAACACCCAGTGCAAAGATAAACATAAGCACTTGGAAAATACCCTTCAAATAACCAATCGATTTTGAGCTTAGAATAATCATTAGTTTTACCAATAGAATTGCAAAGATCATGGCATAGCAACCGCCCACACCAAATCGAATGATACCACACGTGGCATCCGTTGGAGAAGGGACAAAGGCAAAAAGACACAGATAAGATAAAAACAATGCAAACAGGAGCATCTGACCCAGCCACAGTCGTCTTAGAGCTATTGCCGAACCTGATAGTTTATACATGATAAAAATTTCAAAAATAAACACGAGTAAAATACCGACAGAAGCAAGCACTATAAGAGCGACTACCCATGTGTCTTCGCGTCGCTTTAGTGGTGGATTTTTATCGCTGTTTTCCGACCTTTGTCTCTGAGTGTCCGGGGATGTTGGCGCGCTGGTAACGGCTGAGGTGCTAGATATTTGAGGGCTAGTTTCAGCGCAGGCTGTGCACGGCTGTGGTGAACATTGTGTCACGGTTGGTGGCACTGTGTTTTGTATTGCCAAAGATGACCGCTGATACGATCCAATCTGAAAAAAAACAATGGTTACTCTTGATTAAAGACAGTACAAAATGGGTAAAATACTAAAAAATACTGACAAATACTGATACGAACATATGATAGCAATATTTTGTAGCAACAGATACCCATTGAATGAATAACCGCTGCTTAATATCTGCTTAATTTCAGTGTAGACACCAGTGCTTTAAATAATCACTAAAAATTGGGCACCACGTTAAATAACCAAAAGGCGAAGGTCGAGTTAAATTTATTGTCAACATTTATCAGCATTTACCATCATTTATAAATACAATATTGATTGATATAATCCGTACAGGATGAATATGCTAAATAAGGAGCTAAATCATTAGTAAAATACTGAATAAAGTGACCAGGAAAATTAATGGATAAAATAAAATAAAGGATTCCGAAAAAGGAATACGGAGAAAAACTCGCATCAAGACGAGGAGTAAACACGGTGAATACAAGATAAAATGTGTGATTACTTGTGAAACACTTGAAGAAAATGATGATTTAAGCACTGAATAGAAAACTGGATAAAACGTTTAAGTTATGTTACTGTATAAATATAGAAATTTATGTTAGTGGCGGATCCAATGCGGGGGGGGGGGGAGGGGGGTTAGGGATTATAATCACCCTCCACCCCATCCACCATCACCAAAGTTCGAAAAAATGGAGTGTTTTCACAAGAAAAGTTCAGACAGGTATACTCATGGGTAATATTTTAAACCGTACCTCTCTCCCCCCCACCCCCCACCTCTCCCCCACCCCCTCCCCCTCCACCCCCTTTGACAAAGACATGTAACTGCCGGTATCAAGACAGAAGGGTCTAGGACAAAAAGGCCTAGGACATCATGGTCTTTTCCAAAACGGCCTTTTCCGAAAAGGCCTTTCCCAGAAGATAGTCTCTGTACTTTGTTTCGTTCCTCTTCACTATGCTGTTTAAGCACACTCGCTAAACGGATGTTGGCGTTTCAGTGTCTTCCAACACTGAAACGCCAACATATCGAAAAAGAAAAATTCTCAAGTCCATTTTGTCCAACTTTTCTTATAGGGCCGTTTTGGGAAAGACCATTTTGGAAAAGATGGTTTTTGGAATGGCCGTTATATCCAAGGCCCTTTTGCCCAGGGCCCTTTTGTGCCGGATTCGTATCCGCCATATGAATATATAAAGAAATGAAGGAAACTCTACCTGACTATAGTAGAAATCGTTGTTGACGGCGTTCGGGGGATTGTATCTGTGCACTGTGAGCAAGCCATTGGCTTGTTCGCCTGTATCTGGATCAAACTGGACGATCTCCTGATCCACAGATCTAATCTTATCATTGATAATCACCCACTTGTTGGCGTCATTCATGAGACTGCCACAGAGGGTGGGCTGGGCGGAGCCGCAAGTGTCAATCAAAGCGTCGTGGATGCCTAAGAGGGCGGAGTCTACTGCCTGAATGACGTACGCTGAGTAGGAATCAATGGTGCTTCCCTGCACAGCATCCTCGTTAAACCATGGGTTGCGCATTGCGTCATCGGTAAGTGTGCTGACGTAAGACTGGAACTCATCCCATCCGCGAACTTGACCGTGGTCCAATTTGAAGGTCAAGGCCCCTTCACTGGCTGCTTCTACGCCTTCTACCACGTCATCGCGGATACCCCACGCGTTCCCGGCCACCCAGATGTAGTCCCCTTCAATGCTAGCATCCTCTGCTGCCCGCAGGAGATGTTTTGTGTCTTCTGTGTCCAGTAAAACAAGGATGATTTTGGTCTCGCTCGCTTGCGTAATGGACGAAATGGTTGATGTGAAATCTGCTGTGACTGATTCGCCTGGGATCATCTGCGATGAAAGAAAAATAATTGTTTTTGGTTATACTATAAGCGACTCCTTTAGCTAATATATATATATATAATATATAAGAGAGCTGTATTTGTGAAAGTGGCAGATAAATAGTATTTGCACTGTGTGTAACTTGGATAAGGAGCTTCAGTTGCCACATGTGACTTTCCACTTTGTATTATATGTGTTACGACGTGTGTCCAAAATCGGGGAGGGAGGTAATTTTTGAGGCTAGATACCGTGCCGTGAGGAGTGCAAATTTCGTAAAAAGAATAGGGGAATTAACTCATATTCAGTACTCGTTTTAACTTATTTTTCAGTACAAAAAGGGACGTTTAGTGGAAAAATGCGATATGGTTTAAAATTTAGCACTCCATGAATAGCGGTCATAGAAAGAATTCATAGACACTCATTACCACCAGCTGGTAAGAGGGAGAGGGGTTTGTAAGTTAGCTCAATCGTTTAAAATTCGATGTGGAAGAATAATTCTTTCGTATATCACACCCTCATAGGTGTATCAAATTGGAACAGGAATAGGACTTAGGAAAGTGGCATAAATTTCCCCCCTCCTCCCTGCCTACCCCCTCCCTCCCTCCCTCCCTCCCTCCCTTCTTCTCCCCCTCCCTTACTCCCCTCCCTTCCTCTCTCCAGCAATCCCTTCCTCCTTCTCTCCCTCCCCTCCTCTCCCTCATCCTTCCCTCTCTCTCTCTCTCTCTCTCTCTCTCTCTCTCTCTCTCTCTCTCTCTCTCTCTCTCTCTCTCTCTCTCTCTCTCTCGACATATCCCTGCCTCCCTCTCTCCCTCCTTTCCTCTTCCCGTCTCTCTCTCCGTCGACTAATCCCTCCCTCACTACTTCCCTGCCCCCCTTGTGAGTTTTGTGTCATTACTGTACAGCCGCTTTTCGTGGTTCGTCTCTCCCCACCGCTATGAAGAGTAACAAGAAAGAAACAACAGGCAACAAACATAGATCCTGGAACACTCTGATTAGGTACACACTAATTAGGACACACTAATTAGGACACACTAATTAGGACACACTAATTAGGACCTAAAACACTTACAGTTTGTATCACATTAAATAGGAATCTGAGCAGATATGCAAGTTCTCATTCCTGTTTAGAAGGCATGAGGAGAGTCGTCGCCACCCCGCCCCCTCTCACCCCTCCTGCTCTTCTCTCCCCCTCCCTTTCTAACTGCATCCCCAAAAAAGCTATGCAATAGCCGTAGCGTTGAACCATATTCCATATTTACCCTGGTATTCACGAGACAGATATCCGTAGGGAGGGATTCCATCAGGAGAGCGTACAGCTGGGATCCGTAGTCATCCTCGCTGTAGATAACCTGTACATAGCGCCAGTCCATGTTGCCCAGCAATGCTACCATGCCCTCAATCTGCAAACAAAACAAAGTTAATCTGCAAACAGAACAAAGTCAATCTGCAAAGAGAACAAATTCTATCTGCAAACAGGACAAAGTCAATCTGCAAGCAAACAAGGCCAACCTGTTCACAAATTAAATCAAGAACGAAATTTACAAAAGTCATTTAAATAGAACCAGAGCGGACATTGGACCCGTTTTTCTCAGCTCCACCTGGTGGTCCAGTAAAAGCTTAAACATTCAGTGATTCTTGTAGAATTTAGTTTCTCAAAGACCTTCGTTTCTTAAACCTATTGATTTTAGTGTTTTATATCTGTAAAAGTAGATTATCTAGTGTTTTGTATATATAAAAATAAGTATATAAAAATTTAGTGTTTTGCACCTGGGTCAAGTCGGAGGGAACGGTGCGTAGGAAATACGGCAAGTCACCGCCTTGGGTCAGGTGCGCGGCGGACGCGGAGGGACTAATCACCGTGCGCCTCATTCGGCTCAGTAACGAGCCAATCAGCGGTACCTCACGCGACGTGCTGGGACCAATGAAAGCCAGCACGTGATCGGGTCGATTGGTGTTGCACCGAATGCCCTCTCGCAGTGCAGTAAGTTGAGGAGTTGTTGGATGCCTCTCTCTGCAGACTCACAGGTGTCAAAGGCAATAGCGCCGAGGCTTATGCCTGAAAAAAATAAAATACTGTACAAATATTTCCCCCCTCCTCATGGAATGTGCTGAAATAATCAACATTTTTCTCTTGACCCGTTACAGCTACCTCACAAATACTTGTATATGTTTACGTAAAACTAAACACTGTGCCACATTAACTGATGGTAGATCGGCCTGAAAACTGTCTTATTGTGAGTATTGTGGGAGTATTGTGTGAGTATTGTGTAAGTATTGTTTGAGTATACAATACACAATAATCATTTCTGTTACATAAAAACAAATACAGTGACAGCCATAAGATACTGCAAAACGGGAAGAGGCACGTGTCTTAATTTTCATTAAGACAGCACTATAATATATAAGAATATAATATATTATAATAAAATAGCCCAATATATGTGCTGTCATTAACTGATTTTAAATGATTAATATAAAAAAGGGGTAGCCACAAAGACAAACTGACATTTCATAATACCCCTAAAACAATCTTAACAAACTGTACCTTCAAGTTTATTTGTTTGGCTGTATCGATCGTGAAATGTGTTCACAGCCCATAGAAATGCCTCGAGGGGCTGTTGCTCGTGCAGATTCGGCTCACCGCATCCATAGCCACTCATATGTTGTCCATGCATTGCAAATAAACCAGTCAGGTAGATGTAGTTATCCGACGAATGGTTGGCGCTAATGAAAGCGTAGTCCGAGGACGCAGTGCACTGTTGATCCGTTGGAGGGACACAGGACTGTGCACTGATACCCGATGGCTTCCGAGTAACACGACGGCTAGGATACTCGTTAACGCGTGTAGTACTGTTCGTAATTTGCCCATTCTGATAGTGTTGTATGCGCTCTGGCAGTTTGTAACTGAAAACGTAGAAATAAAAAAAGCTCATAATTTAATTTTGTGGTGTGATTATTATAAATTATGACATAAAGGGGGACCCTGGGATATGAATGCCCCGCAAACGGGTCAACATCACAAACAGGTCAACCTCACAAACAGATAAACCTCATAAACAGGTCCACCTTACAAACAGCCAACCTCACAAATAGATAAAACTTACCAATAGGTCCACAGCACAAACAAGTCAACTTCACAAATAAGTAAATCTTACATAAAAAAGTCCACCTCACAAACAGGTCAACCTCACAAATAGTACAAACTCACAAACAGGCCCACCTCATAAACAGGTCAACAGGTCCATCTCGCAAACAGGCCCCCTCATAACCAGGTCAATCTCACAAATGGGACAGAATCACAAATAGCACCACCTCACAAATAGGTCAACCTCACAAATGGATCCACAGCACGAATGGGACAATTTATGGTCCCATTCAATGGCATCGTTCTTTTAATTTCCATTGCTAAGAACTCTAAAAACTGGACCATCCCTGAAATCGGACCATTTTTGTTCAGTTCCACTGGAGATTCTACCTCCGGGGTTCTGCTGATCATCCTACTTCCCTCCCCCCCCCCCCCCGCACCTCCACCCCCCCCCCCCCCCCTTACAGTAGCATTTGCTGTATCGCCACACCACGTGACCGGATGGCTTTGGTCAGACAAAAAAAGAAACAGCTAACAGCAAGTCACATTGCCTCAGTCTCTGTCTGGAAACATATGAAATACCACAAATGACAGCAGATGAAATGTTTATTAATAAAGGCTGAAACACACACACACACACACGCACACACACACACACACACACACGCACACACACACACACACGCACACACACAATGAGTCCAGGTCAACACCTATAACGTCCGTGAATAAAGCGCCATCGATAAAGTGCGCACGACAAATGCCGTTCTGGTTTACCGACACCCCCTCCCCCCCCCCCCTTTAATCGGCCTTTTAGCTCGCACCTCACCCCCTCGCAATAAACAAAACTGTGACATCATCCATTGACTGTTACGTCAGAGCATGTGTATGGCCCAAGACCTCACTCAGTGCACATGCACTTTAAGGATGGCCCTACACAGACAGAAAATATCTCTGTTTTTTTGTTTTTTTTTTTTTCAATTTCATTAGTTTTCGCCTTGAAGATAATTACCAAACTGGGGTTCAGTTACACCAAAATGAGTTTGGAATTTGTTTGTTAGAAATAGAAAATTCAAGCGACGAATTTTAAGAAGAAGATGATTCTTTTACACTTAATGCCTAAGCAGCCTCAGGGGGGGGGGGGGGAGATACAGAGGAACCTTAGAATAGGACTACCACGGAAATAGGACCACCCACAGATAGGATCACCACTCAAATAGAACCACTGCGCAAATAGGACTACCACATAAAAGTAGCACCACGCAGATAGGAACACCACGTAAATAGGACCACCACACAAATAGGACCACAATGCAAATAGGACCATCACGCAAAGAGTACCACCACGTAGACAGGACTACCATGTAGATAGGACCACCACACAAACAGGACCACCTCACAAATAGCACCACTTTTCGATGGCACCATTCTATTTCAGTCCCACTGGTGGCCCGTTATCCGAAGCACCACTGTACACCGTGTTCGTTCATTTATTATTTAACGAGTGTCTCGTTTCACCGATCAGTCAATAAATCACTTTCCGTCAGTGACATTACAATGCAGTACAATTATAATGTATTTTAGTGCTGGGGTTGGATGTGACAATATCACAGTGTCACAATGTCGCAGTGTTAAAATGCCACAGTGTCACAATGCCACAGTGTCACAGTGGCTAGGTTAGCTAGTTACTGCGGCTGAAGACTATCTGCTTACAATTGTCACTTCAAGCAGAGTTTCAATTAATAATAGGAGTCTAGGCCCAACCCCCCCCCCCGACCAAACACCCCCCTGGCCCTAACCCCCCCCCCGTAAACCCCTCACCGACTAAACCCCCCTCCCCCCGCGGGGGTTAGGACCGGGGGGGGGGTTCGGCCTGGTCCAAATAATATTAATAGCAATAATAATAATAATAATAACAATGTTGTATGTTATGTCTAAGCCAGTGTTTGCGATGATGTTGTTGTCATTGGGTGAAGTCGCAAATCTTGCGTACATCGGGGGGGGGGGGGGGGGTGGCGGGATAGGCGGGAATAGGGGGGTGGGAGGTGGTTGAGCTATCTGAAATGTTTGTGTATTTATTTTATTGACGGACCCCTTTTGCAGCTTTAGACTGTGCTATATTTTATAAGGGTTCGAATTAATTGGGCCAATGACCTTTGACATTGCAGCAGCTGTTAGCGTTACAACGTAGCGCGATTGTCACGAGAGCAGCTACTGACAACTCCTCGCTGCAGAAAATCGTACAAACACGAAAGGAAAAAAAATTACAATAGGACTTAACTAAAGTGCCCCGATTTCCAGGGCGGGGCTCCGTTATGTGAAGTTACTTATAACGGATTCTCCCTAGAACGGGATTTTTTTTGCAAGGGGTAGCCGAAAGACTCAATGGGTGCGAGTTTTGATTTCCGCGGTAAGTGATCTAACCTAGTGTATTTTCCTTAGTTAAGGCAATTGAAGCGGACGTCAATCTCCCCCTCCCCCCTCCCCCTCCCCCCCTCCCCCCGGCTTACCTCTCCGACCCGAGCCTCTCTTACCACCTGAGCTAACCGCCATCCCTAACGGTTTTTTTTTTTAAAATATTGGTCCAGTTAGTGAGGCGGTGCCATTCTGGTGGGGTGGTCCTTTCGGGTGGGTTACACTGTACTTAATAAACAATTTCCGCAATCCCAAAACTGTTCATTAACGACAATTTGAACAGTGCCCTCAATACAGCCACCCCTCCCCTCTCTCTCTCTCTCTCTCTCCACCCCATACATCCAGGGATTTTTAATTCAGACATGTTATAATGGTTCGAGAATGTTCGAGAATACCTTGCTGTGGGAAACGTGGAGAACTGAATAAAAATAAACCCCCTTTCTAAAAGAAATCAGCACTCCTCGCGGACCACGTCTGACCACCATAATCAACCCCCCTCCCCACCTTTCTCCGCATTTTTTGCACGACTGGTAACACATATGATCCCTGTGGGACGCGGGCTGGGGGGGGGGGGGGCGAGAGTGAGGGTGGAGGGCACGGGGTTAGGAAGCAGCAATGCTTCATCTATACAAACAACCCAAGTACTTCTTAGTTCGTAGTTTTTATTAGGCCGAAAGAGTTTATTCTGCATCGATACTGTTGCAAAGGCTTGAAGCGTGTAAGTATTCAATTATAAACAGTATATTTCTTCATTTATTTTCTTATCCCCCCCCCAACCCCATCCCCACCTCACCCCCCCCCCCCACCCTGTCCCTTTACGAAACCCTGTTCAAGATTGTCATTTACTGAAACCTATCTGTGGGTTACCATGTACTGACCGGTCTTATTATTATTATTATTATTATTATCATTCTTATTATTATTATTATTATTATTATTATTATTATTATTATTATTATTACTATTACTATTATTATTACTATTATTATTATTATTATTATTATTATTATTATTATTATTATTATTATTATTATTATTATTATTATTATTATTATTATTATTATTATTATTATTATTATTATTATTATTATGCAAATAAACTAACCTGGAGAATATTTATCCAATTTTATGACACTCTGAACATGTGGCAAAGTGACAGCACCCTGTCAACAAAACACACCTCAAAAAGTGGTCAATAACGACACATTTCTGTATAAAAAGAGGGGTTAAATGTGTTATCCTCTAATGCTTAAGAATCAAGATGTGATACATGAACTGTTGCTATTGTTATTGTTATTATTATTACTATATAATTATAAACTGTATCCGTTGATTTTATTTGTTTACACCTTTGCTGTGATTTTGTCAAATGCAGCAGTTGTAGTGATCGATTTGTCCACCAGAGGGCGCCGTTTTGTTACCTTTTTTTCTTTCTTTTTTTTTTTTCTTTCTCTCTAACTCCCTCGTAAGCTACATTTACACAAGTTCCTATATTATTTTGCCTTTCAAGGGCAACTATTTCACCAAGAGAAACTGTCTCTCTCTTTTTGCTATAATTATCCCCAAAAAATAACCTGTCGTTCGGTATATTGATAGATAAAGTATCGAGCTTGCTCTAGTAGAAGAACTAAATATTCTGGTAAAAAGGGAGGATGATAAGAATAGTCATATTATGTGCGACAAAAGCGGTCTTATTTCTACTGTACTGTACTCAAGGTCTGAAACCATAAACCAGCCATTATGGCTGTGCACCGCATTCATAAAAGTTCTTGTCAAGTGGGTGAATAAATTTCGTGGTTCCACTCAGTGAACAATATCTATGGACGGTGGTGAGGGGGCGGGGGAGGACGGGGAGGGGGGAGGGGGAGGACGGGAGGGGAGAGGGCAGACTTCATCTATAACTATCAACTTTTTTTCTCTAAGGACAGCTTTTTTTATTCAGAATAAATCACCTGACGTGTGTGTAATTGAAAAAGGCTGTGTTTATCTTCAAGAAAAAATTGTAAAGAATTTCTATTTATGACTGTGAAAGCCATGATCTGACAGCCGGTAAAAACACCCCCGATTAACTCCATAGAATTTTATTTCCATTTTTTAAACCAATACATACGCCTTATTACAGTGAAAAACATGCACCGGATAATCCGAGTACCACAGTTTTTTTTTTTCAAATATATGTATTTTTTAGCTATTAAATTTTATTTATTTATTTCACATAAAGCAAAGTCTGACAATTTGTGAGCATTTAGGTGTTTTACCTGAAATAATCTTCTTCCTCTTCTCTTCTTCTTCTTCTTCTTCTTCTTCTTCTTCTTCTTCTTCTTCTCGTTCTTCTTCTTGTTCTTCTTCTTCTTCCTCTTCTTCTTCTTCTTCTTCTTCTTCTTCTTCTTCTTCTTCTTCTGCTTTCTTCTTCTTCTTTTTTTGTGTTTTCCTTCTTCTTCTTCGTCTTCACTTTCTTCTTCCTTTCTTCTTCTTTTTCCTTTCTTTTTCTTCTGTTGTTTCTTCCTTTTCAATTCTTTTCCTCCCCTTACACTTCAATAATATAAAAAAAACTATTCACGCAATAGTAAGGATTTTAATTTGTATCTTTTAAAAGCCTTTTACAAGCCTGTGGTGAGAAAAGCCTGAGTTCTCATAAGTTACCGTCATGAATAACAAAACTACAACTTTTATGAAAGCAACACCTTTTGTCCAATTGATGTAGATCTCTTAAAATCCCCCTCAAGTTATGCATTTGACGTGAATCATATTGTTCATTTAGCCACAAAGACTGGGGGGGGGCGGTGTTTGCGGGGGTGGGTGGGAGGGGGGTCTGTGGTATTTTTCACACGCGCATAACCCGAGGTAAAATTTCTTCAATTATATGCCTTTTGTAACCGCTGAGAAAAAAAATATACCTCTTTTGTGAAAAGGAGTGGGTCTTGACTTATCGAACTGCAAATATTCTAAAAACGCAAGCGGCTGTTGGAGGTGTGTGTGTGTGAGGGGGGGGGGTGGGGAGGGGGATGGAGGGGGGACGGGGGGGGCAGTAACAACCTTTTGTGCTTGTTTGCTGGTTTATTGAGGAGCTCTTGCTTTTTCGTCAATGAACACGCCAACACTTTTCGCAACCAATGAAGCAGAAATGTTGAAGCACATTTGTGTCTCTTGGCTTAGACGTTTTTTTTATTTTTTTATTTTATTATTATTTTTATGGCACAATTATAAGTGAAATTTTCCAATTTGATGAGAAATATGTAAAGCAAAATATGCATGCAATTTTCTCATTTTGTTTTCTTCTTCAAAATTATGTGATAACTGAATTGGTTTTGTGCCAGCCACGAAGAGGGTGAAAGCTAAAAATAGAAGGCCCATTGTGACAGTGGTCCACAGTGTAACTAATGTTTAGCATAAGTTCAAAATGGCGGCCGAGCACTGGAGCGGAACAGTTCAAGGACATTAAACTAAAGTACCGCAAAATTGGATACCTTTATATGGAAGCCTGGCTTTACGACAGCCGCTGTCAGCTGTTCTAATAATCAATAAATATCATCTGGATTGAAATGCTATAGCTACATCCAGAAAGGGAGGCGATCCGTGAAGCAGGGCTGGTTTGTTTTTCTTCCTGGTGGATTGTTGTGGGCGAGATTATAGGACAGTGGGGGCGTGAACACACGTGCTTCACCGCTTACTGCAAAGGTACGTAAAAATACTGATATCATTAATTGATTAATGGTTGTTGATTCCTAATTATTGGGGACTGATCGATTGATTGATTGATTGATTGATTATTGAGTGGTTGATTGAGTGACTGACTGATTCTCCGATAGGTTGGTTCATTGATTGATCGACTGATTGGTTGATAGATTAGTTGAAAGATTCAGTCAACATATGGATGATGGGTGAAAAAATTAAGCCTGATAATAAAACCACCGGGTTAGTCATGTATCTGGTAGAGGCTTGCAAACCTTATTATGTAACATTTTGATGCCGACCAATTCCCCCCCCCCCCCCCCCCCCCCCCCGTCCTCCACCAACCCGATCAGTGGGACTCCATTGGACTGAAACAAAAATAACCGACAAACTTAAAGTGATTGAACTAAAGTGGTCCAATTTCTTCTCACAAATAGGACCAGACCACTAGAACTGGACTGTCAAAACGTGGTTCTATTGCTGCTCTTTGCTCGTAAATTTATGTCAAGTCAGCCGGGTGCAGTCTTCCTCGGACGTCATTTATCCTGAGCAAATGTTTGGGGTGTGTTTCAAGACTCGATATCACGTCTTCGGCTGTGTGCGTGGACGGGCAGAAACTGATGTCAAGACACCCCCGCCCCCCACATACATACCTATTGCCCTCACCTCCCCACGACGCTCCCCCCCCCCCCCCACACACACACTCACAAACTCACGTCTTTGGCTGTGTGCGTGGACGGGCAGGAGCTTATAAGTTAAGACACACCCCCACATACATACACATCACCCTCGCCTCTATCACGCCGCCCCCTCACCTCCCTCATCCCCCCCCCCCCCCCCCGCCTCCCTACATACATACACATCACCCTACGAGATACATGTGGTTTTATCACCTCTCCTACCCCCCCCCCCCCACACACACACATATATATACTCATTTCTTCGTTTGTGTGTGTGGACGGGCAGGAACTGGCAAGCTAAGACTGTTTTGTTTTCACAGGTCCGGCGGTAAGGTAAAACTTGCACTTCTCGGCCAATGTTGTTTTAATTGATATTGAGTTAAGCAATTGTGACACAAGAACATACCCCACTCCCACCACATACCTTCTCCACATCACCTTCACCTCCTCCACAACCCCCCCCCCCCACACACACACAAACATATCACCCTGACCTCCCCCTCACCCCAACCCCCACCCACACACACATCACCCTCACGTCCCATACACGACCAACCCTCCCACCCCCCCCACACGCACACACATTATCCCCCCCCCCGACACCCCGTCCGTTCCGTTCCTAGATCCGTTCATGGTCTTGACCTCCTGGATACTTTACTCAGCTACTCCACCCCAAACTCTCACCACTTCTCCTCCTCACCCCCTACAACCCCACTGACAGGATGCAAGTACAAGTCCAGTGCGAACCCGTGGAGAGGACTGCCAATGGTAGTGAATTAAAATGGTCCTGGTTCCGACATGGCCCTAATTGTGGTCACATTTCCGTAGCGGTCGTATTTGTGGTCCCATTTCCGCTTGGTCCTATCTGTGGTCCTATTTCTGAAATGGTCCTATTTGTGGTCCCATTTTCGGTGTGATCCTAATTGTGGTCCCATTAAGGGATGGTCCTTTCTATGTGGTGTTTCCTTATTGAATGATCCCATGACGTACCATAGAACAGTGGTCCTATAAGAGAGGTGGTCCCTTTATTGGGGATGGTCCTATCCCGGGGCCCACTGTACTTATATTCTGCGTTTTTTCTTCGTCTTCAAATGGCTCTTTACGGTATATTTACTCAAGACTCGAATTCTTCATAGTCACATATTTTCGCAAGAGTCGAATCAGAAAGAGGAAGTTGATATAAGGTTTTACCCGGAAGCACTTGTCGGTAAACAAAGAACTGTGTATTGTTTATGCCCAGTTTTTGATTGGCTTAGAACCGGTTTTGATTGAGCTAAGTCATGATATCCTTTTCTTTCTTCAGTCTTCATCTTTGTGCACCTGTCGGGCTGAGCAAGGCAGTTCTATTTCCAATCTTCTCCTCCCCCTCCTCCTCCTCTTTTTCTTCTTCTTCTTCTTCTTCTTCTTCTTCTTCTTCTTCTTCTGTCTCTCTCTTCTTCCTCTTTTGTCTCCTCTTTCCCTACATCCTCCTTCTCCCTTCTCCTTCTTCTTTTCTTCTTCCTCATCTTCCTTGTCCTTTTCTTCTTCTACCCTCTTCCTGTTTCATCTCCTCCTCCTTCTCCTCCTTCTCATTCTATTTCTTCTTTTCGTTCTTAGTTTTCTTCTTTTTTCCAGTTTATTAAGGTTACAACCGCAGATAGCATAAATTTGAGTCATTTCTAAGTTGCGAATGACCGAACAATCATGATCATGATAATGGTGGTGGTGATGATGATGGTGATGATGATGATGATGATGATGATGGTGGGGATGATGATGATGATGATAATGGTGATGATGATGATGATGATGATGATGGTGATGATGATGATAATGATGATGATGATGATGATGATGATGATGATGATGATGATGATGATGATGATGATGGTGGTGGTGGTGATGATGATGATGATGATGATGATGATGATGATGATGATGATGATGATGATGATGATGATGATGATGATGATGATGATCATGATCATGATGATGATGATCATGATGATGATGATGATGATCATGATGATGATGATTGTTCCTTTCCAACTTAGAAATGACTCAAATTTATGCTAAATGCAGTGGTAAACTGCAGTGCGAATCGGATACAAATTAATCTGATAAGATAAAACAGGAGCGTGAGACACATAAAAATGTCTTCCCCCTTTCTTGTCTACAAAGATTCATTTCACGATGTGCATTTGAACATTCCAAAGAATACCAAAGAAAAAAAAACCATGTCTATAGTAATTTAAATACCTTGATATTTATCTAGGGGCTGGGTAGCATTTGATGGGATGCGTTATATCGTGTGGCTTGATACACCCACACTTTGCACGAGAAAAAAACAACAATAATAACAACAAAAAACCAACCTCACAAATAAAATGCCGTAAATTGTCAATGTCGTTTCAATGGAATTTCGTGACTGTTGGAGATTGGCTATTGTTGGTGTGTGTGTGTGTGTATGCGTGTGTTTGTGTCTGTGTCTGGATGTGTGTGTGTGCGTGCGTGTATGTATGCCTGTGTATATTGTGGCTGTATGTGTGTATGTATGTGTATATGTATGTGTGTCTGTGTGCGTGTCTGTGTGTATGCGTGGGTGTTTGCGTGTATTTGTTTTGCTCTGTGTGTGTATGTGTGTGTGTATGTATGTGTGTATGTGTGTGTGTCGGTGTGTGTGTCTGCGTGTATGCGTGGGTATTTTTGTTTTGCTCTGTGTGTGTATGTGTGTATGAATGTGTATGTGTGTATGTGTGTGGTTGTATGTATTTATCATCTTCTCTTGTTCATTAATATACAGAATCTACTCAATTTTATTTACGTTTTCTATTCTAATTAACACCAAATACGCATCAATGTTAAATTTAAAAAACAAAATCAGGGCTTCCCAAGAAGTCAGTGGGGGCTTAATGCTGGAGGCTTCGTCACAATCCAGAATAGAAATCTTTTTTTTTAAATTATATTATTTTTTTAATTTTATTGTTCTTTTTGGGGGGATAGGCGTAAATAACCTTTGATTTTGTTTTATCCTTTATTTTTTTATTTAATATTGATCTAACAATATTTACTAATCTATTAATTGCAATTCTACAGATTAATATTCATTTTTGCAGAAAATAAATCGTTAAAATTGAACTTGTAAGTACATTTCAACAAAAAACTGAAATGGGATAATTTAAGAAAATAGCCCCAACCAAACCAAAGTATCAAATAAGAGTTCCCCGAAGGTCCTATAAATAGATTTGCCTCGAACAAAGATTTATCTTTATTGTTCTTTGCTATTCCACAGGAATTTTGGTAACTGAAGCCTCAACATAGTGTGGCTTCAGAAAAATAACAAATAAATTAAATAAAAAACGACGAAGAAAGGTTCGAAAATGTGATGAGTCATAGAACGAAATTGTTCTGGCTGAATGTTTGTTTGTTTGTTTTTTGTTTTTTTTTTGTTTTTTTTTTTTTTTTTGATTTTGTTTTTTTTGTTTTTTTTTTTTTTTGTTTTTTGTTTTTTTTTTTCACTATTTTTTCATGCAACAGTGATGAGAAAAGTGAAAAATATATAAAAAATAGAAATATTTGAACGTGTTACAAAGCATAATTGCAATTTATTTTGAATCTTTTGTTCCCATTGACATTGAAAAATGTTGATTTTGGAATCGGCTC
>OX457030.1:3489045-3524045 GCA_949752745.1 Protula sp. h YS-2021
CAGCACTTAACGGAATCACCTAACTGTTCAGTAGCTTTAGTGAATACGGCCTCTGGGGATTCTGCCAAAGCAGAAGTACAGTTTTACAAGCAAAAAAAGTTAGATCCCCCCAGAGGTCAGCTGTTGTGTAACAACGCGACAGTTTTGGGTATGTGGGAGTTAATTGCTTGTTGCATTTTTTTAAAGGAACACGATGTGTTTATGGGTATGGTTATGGATCTGTTTGACGACTGTGTTTATGGCTATGTTTATATGAATATGTTTATGAATGTTTCAGGAGCGTGTTTTGAATCTGCTGCGTTAGCAACGTTAAAAAAAAACAACAACAACAATATCCGCCCAATCGCATTCCTGTTATATTTATTTTTATGTTTTTTTAATGATTTTAAATCTAAACCTTAATATCAATCTTCTCTTCTGAACAATTTAAATGTTTTAAACATTTAAAAGCGTTTGAAAAGCATCATCCTGCCACACATAACTGATTCACATAACTAAAGCTAAGTAGTATGAAATGGAAGGCGAAATTGGCACATGTTCCAGACCGACATTTTCACACTACTAAGCTAAGTAAGAACACCACAGCATGCGTAGGGGATCTCCACCTCACACGGCTCTGCCGGGAAGCTGTCCGGGAGGACATTTCACCTCACTCTGTGAACTCGTAGTTAAAGCCCTCCTCTCCTTCAAATTCTACCTGTTGAGAAAAAATAATTTATTTTATAAATATTTTAATCTTTCCCTTTAATAATTTGAAATAATAATAATAATAATAATAATAATAATAATAATAATAATAATAATAATAATAATAATAATAATAATGGTAATAATGGTAATAGCGATAATTTCGGGACAAAATATAGCTTATGACTACACAAAAGATTTCTTGCTGGGTTTAGGTTTCCCGATGTAACGCCCCCTCCCTTGCACCCCGCACCCCACCCCCACCCCTCCACCCCCCACCTCCCCCGCTTCTTTCACTACGACCATGAATATCCCGAATCACCAGAATCGGAAACTTTCGGCAATCATCGAGATTCCACGAAGAGAGGCCAAGAATGCAAAAGAAGCGATTACAACGCTGTTACGGAACACAAGAATTAATTGCGAATGGATTACGACACAGACACGAAATTGCAATTCGAGGGCCCTTTCACGAAAGTTTTTGACAAACAAAAAAATTTCTCGGCGACTCGACGAAATCCCGAGAACAGTACGACTGTTTGGGAATCAACTAAGATTCATTTAAGAGCTTCAAGAAATGACTGAGATTCATGAAAATATTACGAACTTGACAAATTCCCGAATTGGGGTGATTTGGGATTTTCGTGGTAGTAGTAAAAAGGGCATCAGTAGAATAAAAGAGTGGGAACTTGGCATGCGTTAAGGGCTGATCTGAAAGGTCGTGACCATGCACCATAGCCGCTATTCAAATGAGTATACTTCTTCACCACCCCTCCCCCTCCCTGTCCTTCCCCCCCCCCCTACACCCCCACCCTTGTCCATTTATCCTCCATCTCATAAGAGCTGTGTTCAAATGTTACCGCCCTCCTCTCCCCTTCCCCTCCCCCTCCCCTTTTCTCCCCCTCCCCTCCCCTTCCCCTCCGTCCACCTTCAATCCCATCTCCCCTCTCCTTCCCCCGCCCCCTACACCCTCCCCCCCCGCCGGGGAGGTTAAGGCATCTTACCAAAATGAAGTGGCCTGTCCATTTATCCTCCATCTCGTTATGGCTGTGCTCAAATGTTACCTCATCCTGATGAGAGAAAAATTTTTTTACGACGACAGCTCTGAAATACTTATATTGTACAGAGTTAAAAAACGCACATTGTTATTTTTATTGTTACAGGCGTTACCGATAACAACAGCCGATAACAAAAGCTGATTAGAGAAATTTTCAAATGATCAATTCAATTTTAATGTTGACAAGATGTCAAAAATTGGTTGAAACATCTGTAACCTACTTGAACAAAAAGAAGCAGTTTTTATATTATTATTATTATTATTATTATTATTATTATTATTATTATTATTATTATTATTATTATTATTATTATTATTATTATTATTATTATTATTATTATTATTATTATTATTATTTACACACTCTATCACTGCAGGAAAACTGTGGGAATTTATGTTGGTAAACAAGCAATTTTGGATTGTAGCTTTTTTTTCTCGCCACTATTTAGCGGCAGCAGCGATTGCAATAGTAGCGCAAGTTTTTTTTTGTTTTTGTTTTTGTTTTTAGGGAATTTTATTGTGCACAGCCATATTCGAGTATGCGCTGCGTGGGCATAAACTATAAGGAGAACTTACAATACAATATATATATGCATCTTTCACAAACGCGACGTTTTCTAACAATAACTTTACTTATCAGTTGTTGTAGTAATAACAAGAGCATTTGCATCAACAGAAGTAGTAGTGGTAGTAGTAGTGGTAGTAGAAAAACCAGTAGGAGTACTAGATGTAGTAGGAGTAGCAGTATGTAGAAGTAGTAGAAGTAGTAGTAATAGTAGTAGTTGATGTTGTTATTGTTGTAGTTGTAGTAGTGAGGAGATTACGTACGAGGACGGTGACGTCATCTCTGTACCACTGCACGTCTTGCTCGTGCTTATCATCTGGAGGACCAGCCGTCAACCGGAAGTCCCTTCTGCAAGCAAAAGCAAGCAACGTCACGCCGTCACAAGCAAGAAATCAAACCAACGTCACGCCGTCACAAGAAAGAAATAAAATCAAGGTCACACAATCACATGCAAGAAATGCAATTAACGTCATGCTATCACATGCATGTTATTTTATGATGTTATAATCCTAGAAAAGGTTGTCAGAAAATTCACAAAGTGACATAGCAATCGTGACTAAAAAATGTGACGGATTGAAATATTGTGACGAAGCCCCAGTGAAGGGCTGAGAACATCTTTTATCGAATTATAAATAAATGAAACTCCAGTAAACAAATTAATCAGTAAAATGACGCTATGTGACACGATAAAAGTGACACTTTATGACGCAATAAAAGTGACATTTTGTGACGTAACGAATGTAACAAACCATAGAAGTTAAAAGACGTGACAAACATAACAAACCCTGTGACGTCATAAGCCTAAAAGACCTTGTAACGTCAAATAGGGGACGCACCTGGTGACGTTATCCAAAGTCTCGGCATAGAAAGCAACCTGTCGTATGGGTGGCCTGCTGGTCGTTAACCTAACCAAACCGCCGACACCAGCCTCCTGCAAACAGCCTTGTCGTATACAATATTAAATAAAAGCATAAAATACAATATTAAATAAAACCATAAAATTTATAGGGAAATATTACAAGGAGTTTGCGAAAAGAAACCCTTGGCTTCTCATATTAAGTAAGGGGGTTGTATTGTGTTGACAAAAGGGAGAGGATCATGGGTCAATTTTTGCACTAAAGGGGATTGAGCGTAGCAGTAGCGCAAGTAAATATTCACTAGTACTGAAGATGCCAAGGGGGGCTTTAATTTGGAAACGATTTTATTTTTACTGTGGCCACTTTCAAACCAAATAGAAGCCCCGAGGGCTTCTATCCGGAAACGGGGCTTCTGTATGGGGGAGGGGTGGCTTCTTTTCAGAAACTCCCGGTAATTTCAAGGAAACAAAAGTTTCCCTAGGGAAACTATAATGTTCATGCTTTCAAGGAATTAATATTTCCCTCTACCACATACACACACACACACGCACGAACACACACACACACACACACACACACACACACACACACACATATATATATATATATATATATATATATATATATATATATATATATATATATATATATATATATATATATATATATGTTACAGGCAATTTGTGTATTTAGGCAATTCGTGAATTGCCTGAAATTTTCAGGCAATTCGTGAACTGCCTGTAGGGGTCAGGCAATTCGTGAATTGACTAAAATTTTCAGGCAGTTCGTGAATTGTCTGAAAATAGGGACCATTCAGTTCACGAATTGCCTGAAACATGTTTTATGAGAAATGTTGTACAAGTTTTGATGTTTCTTCTATTTATTGCTACATTTCATATGCAGTTATAAAGCAATAATTGCATGTACGAGAATTAAACGTTCCTATTTACATCAATCGTACATCAGAAACTCCGTTGACAATTATTTTTTATCATAAATTGCATTCATCTACTGGCTATTTGAACTAAAACATCTCACTTCGCTACCACTCAGTTTCATGATAAAAGAGCACTCCGCTGCTTGTTAATTGATAAAAGAGCACTCCGCTGCTCCATCACACATTTCTGAATTAAGTTTTAATTGCATTTAACTGAATCACAATACACCCTGCCCCTGCAGCATAACCCACCGCAGCTTGTTGACAATAGAAAAAAGAAACATCAGGGACCGGAGAGAACACAACACAAATCAAAGAATCAGTTTGTATGCATTTTACCACGCACTCAGTTGCATAATGGCACTGCACTCCGATGCCCGTTAATTGCAATTGTATGAAGTAAAACGCATAACACCATACTTAAATAGCGGTTACATCAATTTATAATTGCAATTCTAAACCGTAAACTCCCACAACAGATTGGATTGTATTTAATTATAGAGGTTTATTTGGAATTAATTAAATTCTTTAATTTTCTTGCAATTCACCCGGTTGCAAATAACAGACCCCGTTAAAATCTTTGATTTTAAATTCATCACAAGAAATGAAATTGCAATTTTTATACCTGCTTTCAAATAACGACGGTTTTTACTTATTGTTACTTCTATAGTATAAGACCTAAACCTCGGAGTAACTTGGAAGGAAAGTGATAGGCCACATAATTGATTCCCTACTCCGGTGAGAAACATTATTGGCAATTGACCTATTCCGGAAATTGGAGCCCATAGGACAATGTTTTACTCTGGTCATAATTGTAATTATGAAACCTGGTCAGGTAAGACACCTATACTATGACCCCCTATTATGCTTCCCCGAAGTACATGCCTTAATTGCAATTATTTCGATTATAAAGAAAGAAATTAACAAATTTGGCTCTGTTAAACAGTAAATATTTTGATACACAAATTGCCTGAAACGTCTTTAGGCAATTTGTGAACAAGGAACCCTTAAATTTCAGGCAATTCACGAACTGCCTGAAAATTTTTGTCAATTCACGAATTGCCTGACCCCTACAGGCAGTTCACGAATTGCCTGAAAATTTCAGGCAATTCACGAATTGTCTGAATACACAAATTGCCTGTAACATATATATATATTATATATATATATATATATATTATATATATATATATATATATATATATATATTTTTTTTTTTGTTTTGGATTATATTATGTCTTGTAGGTTTTTCGACCTGAATGCCGAAATTGACTAATTAATTTGTGCAAAGAATTTGTAAAATGCTTTTGAGATTGAGACAGAATCTTGCTGTCATTTAATTGATGTTTATTTACCTGTGTTCTGTTCCAGGAAACAGCTGGAATTTCATATCCCTGCAAAACAAAAATTGCCCTTATGAACAGTAAAGCAAAAATTTGGCCACGGGTGGGACTGACGCAAGGTTATGTTATTGCGGAGAGGGGGGGGGGGGCGGGGGATGGGAGCACGAAGGTGGAGGCGGGTGTTGCTTTCCTTGTGGGGTTTTGTCATATTGGAAAGTATTTGGATTTGGACTGCAGAAAAGTGGTTTTAGGTGGTCTAATTTGCAACGTGGTACAATTTACGGGCTGGTCCAACTTGTGAGTTGGTCCAATTTGAGTGGTAGTCCAATTTGCGAGGTGATCCAATGTGCGAGGTGGTCTAATTTGCGAGGTGATCCAATTTGTTTTCCTAGTTTTTCCATCCTAAAATTGAGTTCAATTAAGTATGTTAAATACTGAACTGAGAGACACAGATGCAAAAAATGATGTTTTTTTTTGTTTTTTTTTTTTCAAAATCTGGGTGAAAATAAACTACAGGACATCGATAAGAATTCTGCCTGTTGTTATAAACACAAAAAGGGTGGAATGGATTTCAAAAAAAGTACTTTTAGCGTCCTTGAATAAGTACTATTTTCCCCGAGGGGAGGGGACACTCGATCAAGTACCAGTTGGTTATCATGAGTGTCTTTAAGTTTTTAAAACGATCCCTCAACGTGGAGTGCTAATTTTCAAATAACACCTTTTTTAACAAAATGTTGAGCACAGTTCGGAGAAAAGATACCTCTTGTATTGTGCGTGGTAGATACGCCCGGTGGGTACCCCCAGCAGTACTCACTGCTCTTCCAGTATCGAAAACGTCACGCCACGCAGACTGACAGTGTGTACTTAATTTCGTCATAACAACGTAACTGCCTGACACAGTGCATCACAGAGAAGTGCAAAAAAAAAAAAGTTAATTTATAAGAGAATATAAGAGAATATTTGTACCCAAACTCATGAAATAAAACTAAACTCACATTGGACGTATCCAAAAGCTATACCCCTTCCAGTCTTGAGCACATTCAAGCTCCTGTTACTAATGCTAAACGCGGTGGAGGAGGGGCGGGGGATGGAGGGGTGGTGGAGAGGTTGGAGGGGTGGGAAAAATCTTAGCTCGTGTGCTTTTATCCTTGTTTTTTTACGCACATTGAGCACTGCTTTCCAGAAAGCCACGACATTGTTGGCAAGCCTCAACCAGAACGGCTGCAGGAAGTGGTCGGTGTTCTGAATCATCCTGCAAAAATCACACTTAATACAAATACCAATATCTTGATTTCAGGGTGGAGGGAGGGGGATAACATGAAAACAAGCTGATAGCCATGGCACCACTATAGATGGTATTCTGAAATAACCTGCAAAAATCACACTTAATACGAACACTAATATCTTGATTTCAGGTTAGAAAGGGGGCCTGGGTAACGTGAAATAAACTGGTAACCCTGGCACGGCTATGCTATCTATCAGGTCACTATGGTAACCTTAATCCATTTTATCAGCTTTGTCAAAACAAATGTCTTAGGCAATTAATTTCCGATATTTATTACATTCAGTATTTTATTGAAAGTTTACTTATTTTATTACTAATACAATATAAACAGAGCTGCAATGATTTTAGAAGATGAACTATATTGATACAAAGCCAGTAAAGCGTTTCAAATGGATAAATATTTCATATTTAACACTTGACAAGCCTTTGGCTTGCAAGAGTTACATGAATTTGTGCGAGCAAAATTCGTCCTTTTTTTTTTTCTTCTTGACACTTTTTCCGATTTTTTGTGTCTTCTTCTCCTCTGATACTATGGGCCCTACGACCATGAAAATTGGGACTTATGAAGAGCTTGATCTGAACATGTGCATGTCACTTTTTATTTTCGTCTTTGATTTCGTATTCTTTGTTAAAACGCCATGTGAAAAGAGTGTATTTTTTGCAAGTAAATGCGTAGCATTTAACCTACATCACACACAGTTGCACAGTGAGCTTTGTGCGAGCTCTGACTGCGTAAATAGCTAACACGGCGTATGCTAGATCAGTCAATAACACCTTAAGTCAACAGAAACCAAACACTACTTGGCTTATAAGACATATTCAAGCTGTGTTGTTTGATATATTATTCAAGAAATAACCCATTGAAGGAAGTATTTTTGCGTTTTAATTTTTGTCAAGTGTTTAATTCTCATATGAGCCCTTAGGTGTGTGTGAGAGTGTGTTTGTGTGTGGGTGTCGGTGTGTGTGTATGTGTGCATGTGTATGTTTCAATAACTGTTTTACATGAACCAGCATGTGTGTGTGAATGTGGGTGTGAGTGTGTGTGTGTGGGTGTCAGTGTGCGTATGTGTTTTTACTTTCAATACTTTCAATAACTGTCTTACATGAGCCAGTTGTGACCAGACATGTCGGTCCACTAGTGGTGTGTGTGAATGTGTATGTGAGTGTGGTGTGAATGTGTGTGTGAATGTGTGAGTGTGTGTGCGACTGTGTGTGTATATACAGTGGAACCTCGGCATCGAACCACCTACCTCTTGGGACCACCTCTGAATAAGGGCACATTTTTTTTGGTCCCGAATGCGCTCCATAGACTTTAGTGGTTAAGAAAACGCCCAATTGGGACCACCTCGGATCGGACCACTTCGGACCGCTTTTTTCGGTCCCGAGCCAACACTGCATTTTTGCGACACATTACTTACAACACTGTGAATGTTGCCGTCATAGATATTGTTACTAGGGATTATGGTAGCAAGTGTGTAACCAGACAGGGGCTTATTTTTTGTTATCTATACTTTTACACCTAAACAATAGCGGCTGACAATATACAAACCAGAGACATCTTAATTTATGTGGTGCCTATTTTTGTAGTAATTAAGCCGACCCAAATTCCACCGAATTCATAATGACAATTAAATGTCAATTTAAGCACATAAAGGTAATTTAAATAAGAAAAAAATGTTAAAACTTTCTCCCCTTTTTTACAACCAGGTCGACTGCCCCCCCCCCTGCAATTTGACGGGGTCGTTATCTGCCCCCTCCCTTTTTTAGTGGGAAAAATTCTGTAAAAAATTATGCAATTTTGATATCCCCGTCTACTTCGTCTCTGAAACAATTGATCTTCATTGATATATTCACCAATATCGATTCTATGAGAATTCTAATTGCAATTAGTTTCCTATTGGTGAATTGCATTTTACCGATATGCAATACATTCAACAAAATAAATATAATTTTATTAATTGTGTCTTTGTAAGCCAAGAAAAAAATGGTATATGGAGGGGGCAAGCGACCACCCCTCCACTTTGAAGGGGGGGGGCAGTCGACCGGGTTGCAAAAAAGGGGGGGGGGCAGATGACAGGGGGCAGTTGACCGGGGGGCAGATGGCCGGGATTCCCGTCTCCCAAATGGGACCACCTCTGAAATAGGGCACATTTTATCCGGTCCCAAGGGTGGTCCGATTTCAGAGGTTCCACTGTATATGTATGAGTGAGTGTGAGTGTGTGCGTGAGTCTGTATGTGAGTGAGTGTGTGTGTGTGTCGGTGGGTGGGTGTGTTTACTTTCAATAACTGCCTTACATGAGTCAGTTGTGACCAGGCATATTGGCCCACCAGTGGTGTATATGGGAATGTGTGTGTGTGAATGTGTGTGTCTGGTGTGTGTGAGTGTGGGTGTGAATGTGTGTGTCTGTGTGTGTGAGCGTTGGTGTGGGCGGGTGTTTAGTTTCAGTAACTGTCTTACATGAGCCAGTTGTGATTAGGCATGTCGGCCCACCAGTGGTGTGTGTATGAATGTGTGTGTGTGTGGATGTGGGTGTGAGTGTGTGTGCGAGTGCGTGAGTGTGGGAGTGGGTGTGTGTTTAGTTTGTATAACTGTGTCTTACATGAGCCAGTTCTGACCAGGCATTTCGGCCCACCAGTGGTGTGAGTCAGAAGGGAAGAAATACTCGTCTCCAGTAGCGCTGATCATCAGTTTTGGTATGGTCAGCCGCGATCGGTAATCTATAAAAACACATATACACTCCATGTCTCAGCGACACCCAGCAAAAGTCATGAGGTACAATACGTTGCACACCCACCCCAAAGGTTTACTTTTTTCTTTTTAAAATAGCGTAAATACCATCAGACAATATCCCCGGATGATACCCCCCCCCCCCCCGACAATAACCCACCCAGACCATACCCCCGAAAATTGTAAAAAAAAAAATGATATTAGGGGGTATTGGCACTGGGGGTATGGTCCTAGGGGGTGTGATCTTAGGGCTATTGTCGGGGGGTATCATCCGGGGGGTATTGTCCCGGGGGTATGGTCCGGAACCCGTCTTCACATTGTTTGATTATTTCAACCATGCATAATTGCATTTAAATTCATACATTGTACCATTTGCAATTGCAATTAAATTTATTTATCTGATAAATAAATCAACAACATTGCATTAGTATTTTTCGTTTTGTCAAAAGTATATTACAAGCACAAATGGCTCCAAAAATATCCCTGAATGGTGTTTAATACAGAACGATGGAGTGGAGGTTTTACTCCGGTTTATCACCTTTTGGCCGATCAAAGCCTTAGTAAAATTAGAAATAAATGTTCTAGGTAAGGTGTCTAGTATACGTACTGTAGGGGTCCTCGTAGTCGTAGAGAGTGCTGGCTTCCGGTGTGAGCAGGAAGCACGTGATGTTGGTGTACCAGAATGAGGACATGGCCCACGACCACGCCTCGTTCATCGCCCGGTAGTGGTGCATTAACGTCTGTCAATCATGCAAAAATATGATGTTAACATCGAATCAGAACGAGGCCATGACCCATGACCACGCCTCGTTTATCGCCTGATAGTGGTGCATTAACGTCTGTCAATCATGGGGAATATGTTAAAAATAACTGCCATTTTGTTACACCATAACAAATATTTCTATGTAAAAACATCACTTTGAGAAACACCGACAAGTATTTTCAATATATCATTGCCATTTGTTATATAACAAGCAGTTTATGAGCTGAAGTAGGAAGAATTTTACAATCAGTGCTGTCTTCTTTTTATAGCCCTCAGATTAATATTTTAATACGACATAAAAGCGCAGAAAATGCTGACAAAAAGTAGGTTCATAGTTTTATCACTATTACACCAGGTGCAAGAAATATCAACAGAAAGAATATCATGTATCACGTAGCATCCCTTTTGCTTTGCAGCTTTCTATTGTATCTTGAAAAAAAATGAACCTAGACGGTTAAAATCAAAAATCACATTCATCCTGATCTTGTAATGCCAAGACTGACCGCAATGCAGCGCAAACGAGCGACTGGGATGCTCCAAATTGGAAATTCGGCTTCAGCGGTCGCCAGAGCTTTTTGAGTACACAGATTCACGCCTTAGAATCCATTTAGAATCCAGTCACTGCCAGACAAACCCATGAAATGCAAAATAACCACGTCTGTAGCAAGACTGTGAGAAACCGGCTTCGTAGATATTGTCTACCCAAGCGCCTCCCCTATCTAGGATTGCTATTAACCCGAGCCGAAGGCGCGCACGACTTCACTGGACAATACAATTTTCCACTGGACACAAAGACAATGTAAACTTTTACTTGTGAATTTGCGTATTTGCTTGAACTAAGCCGACGGAGGACAGCGCGCTTGTCGTAGTGCAAACGCACTTTTAAGAAAGAGGCCAATACGGCAGACAAAGTATGACAGTATGGGTAGGCATTTCGTTGGATCAATGCACTGGACTCTTCATGCGGCCAGTTTTACTTTATATTTTATATACCTGATAGGTCACTTTTTATGTTTTCAATTTTAGTGCCGACACACAGGGATGTAAAAATGTTTTCTCGCCTCAGATTGTTTTGACGTGTTATATCTTGCGATGACGTGTTATATCTTGCGATGACGTGTTATATCTTGTGATAACGTGTTATATCTTGTGATGACATGTTACACCTTGTGATGACGTATTTTGTCTAGGAAAACGTCGACATCCCTTGACACGAATTAAGTCACTGAGGACCCAAGTGATAAGAATTTTGCAAAATCTTAGTTTGCATTACTCAACGGTATTCTTAATGCTGAACAGTATCGCATTTTTGGAGCTCTCGGTGGTCTCTTTTGTGCGTCAAAATGGTCTAATTCTACAGCAGGACAAAGTGCGTCCTCATGCCGCTAGAGCTACGCAACAGTATCTTCAAGCGCAAAATGTCCGGGTCTTGCCCTGGCCTGCTTTTTGCCGGATCTTTTGCCAATCGAACACGCGTATGATATGCTTGGAAAACCCGTACTCGACAGCAACATCTCACCTGAGACGTTGCTAGCTCTTAGACAAGAACTTGTGGAGGATCGGAATCTCATTACACTTCACAAAATACAGAATTCGATGAGATTCATCGGTGCAGATTAATTATGAGTGACGCTCGTGAAGAGCACACTCGATATTAAGAGCCCATAGTTAATTTAGCGTAGCATTGTTGCTTCTGATGCAAGTCAAGTTTGTTTTCAGAAACAGAAGGCTCAACATTTTTGCTACTAAAATATGTAATCATACTAAGGTTTAATTATTTCTCGAGTAATATATTCTGCAGGTTTTATAGTTTAAATTTGTTGAATATGACTGACAATGACAATCCAGCATGCCGTGTGCAAACAGTTCTTTTTGTACGAACAAACGTTAGTTCTGATCAATATCATACCCCGTGTAATATCATAGTCCTTACGACCGAGAACATTTGAGTTTAGCATCTATTTGTGAATATGTTGTTAATTTGGCTTTTACACATATCCGTATAATGTCAGTAACCACTATACAGTTTACCTTCAACACAGTCTCTTGGAAATGTTTGACCGCCAAGCTTCGGACAGTATTTATCTCTACTTAATCACAAAAACCGTGATAATTTGGAGTTGTATTGCCTTAACACCCTTAATAACACCAGTAAGAACTTTTTGGAACTGAAGGGGAAAATTCATTTACAATTTAATGTCATGAGGTTCAAGTGTTATTCATTTCTACTGGGTAAAAGTATTGCTGCCTTTGAGTCAACTGTGGCTAGAGAGTACACAAAAGCTATCAAAACTACCTTCCTGCAAGTTATGGAGGAGTTTTATTTCATTTACAAGATTCATAATACGTACATCTGGAAAATTCAGGAGGCTGTACACCAAAGGCGAAATACTAATCACCCGCTTGTCTGTCATCGCCAGGCTCCAAGATGTCCATCCACGCTGTAACGAGACATACCGCACACGATGATATGTTAATCATCTGTATGCCTGTCACCGTGAGACTCCACGTTGCTCATCCACGCTGAAATGATATAGACTTGCCATGTAAAATGATAAACTAATCACTCGCTTTAAAGAGTAAGTCTTGAAAACACAAACCTTTGAGGCGCCACCAACATGAAAACGTGTGATGTTGTTTCCAGTTTTCTCCAGGACAAACCTGTTCACCGTATCTAATCCTCTTTTGGCAGCCTAAACAATAAAACACTAGAACGACAGAACATTAGAACATTAGAGCAATACAACATGACTCATTTACACAAACTGGTTCAATGAACATTACAGTAATACAACATTACTCAATTCACAAACTGTTTCAGTGAAACTAATCAAATGCAATTTAATTTTAGATTTTTGAAGCGTTTGAAGTGCCTTTGTTATAAAAAGCCCCAAATTTTTTTCTCTACAAGGCTATTCTCTAAACGGCTAATTTTACTTTATATTTTATGTACCCCGATAGGTCACTTCTTTTATTTTCAATTTTAGTGCCGACAAAGGAATGTGAAAAAATGTTATTAGTTTTCTCGCCTTAGGCTGTTTTGACGCTATATATCTTGTAATGACGTGGTATATCTTGTGATAACGTGTTATATCTTGTGATGACGTGTTACACCTTGCGATGACGTATCTTATCTAGTTCATTGAAAACTTCGACATTACCTAACGCGAAGTAAGTCACTAAGGGCCCAAGTGATAAGAATTTTGCAAAATCCTAGTGATGAGAACGTTTGCATTAGCCAAGTGATTAGAAAGTTTGCATTAGCCCAGTGATCAGAACGTTTGCATTAGCCTAGAGATGAGCAAATTTGCATTACTCTTTTGCTAAAAAAAGTTTGCATTACCTTAGTTATAAGAAAGTCTGCAATATCTTCGCATAGCGAAAGTTTGATTGCCCTAATGACTGCAAAGTTTGCATTAAGTAGCGATGAGAAAGTGCTAGGAATGTTAGCACTACCTTAGTCAAGACGAAGTTGGCATTACCTTAGTCATGGGGAACCTAGCAATCATCTCAGGTTGGCTGTAGTTGACGGCATCGGCCTCCAGCCAAGTCCATGCTATGAAGTCGTCCTCCCTCTGCTGTCCTTGCTCAGGATCGTTCTTGAGCATATAAAGAAGGTATTTATACCCAGCTTTTGACATAAGAATATAACCATAAGATACACAGTAGCAGTATACGAACAACCTATGCAAACAGCAACTTCACTCTTTTTCATACATTTGACACTGTTTTCATACATATCATGTTGGCACTGTTTTTGACACATCATGTTACTCAATTATATCTGTTTGTAGAATTTAGTCTATCAGTCTGTAGCAGTGATTTAATCATACGTACACACATTCGAGACAAAACTGGGAAGGATGGTTTGGCGTGATATGTTTTTTTACGAGCGTGGCCAAGAAAAAGAAAGATAAGTTAATGGAGAAAGGTAATACCTTTGAGGTCAGACTTAGTGTCATTGGTACGACACATGATCTTTTAATGCATCTCTCAAATGACCTATCAGAAGGCATTGTCCAGACATACTATGTTTAAAGTAAAATGTTTAAGGTGAAAGTAACGGCTCATAGAAATCAAATGCTCACCTGAAATACTACCGGCTGATTGGGTACTTGCTTTATATACCCAGCTATGGTATTTGTTTGATTTACAAGCCATCGCAAAATCACATTGTAAATGTCATCAGGGGCAGCAGGTCTAAATGGAAAACAAACGTAGCATGTGTCACGGACCCTTCTCATATCCCTGTTTTATTATGGTTTCTGTGGACTTTTTATGTAGTATTTTATGTATTGGATCTGTTTTTATTTTATCTGTTTTCTATATGTAATGTGTTCATGCTACTGTTTTTATGCATTGTCTGTACGTATATACTGTTTATATGTTATGTTATGTATTGTACTTTTTCAATACATTGTCTTTATGTACTATTTCCATATGCTATTTATGCGTACTGATTTATGCTTTGTTTATTGTGCTGTTTCCGTGTACTATTGTAAGTAATCTTTTATTACAGCTTTATGTACTCTTGGGGCGTTCTTTCATTTATTTTTAGGTAAGAAATTGCATTTAATCGATTATGCAGTAAACAAACCGATTATACCCACATTATGCTCATGAAAATGGAATATGGATAAACAGTCTCAAACATTTTTAAACTTAGTATTTTCTGTATTTTTAAGTGATCTCCCACCCTCATTGTTCACCACTACTTCCTCCCACACCCCTAAAGTAAATCTGGACACTCGTCTAAATGCTGACATGAACGTACAGAAAACACTTACTCATAATCAGGCTCGTTGTCGCGAGCCACAATACCAAAGGCTGCCGCGTCATCAAAGTCAATGACATGAGGAATAGCTATAGCCATCTCGTGATACCAAACAGAGGCACTAGAGAAGCTTTCTAAATTAAAGATAGAGAAGTAGACATAACGGGGAGGACAAAATAAGTGGAAAAAGAATAAGGAATATGGAAATTACAAGCTATATGAACATAAAAAGTAGTTATAGCCGAAGTGTTTTTGTGTCCTTGTTTATACACGCAAGAGTTGTTCAACATATCAAAATTATAACATTAGTGTCCATCTAAAATGCTTCTTCACCATCACAAACTGATATATATTTATTAATGTATTTTCATGGCCAAAACTTTTACACACAGACATACACACATAATATAGTACATGCACGTACAACCCTTGTACAAATTCACTGACCATCCATCCACTTTTGTGACGTCATATTTAACATATAGAGATCCATGTCCTCGAGTTCGTAGTGCACCAGCTCTGAGTACTCAAAGAATCCATCGTCGTAGTGTACGTAGTAATCCAGCTCTGTCGGATCATCCTGGAGAAAACAAAAACACATCAAGAGGCATTACGTCACTAAAATGTGCGTGATAATCCGACTCTAAATACATCAACACATATTACGTCACTTAAACGCGCGTAATGATCCGATTCTTGTAGGTCATCCTGAAAAAAAAACATCACCCAAAGAAGAGAGAAATCTAGCCATCTCGGACTGTTACTGAGTAAGATAAACAACGCGATTTATTACGCCACTTAAAAATACGTAGTAACCTTGCTATTTCGGAACGTTCTTGAGTAAGACAACAATAGCAGTGATTAGCTCTACTATTGCGTCCAGCAACAAGCTTTAACTTATTCAGGCTTCAAATTGTATTGTAAAAATACTGAAATACTTAACAAAAATATTCCAAAAATACTGAAATACTGATATATTCTGTCATTCAACAAAACACCTCTGTTATTGATTAAAAACTAGTAACTGCACAATGGATATTTATAAATTGCATTTTAAAACTAAATAAATATTGACAATAAATGTTACCCTTTTAATACCTACCCAACCGAAATCAGAGGCAAATATGTCTCCGAAAAGTAAGAAGAGAATACAAAGAGTCATCGGATACTGCGATCTTATGTGCATAGAGAGAGCAAAGAGTCATCAGTTATTTTGTGTATTGCATACACAGGTAGAAAACGACCATTACTGGCATGCAGTGGAAAACAGCAGATGTGAACATTCAAGTCCTTGGTGAGCGATAACTCGGTATCTTCAGTTCAAGGTTAACATGCTAATGCAATTATCGCTCAGTAAAACACAAGTGTCAGTAAGCAGGATAATGATTATGATAATAAATGACATTTCGAGTTGTTTAGACAAATAAACTCATTTGTAAAACTCACACAATTACACCAATTTCGTCACCGAACAGCAAATGATATTACGGCATATGCTCATACTTTTTGTAAATTAAAATATTGTGACTTTTTATTTAGGCCAGTTCAGGCCGACACAGGTCAGACAGACTCAATCCTTGAAGACAATACTTCGGAAAGCGTTGTCGTAAAATAGATACTCATACACACTTATCAACTTCACGCTTGATACAAAGTACCCCTTGCCTACCGTCAAGGTATTATATTTAGTAGATTTTTTATCTTGAAAATGTTTTTCACTAATATTTGCCAAGTGTTAAATATAGTTATTACTAATCGTACTAATCATAATTATCTGATCAAGGCAAAGGATCACAACGCATTGATAAGTGTTATTATTTCGAATTATATAGCTAAAATATCAATTATTTATTAGTTTGGCTATATGTTTGTAGTTTAATATGTCTGGGTGGAGAGTGTTGGTGAGAGAGAGAGAGAGAGAGAGAGAGAGAGAGAGAGAGAGAGAGAGAGAGAGAGAGAGAGAGAGAGAGAGAGAGAGAGAGAGAGGTCACAGCTAAATTAGTTTGTAAGTTATCTGCCAATCACAATGCAATAACAGAATTTATAAGGAGAATTTATTGATATAAATAGCATTTACCTGGGAAGAGGAACAGGTTTATTTAGATTGTGTATTGTATGCCATTGCAACATTGGAAAGAACGGTTTGTGTAACACATTGCTCTGACTTGGGCATGGACACTGATTAACAATGGCTACAAGGTAACGATGGCAACACCTGTCTGGATGCTCCAATCACTGAGTGCCCTGCTTATATTGCTTAGCTGGCACGGAGGCGGTTGTTTTACCCCCCCCCCCCCCCCTTACACCCCAGCTCTGGAGACGCATTCCTTCACCAGTATGATGAGGTTTACAACAACGGGCAGTCGATTTCCATCAATTCGTGGAAAGAACACAAAACACTTTATATGTAAGTATGAGTGATTTCAGGTTCTGCTTGCGGGATTGAAGGTGGACCAGGAAAAATAGTCTTGTTCTTTTTCGGAAATTTTGCATTTCAAACACAGAACATGGTTGGACTAGACAGAGACTTATTAGAGAAAAAAATGTCGGCCATTTAGTATTTTTGCAAATTAGGGTGGGAAATCCCACTGTATTTGTTCATGGTGTGAAATATTTATCACCGATGTTCACTCCTTTAGAAGTTCTAGTGTAAAAGTCGATTAGTTTTCTGTAAATGTTGAGAAATGTTGATATAAACCGACATGCATATAATATTAAATTCCTAACAAAGACGTGAGTCAACTTTTTAAAGTTAAAAGTTTCAAAGATTCCAGATTAACCATTACATGCAAATTTAAGAAACAATTGATTGATTGATTTGTCGTGTTGTGTTCATTCGCCCGTGCTTAGAAATCACCCGGAATGGAGAAAGTCAATAATTTTGTACTGAATGTAGAGAATCAATTCCCAAAATGATTCGGCCATTCCATTTTGTAACGCTGTCAATTGCCTTCCAATTTTCAATTGCTAAACGTGAGCATGAACCAACAACAGTAGAACGGGAGAACAACAGAACAAAACCAAACAGTAAAGTAGAATTCATTACAAAATTATTCAAAATTCTAAATTATAATGCCAGACTGAAAAGCTGAAAAATGGATATAGGAAAAATGAACATTGCGCAGTTAAAAGAGGGACTGGCAGAAAAAGGTTTGCCAACTAAAGGGAACAAAGCGGAGCTTATAAAGCGGCTTCAGAATTATTACAAAATTTTAGAGTCCAGTGGTCGAGACCGCTGAAGTCTTGCAGCTATCACAGACCAACAAGGAAAGTGAAGTTAAATCTGAGGTAAGGTCTAAAATAATACCCCCAGTCGAAGATACAGTAACGTCAAGTGATAGTGCTTCTCAGGCTGATTCCTCAGGTAGTGTTCGTTATGTTCGTGCCCTAGTAAAGCTAACGTTGTGCTAGGAAGAGAAGCGTTTGGCAACTCAATTGAAAAAGCACCAATTCAAGTCCGGGAAAGCCGCTGTTGAAGCAGAAGAGCAAGTCTTCCAATGTATGACAATCATCCTGGTTATGATGCATTTCTAGGCGCGATTGCAAAACCATCTACGCTTATACCAGCAGCTGAAAAATTTAAACCGCAGTTAGCACCTTGCATAAAAACACCATTCCTCTCATGCAGCAAATGAATGACGTGTTATCCTTGCCTAAGTCTGAGCTATTTACCTTTGATGGGGAATCGATGAGCTTCCATATGTGTATAAACTATTTCCACAGTGGTATGCATTCTACCCCAAATGAGTGGCGTTTCTAAGCTGAACCAGCTCGTTTAACTACGTAAAGGCAGGGCACTAAACGTTATAAACCATGTGCGTGTATGTTGCCTGCAGTTTGGCTATCGAAAGGCCAAAGAGTTGTTTACAGTGTGGTTTGGAAAGGATTACGTGATATCTGAAGCATGGATATCGAAGATCACCTCAGGCCCTCCGATCAAGCCCGATAATGTGCAAATGTTTCAGGAGTTTTTAGATTGCATTCGCAGCTGTTCTAAAAGGCTACGAGCAATGGTGTACTTGAATGAGGTCGATGTACGAGTGCACCTGGTAAGTTGGGTGAAGAGGCTGCCAAACTACCTTCATAGTCGCTGACACAATACCCAGGTATTGATGCACTTTTTAGATTTCCTTACCGTTGCAACTTATAAAGTGAGTGATTCAGTTTTTAGCATAGGCACTGAACCAAAACGCGAAAAAAGCAAATTGCATCCAAACAAGTCCTTGAGGTTTCCAGTCGATGCAAACAAAGCCAAGGCACACGTTTAGCCAAGTCGAAATTGCTTCATGTGTGGCGACTCGCATTTTCTGAGCCAGTGTGAGAAGTGGGTTCAAGAAGTTGCCCGCTTCTGAGAGACTGAAGTTTGTTAGAGAAAAGAAAATGTGCTTCAATTGTTTGAACTGTTCTCTACCATTTCAAGACGTGTGACGTAGACGGCTGTTCTAGGAAACACTCCTACAAGTGATTAAGATTTTTTGTAAATTTAAGACTATTGTAAAATAAACCTATTCCGGTAACAGGCCATGCACCTTGCAGTCAGCTGTCCACAGACCCAATTAAACATTTATTTTATGCATAAAATGCCCAATTGTGGCCGTAGCTTTCTTTTATAAGTTTACTGTATTATGTGTTTCGTTATTATCTTATTAATATATCTTTTCATTATGGAATTCTATAATTTAATATCATTGTTTCTCTCTTTCGTAACACGTGAAAATGTTCACTCAATAAATGATATAAGGTCCATTGCATAAAAGCCCAGTGTCAGTACATAGATATTGCCCACGTCTGTGGCAAAAACTTGGTCAGTTTCTGTGAATCACACCATTTCAATAGCTATAGGCTATGTTGTACTTGTATGGTTACTTGTGTGTTCACATGTATCACTGGCTTCCGCCAAACAAACTTCAGGCACAACAGTTCCATGAAAAAACTTTATTTTACCAAAGCCACAGAAGTAAATTAAAATGTGTGTTTGTTTCAAGGCGATTTGTGGAACTTTATGCTTGTAGCATGCTTGGTATATCATGCTTGCTATACCCTACATATTGTTATTGCTTGGATTATTGAACCGTTTTGCCAAATATTTTTGTGACTGTATACGCTATTGAATTCACTTGTGCCAGTGTGTGATGTTCGGTAATGTCGGGTAAAACTATTGTATTCCGATATACCCGGTCCCTCACAGTGTTATTGTTTGGATTATTGAACCACTTTGCTGCATGAATTATGTGAATGTGTACGCTGCTGAATTCATATCTATCCCTCGTGGTGAATGCTGCGCATTCACGGGTCCGCTGTAAGAAATGTGACTGCTTGAATTCAGTTCAGTACGTTTGCAACGGGGTGAACGTTATTCTTGTCCCCCACCCCTACACACAGGTACGTTTTTTAATTGATTGATTGTTGTGTTCATTCATCTGCGCTTAGCAATCACCCGAGTATATAAACCGCGGTTTTCGCGCCATTCGGCATTCGTCCGCGGAAAGTCAATAATTTTGTATCTGTGCTATTTTACTGTTTGGTTTTATTCTCGTGTTCTCCCGTTCTACTGTGTTTGGTTGATGTTCATGTTTAGCCATTGAAAAATGGAAGAAAATAAACAGCGTTACAAATTGGAACGGCCGAATCAGTTTTGAATTTGATTCTCTACAGTCATAATTCAGGTTTTCTGTACGTATCGGCATAGATCGATATATTTTTCCAATCCATTTGCTATTTTTACTCTTCTTAATGTACTTGATTTTGGCTGGGGTTGAAAGAAAAAATCTCTGTGTTTTATTCAGAAGAACCGTTGAAATGTGCAGAGCCTGAAAACGCAGTCGTCAAAATTTATTGAATTTGACCAAAGTCTGTTTTTGTACGTAAAAAATTCTTGGGAGATGCTGACATCCAGTGGTCAGGAAGTATTTATTACAGGTGGGTGAGTCGTTGTTCATCAACATCCACTCTCTGGCAGCTTTGGGATCCGCACTGAGGTCAGCTGGTATATGACAGAATGGTCGTACCTTTCTGGGGAGATTTTGACAGTCGGAAGTCAGGCACTACTTATTTCAGTGTGGCGTTTTTAATGAACAGACAACCTCTGAAAGCTTTGTGATCAGCTGGCATATAACAGAATGGTCGTACCTTTCTGGGGAGATTTTGACAATCGGCGGTCAGGCACCACTTATTACAGTGTGGCGTTGTTATTGAACAGACAAGCTCTCCTGTTATAGCTGCAAAATGCCTTAAATATAAAATCCATTGGAGTGAATCTTCAAGCGGAGTTTATTACAGTACTACCTAGTTTCTACTCACCCGACTTATGAATGGATTAAAATAGCAATTTAATATATCGGCAACGTTGACTGTGGTCAAACCCAACTAGAAATGTACTTTTTTTGTTTCGTACACAAGAATCTTAAGAATTATTATGAAACATGCACGGGAGATAAAAGTGTCTGTATTAGCTACTTTTTTTACCAGAGTCGTGATCCTTGCTGCATGTATTTCGTTGCTTTTTGTATCACTTGAAAAGATATACAACTGAATTATGAAACATTCCCCACATTAATATAACGTGAAGCTCTACCTTTTTCGCCATTCAGAAGAGCCCCTGTATGTCACAAGACCATTAATTTGATTAACGTAAAAGACCGATTTTGCACATTGAAGGGTTTCATTATATGAGTTTTGTTCCACTGAATACCAGGACCAGAGTTTCAACTCTGGTACTCCCTGTCCCTCTCTCTTTCCCACCTCCCTCCGTCGACTCAAGTGCCCCCGCCACTTTCCTCTCCCTCCCCCTCTCTTCCCTCTCAGAGACTGCCATGTCATCAAAGGTAATGACGTGAGGAAAACTACCGCCATCTCGTGGTACTAAACCGAGACACTGGAGCTTTATAATATTAAATTTGTGAATCTATATATATATAAAGTATATACACCTGTACATACACATAAAGCTATTTTACCCAAAACCCTGAGCATCCATCCACTTTTGTAACGTCATATTTAACGTATAGAGATCCATGTCCTCGAGTTCATAATGCACAGCTCCGAGTTCTCAATGAATCCATCGTCGTAGTGCGCTTAGCAATCCAGCTCCCTGCGATAATCCTGTAGAAAAGAAACAAAAAAGGAGTCATTACCTGTGTTATTGCTTCCACTAACAGGTTTCTAAGCACAGACTAGGAATTTGTTTACTTAAGAAGAGCTTAAAAATGTCTTTGTAACAGTACCACAATACTTCTGTCATTTTACATGTTATTGATCTATCATCAATGTTATTGATATATCATCAATGTTATTGATATATCATCAATGTTGTTGATATATCATCAATGTTATTGATATATCATAAATGTTATTGATATATCATCACTGCGCAATTGATATTTTTGAATTATATTTTAAAACTTAATTAAAAGTGATAATAAAAATTTATGTGCTAGAAATGTTTTGAACTTTAAAAGGAAGAAAAGAATCCAATGAGTTATCTGATATTGTGGTCCCGTGTGCACAGGGAGAGCAAAGAGTCTTCCGATATTGTGGTCCCGTGTGCACAGGGATGGCAAAGAGTCGTCGGATATTGTGGTCCCGTGTGCACAGGGATGGCAGAGAGCCATCGGATATTGTGGTCTCGTGTGCAGAGGGATGGCAGAGAGTCGTCGGATATTGTGGTCCGTGTGCAAAGGAAGAGCAAAGAGTCGTCGGATATTGTGGTCCCGTGTGCATAGGGATTGCAAAGAGTCGTCGGATATTGTGATCCCGTGTGCACAGGGAGAGCAAAGAGTCGTCGGATATTGTGGTCCCGTGTGCACAGGGATGGCAGAGAGTCGTCGGATATTGTGGTCTCGTGTGCACAGGGACGGCAGAGAGTCGTCGGATATTGTGGTCCGTGTGCAAAGGAAGAGCAAAGAGTCGTCGGATATTGTGGTCCGTGTGCACAGGAGAGCAAAGAGTCGTCGGATATTGTGGTCCCGTGTGCTTAGGGATTGCAAAGAGTCGTCGGATATTGTGATCCCGTGTGCACAGGGAGAGCAAAGAGTCGTCGGATATTGTGGTCCGTGTGCAAAGGGAGAGCAAAGAGTCGTCGGATATTGTGGTCCCGTGTGCATAGGGATTGCAAAGAGTCGTCGGATATTGTGATCCCGTGTGCACAGGGAGAGCAAAGAGTCGTCGGATATTGTGGTCCCGCGTGCACAGGGATGGCAGAGAGTCGTCAGATATTGGGCTCCCGTGTGCACAGGGAGAGCAAAGAGTCGTCGGATATTGTGGTCTCGTGTGCACAGCGTGAGCAAAGAGTCGTCGGTTATTGAGTTTTTTTTGTGTACACAAGTGAACAAATGGACATTAGTGACATGCAGTGAGAGGCACCAAGTGTTAACTTTCAAAAACCTGTTGGGCGATAAATAAGTATCTTATGTTTAAAGCCACATTAATATGTTCATGCGATTATCACTGAGTGAAACACATTGATCATGTGACAAGACACTGTTTATGATAATCATTGATGTTTCGAGTTGATGAGACAAATGAAATCATTTGAAAAATCACACAAGACTAGACAGATTTCGGCACTGATAAGGAAATGATATTAGGACATATGTTTACATTTAAAACTACTTCCTCTTTGGTTTCTGACATAACACCATCTTACTTATAATTCTATTGACAAATTAGAACATTGGGATTTTTTATTTAAGTTAATACAAACCATCACCGGTCAAATAGATTAGCTCTTGAAGACATTACTCTGAAAATTGCTGTCCTGAAATACATAATTGTACAAGGTATATACACTCTCAATTGGATCTGTCTATAGGCTATATTCAGGCTTTCTAGCGCAGAGGAAGGTATCGGCTCTTGTCCAGGCTTTCTAGCAGGACATATGTGCACTGCCTCGCTTGTTTGCGACCACTTTAATTCCATGTGTTTTTATTCTACTTCTAAGTATGCTCTTTCTGGATCCCGTTTAGATCTATGTATCTTGATCCGAGCGTTTGCTAGTGAGGTCACAGTTTAGTAGATTTCTGACTTCATTGCTTCAATAGTACGTTTATGTATATGAACAAGTTTAAGTTTGAGATATGATGCTGTCATATTGATTGTACATTTGATGTCCCAAATTAATTAAAAATTCGAAATTTTATTATACGAAATGTCAGTTTACACGTGAAACATCAAACGTAAGAAACGAACCAAGCATATCAAACATGTAAAACCTATCTATTACGTCATTAATTAAAAATAAAATTATTAAAAGAAATTCAATTAAATTAAAATTTAAAAACATAAAAAAGAGAGAGGAAGAGAGATGGGGCGAAAGAATGAGAGTGAAGAGAAAGGAAAGAGAGAGAGAGAGAGGAAGAGACAGACAGAGACAAAGAAAGAGCCGGAGAAGAGAGAGAGAGAGAAAGAAGGGAGGACAGAGAGGGGAGAGAGAGGGGAATAGAGGGAGGAATGATAGAGGAGACAGAGAAACAGAGAGGGATAGAGAGAAGAGAAGGATAGAGTGAAAGAGAGAGGGGACGGAGAGAGAGAGGGTGAGAGGTAGGGAGAGAGAGGGAGGAGAGAGAGAGCGTGAGGGAGAGAGAGATGAAGAGAGAGAAAATGAAGGAGGAAGAAAGAGCGAAGGAGAGAGATACAAGGAGAGAGATAGAGGAGGAGAGACAGGAAGAGAGAGGGCGAGAAAGAGACGGAGAGTGAGAGGGAAAGCGGAAAGAAAGAGGGCGCAGAGAGGCAGTGAGAGAGAAAGAAAGAGAGGGGAGAGAGGCAAAGCGAGAGAGAGAGGAAGAATGGGGAAGGCAGACACAGAAAGAGTTAAGGAACGAGAGAGAAAGATAGAGAGAGAGAGAGAGAGAGAGAGAGAGAGAGAGAGAGAGAGAGAACGAGAGAGAAGTGCAGAGAGAGAGCGGGAGAGAGACAGAGATTGAGCGTGGGAGCGAGAGAGATAGGGGAGAGAGGGAACGAGAGAGAGAAAGAGAGAGAGGGGGTAGGAAGGAGAGAGAGGTGAAAGGAGAAAAGAGAGAGGAAGAGAGAAAGCGGGAAGGAGAGAGAGAGGAAGAGAGAGGATGAGAGAGGGGAAGGGGAGATAGTGAGAGATAGAGAGAGAGAGAGAGAGAGAGAGAGAGAGAGAGAGAGAGGCAGAGGGAGAGAGAGGGGGATATAGATAGATAGATAGATAGATAGATTCCAAGAAAACCGATAAGGACTTTTCAATACATTACAGGACAGAGACAGCTCACCCTCAATTTGACTTGTGGCTTACTGGTAAATCACAATGCAATAACCAAATAAGTAAGATTTATTGATCTAAGTAATTGTAAATAGCATTTGCTAGAGAAGAGGCACAGGTTTATTTAGGCGGTTTAGATTGTCTGCCATTCGGCTTGTTATGTTACATATTGCTCTGTCATAGGGGATGACATAGAAATAAGGTTGGGACTGGGGAAAGAAATATTGAGCTTATTGTTCAAAGAAAAGCGCTTAAGTGTGTTAAGTATATGGCTGGCTAGATTGAGTTAGCGATATATGAAGCTTTTAATTTAAAAAAGTGATGAAGTATGATAAGGATTCGAAAGGATAGAGAGAGAGAGGAAAGAGAGAGAGAGAGAGAGAGAGAGAAAGAGAGAGAGGGAGGAAGGGAGAGACCGGAAGGAGGGTGAGAGACATAAAGAGATAAAAGAGAGAGAGAAAAGAGGCTTATTAATCAACGAAAAGACAGAGTGGCAGAGAGAGAGAGAGAGAGAGAAAGAGAGAGAGAGAGAGAAAGAGAGAGAGAGAGACGGGGGAGAGAGAGTGAGGGAGAGAGGGAGAGAGGGAGATAATATAACGATGGCAACACCTGTCTGGATGCTCCAATCATTAAGTTTCCTGCTTGTCACTTACTTCACGGACACGGAGGCAGTGCTGTACCCTAGATCTGGAGACGCGTCCCTTCACCGAAACGATGACGGTTACAGCAGCCCGCAATCGATTTCCATCAATTTTAAATTCTTTGGAAGCACACAAGACACTATATATGTAAGTATTAGTAATTTCCTATGTTATGGTTCCATCAACGTGCAGTCGATTTTCATCCATTTTAATTTTTTTGGAAGCACTAAAGACACCATACGTGTAAGTATAAGCATTTTCGTATTCTGCTGAAGAGACTGAGAGTGATCCAGGAAAAAGTAGTCTTGTTCATCACCCAGTGGGTCACTCGAATTGCAAATGGAAGTGACTTTAAAAATTAAAATAGTAGAATAGAAAAATTCGCCTTTATCGTGAAATTTTATGTGCGTACCTTCGTCGTCACAACAAAAACGTATCAATTGATGATGTAAATAAACCTTAAAAAAACGAAAAAAGGTCAATCCCGGAAAACTGACATTTACAAAAATACAGAACATGCTCGGACTAAACAGGAACAACTGGGACATTTTTCTAAATTAGGATGAGAAATCCCTCTATTTTTGTTCCTGGTGTAAAATAATTCTCACCGATGCGCCAGTCACCCTTTCGAAGTTCTGGTGTAAGAGAAGAACAGTTCCCAGCAAATAATGAGAATTATTTACAGAAAAATATATGCATATATTTTTAAATTCCTAACAAAGACGTGAGTCAAGGTTTTATATCTCAAAAGTTTGAAGATTGCAGTTTAAATTATATGCAACAAATGGATCGAATTTGTTGAAAGTCTATTTTTTCCGTTGGTGGAATATTCGGTACTCTCTCTACACATGCAAACAAAATATCTGTCATTGTAAGATTTCATTCAGACACCCTGGAACAGCTGAAAACAGAACTAAACTAAAATCGATCAAACACCGGAGTGATCCGCTTGGTCGCTCTTTTTCATTATGTTGGATAGAACTCCACGAGCCTAGGCCCATTGACCCGGGTAAGAGCAGGAAATAACACCAAATCATCCATCCATTCCAATGTACTTGTATTATGTATAAGTATACTTTCTTATATATAAGTATATCATAGACAAGACCACTCCGGACTCAAAACTGATGTGATTTCGGAAGTCAAAAAGTGACCAATTTGCGGAACTTCTCCGCTTTGTTTTGTTTACACATATAATTATTTGTACCGGAGAAAGAGTTTCAAAAATAAATATTTTGTTCACAGGTGTGTACAAATGGGATTATTTCATTTAGCAGAGGAGTTTCTTCATACTCTCCGACACCATTTCCCATCGCAAGTGTACCAATTGTCGCGCCTTTTTGGGGAGATGCTGACACCCGGCAGGCAGGAAGTATTTATTATAGGTGAGTGTGTCGTTGTTAATCAAAAGCCAGCCTCTGCCAACTGAACAGAGGTCAGTTGGTATATTATAAAATGGTCGGGCCTTTATGCGGATATGTTGACATCCGGCAATCAGAAAGTAGTTATTGCAGGTGAGTGTTTCGTTGCTAATGAACAGCCAACCTCTAATGGATTAACTGTATAATGTCTTATATCTAAAATCTATTGAAGTAAATCTTCACGCGGAGTTGTTTTACTTATTACTGTATTACCTAGTTTCTAGTCATTCGAGTTTTGAATTGAATATAACTGCAATTTAATACAATGGCAATATTGATTTCTGAACTAGAAATGTACTTTTTGTTTCGTACACAAGAAGCTGGGAATAATTATAAGCACATGCACATTAGATAAAAGTGTTTGTATTAGCTACTTTTTTACCACAGTCGTGATCTTACTTGATGCATTTCGTGTGCCTTGAAAAGATCTAAAAGTGAAACTTTCTCCACACGAATATATCGTCAAGCTATACTTTTTCCGCCATACGAAACAGCCCCTGCAGGTCACAAGACCATTAATTTGATTAATATACAAGGCCGATTTTGTAAATTGAAGGGTTTGATTACATGAGTTTTGTTCCAGAACACCAGGACCAGATAATCAACCCTGGCGCTCCCTGTTCCACTCTCCTTCCAACCTACCTTCCCTCTTTCCTCTCTCCCCTCTCTGTCCTCTCAAAAACTGCTATGTCATCAAACTTAATGACCTGAGGAATAACTGCCGCCGTTTTCGTTCAGGTTCAAAATTGTTCTGTTGAAAGTTAGATTTAATTTTGTCATTCTGACTAAGTGCTGAGCGTATTTGAATTTGAAAGCCATTAGCAATTTTTGATTTTGATTTCATACCCTTTTGGACTTCTAGAATCGCTTTGTATTTTAGATCTAGACTATAACCTGCGTGTTTTTCTTTGTTGTTGTATTGCAATTTATGGTTTGTACTGATTTTACCCACCTTTAGTGTCTGTATTAGCTAATCTTGCATAATGTTTTTCGTTATTTTCATATCACGCAAATAGAAATAAAAATCAATTATAATACATTCTCTACACGAATTTATCGTAAAGCGTTTCTTTTACTGTAGAAAATCCCTGCTAAGTCCCAAGAGGATAAAACTGAATAGTATATAAGACCGATACAGAAAAAAGGGGGATTTGATTGCCTGGAGGTTTGTTGCGCTGAACATTGGGACAAGAACGTAAAGCGTGTGAACTCTCCCTCCCTCCCTCCCTCCCTCCCTCCCTCCCTCCCTCCATCCCCTCCCCTCCCCTCCCCTCCTCACCTACCTCCCTTCTGTTTCCCTCCCTCCCCCTTCCTCTTTCCCTTTCCCCTAGCTCAAAATGAAGACAAATCTTAAAAACTTGATCAACACATTTTATCAATTCAAGGAGGCTGGCATCCTCTTAGTAATAACAATGAGGATTTGTTCCAAAGCAACGTAACAACGTAAACCATCGCAACCCTGATCTTCTCTAGGACATACCGACTTTGCCTTAATAGATTTGGGGGATGGGCAGATCCGTACTACACTTGCAGATTCACATAAAAAAGGGGGTGGAGCGATGCCTAGCCGTACCTTGCATACAATAATGTTTTAGGCAATACGCGAGCGGATCCATACTAAATACACTCACAAGCGATATCAGTGCTGTCTACAACTGCATGAATCCCAACTTCCAGGCGACGTGGGCATTCATGGTCACATGGGACAATGTACCTCCTTACCCCAGAGGGGAATCTGTAAGTATGAACACACTTCCTTTGAAAGAAAACAAGGAAACAAAAACCCCCATCAACAACAAGAGTGGTGATGATACTGACGAAAAAGTGGCACCGTAAAATAAAATACCCAGTTGTTTTCCGTCAAACAAGAACATTTTAATTATGACACTTCTATATTACCCGCTTGAAAACTGCATGATGAACAGCAATTGGCAGTATGTTATTGTCCATTAGATGTAGAGAAAAGGCTGTATGTATGCGCATGGTGGTTTATCTAAATCTGTGTACGTCCAAAAATATGTTAATGTCTTTGTTGCTATCTTGCCGTCGTTCAACACCCCTATATTACCCACTTGAAAACTGCATAATGAACATCAATTGGCAGTACGTTAGTGTCCGTTAGATGTGGAGAAAAGGATGTATATACGAGTCTGTGCAGTCTGAATATATCTAGAAGTAAATATGATCAATTAGAAAATCAGAAGCAGTTTATGCATCTGTTTTTGAGGCATTTAAAATGATTTTAGGGTAACACTTTCCAAGCAGTTCTTGCTTCGGACGGGACTTATTCATTTGTAATTTATAACTACCAAACTATTAGCTGGATCACCGGCTCCGCCAGTTCTACACCCGCACAGGTTAGCAAGTTTTTTTTCTAAACTTTACACCAGTTAATAAACTATTGTTCACTAATTGAAGAACTAATCAAAATATTTTGGCAAAAAAATAGTTAAAATCTAAAATCGATGAGTGCATATGATTAATTTATTACCTTTATCTGTCTTTGACATAATACAAAAGAGAATATAAACAAATATGAAATGAGGAGGGAGCTGCACTGTGTAGTTTATTGTTAACTAAGGTAATTTTGAATTGATCCCACATGCCTCTGGGGCTACTTGGTATGAAATGTGTTACCATGCGTGCCTAAAAAGAAGGAGATGATTTTGAAGCCAGATGCGGTCTGCGAGGAGTGTCAATTTCGTTTAAAGGGGGGAAATTTTCATTAAATACTCCTCGTTTTTTCACAAAAAAGGGATTATTTTCTGAATTTCACGATGTGTTTAAAAAATATGTATTATTTCAAAATCAACTTTGCGTTTATGGGTATTATAAAGATGGACAATGATGGTAGCCATTTGGTAGGTGTATTATAAAGGTGGACAATGATGGCAGCCATTTGGTACGTGAATGTCAACCCGGGTTCCATACCTTTCGGACTTAATACTAACACTACACCACAAAGACAAATATGAAAAGTAAACTGCTTTGTTCTATAATGTCCTATCAGGTTGGCTTTGATGCCGGAGACAGAACAAATTCTTATGCGCACGAATGGTCAAGGACTGAAAGTATTGTCAGTATCGACACCGCATCGAATTGTGGAACTACCGGCAGATGGATGTATCGCGTTGATCTTAATGATATCGTTCCTGCTGATGAAGGTAATAATACAGCAGAGTTCTGGACTCCAGGTAAATTCAGCACAACAGGGAAACTGGATTGAAGTGATCCCATTTCCGTGGATGTCAAAGGGCCATTTTCTTTTTACACTTGGCTATGTGGCAATTTTTATTTTCGGTTTCTGCACCAGGATAGATTATACTAATTTTGATAGTTAAGCTTTTAAAATTTCTGAGACTGTGCGACTAAGCAACTAGTAATGATTAAAGGAAAACTTTTTCATGACCTTACGCAAGAGCAAAAAGACCCATGTTCTCTAAACAAAACTTGAAACTAAAGACGTAGTGTTAGAGTTTCCTATATGACTACGGATTAATTGGCTCCCTTATAAAATGATTATAAAATGGTTATCTAAGTTACCTAAGAAACTAGAAACACTAGTCTGGCGGCCATCTCTTAAAAAAGAAACACTTTTTATCGCGGGACAAAATCCAGCCGGACAAAATACTAGGTTCAGTGCGCAGACGGTTCCAAACATGAGTATTCTATGCTCGTATTCGATGCCACTGTTGTAGAGTACAAAAATTTCCGCGTTCTCAAGAGTGGTGTACCACTATGAACTTTTCTGCCCTTCCTGGATCTAGTGCATGGTTGTGGTCTAAGGACACAGGTATTAACTCATTTTCTTTAACTTTAATTCCAGTCTTGCAGTCCTTTTTGCACCACTCGCACTCATATGCAACATATCCATTTGCCAGATTCTTGTTCTTGAGGTACAAGAACTCTTCGTGCAGCAGTTTCGGTTGATTCAATGTACTCCGATTTGTTTGATTCAATGTACTCCGCTTTCGAAACTGATATCGAAAACAAGCAAATTCTGATCATTTATACACAAATTTAGCGTTTGGAGTAGATCACCGAAGCCAATAAATCTAGATTACATAATTCTCCGGAGTAGATAGTACATAGTTAACCAATATAGGGTGTGCTCCACACTCGACTAGCTCTGCAGTTACATCACTATACCTAGTCGGGTTATGTTGGTAGAGTTGAAAATAAAAAAAGTAAGGAAATGGTCCAATTTTGTCCCCCGGCATTTTTTCCTAAGACTGATTTTGTCCCGCGGTATTTTGTCCTAGACCCTCAGATGAAACAACTGCATGGCGTTATCAAATAACACAAACAAATAACATAATTAAGCAATACGACTAGATAGCAAATTAATTCTGCACGCAGGTAACAAGATCTGTAGATAACAGGCTGTGTTGGTACCGAGATTTATAGCCATATATTGAGTGGTGAAAGTGACAAGTGAAGAGTTAAGATGGCCACAACCCTTCAAAAAAGTGGTGCAGAGATGACTAAAATCTGAAAAAATCATTTTTAAAAAGCCACACATGTAGGAATACTTCCAAAAATAAATTGTAAAATAGATGAGGGCAAACAACATATTAAACGCTCTTGAAAAATATATTTGATGCAAAAAATCACCAAAGCTATAAAGTTGTATTGAGGATGTAAAGACTGAAATAAAAATCTGTCTATTTAGAAATAAATTTGAGCTGTATAATGAAGTCATTCATGGAGACCGTGATACACCCAACAGGAAGTATAGAACTTTGGCAAACAGATATTCACTAGCATATTCCTATTGCGTATTTGCCTATTGGACTATCTCTAAAATTGCCAACTTGATCCTTTTTTATGCAGAGTAATGTTGTGACAAGATATATAACGCGGAACAAAAATAGTGGGCAAGATCATATCTTTATAACCCACCTGGGACTTTACTCTAACGTGACCATTAACCCATCCACAGAAAAATAAGCTAATCCAGGAGAACTGGGTGTTTTGATAATAAATATTATAACTATGCCCAAAAGAATAAGGATGATAAGACATTAGTAATACCATGACTCTGTTACAATCACAGAAATTTTCACAGATATGGCCGATTTGATCCAAGTCTGTGTTGGCTTAGTCCACAAGACATTTGGACAAGATGGATGATAATTTCAAAAAAAATCAGAAGTGGCAAAGCTCTGCATATACTTCCAGCATAGGTGTTTGTTCTGAATGAGACGACTTAACCAATCCTTATATAACCTAATTCAATAGTACATGATGTTAGGACAAGACAAATCTCACTTTTGATGACACAAATCGAATAACTACAGACAGACAAGACCATTTCAATTAGCTACCATAGCTTTTTCTACAATGGGTAATTTTAATTACCTACATTGGATTTTCTCTAAAATGGGTAATTTAATCCTTCCTTATACGTTGTAACAATTGTGACAACATACTATCTACACGTTCTTTTCTTAAAAATTTTAAAATTAATATAATAAAGCTGTGAGTTGTACAGATTGTAGAAGGTAGAGCCTGAATGTAATACAGTAGTATAGCTACGTCTTTATCATCTACACTAAGTTTTACTCCGTGTTGCGATAGAGTCTATAATAATAATAATAATAATAACATTGATATCAATGATAATACTAGTAATAATTTATAATAATAACAATAATGTGTTTTGACAATGAGCCCATCGTAATACCAATAATGAAAATATTGATATTAATAATTATAGTAGTAATAATAATAATTATCCTCCTTTCCCGGCAGCTTTTTGGTCACACATATAATACCAAGTGGGCTCCTTGGGGTTTCAACACTATAATAATAACAATAATGAACATAACATTGATACTAATAATAATAGTAGTAATAATAACAATTGCCCTCCTTTCTACCCATTTTTTGAAACGCATGGTAACACATATCATATGGGGTTTCTACATTTACCTCATAATAATGATAATCACAATACTAATAATAATAATAATATTTATAATAATAATAATAATAATAGTAATAGTTTCTCCTTTCTCTTCGATTTTACTCTTTAACTGCTTCGAACACACATCATTCAAAGTGCCCCCTCCTCCCGTTGATCGATTTTTACTTGATTATTCCTAGATGAGGAGCTTTTTAATAATGGAAGGAAATTAGAGGTTGATTTAAAAAAATATCCCTGTTTGTGAAGTTAATAAAAATGTCAGTCAAATAAGAAGCTGGCTGTTTAAAAATTGGTCCTGTTTTCGAATACATGTCTTTCTGTATTGAACAGTCACAGGGATTTCATTGTATGCATAAAAGAACGATGCTATGTTAACAAATTGCCTGAAAGCTTACTTTAAAAAGAAAAATCATAATTAATTACGCTCAAGTTTAATTACTATATCTATGGAGTTTAGATCACTAGTCTTAAGAATTGTTAGATTAAAAACATATTTCTGTTTTGGAATAAAGGTTCTGCAGTAACCTGCCCTATCGGCTATACGACAGAGATTATAGGTAAGATCAATAACGGTAATTCCAAGTAAGGAAATACAGAAAAAAACAATAACACACCAGCAACAGACAAGACCTAATAAAACAGGAGCTGGTATAAAAGGAGCTGGTGTAATAAGAGCCTTTGTAATAAGCACTACGCCAATAAAGTGGTAAGTAGACGTAGTTATAAAACAGATCTATCTGTTATTTATGAAAAAAAGACAGAGCGGAAGAATATTTTAAAAATCAGTTCCACTCATTCATGAGTACTATTTTCAGCTGTTGGGCAAAAACAGAAGCAATTCATTCTCAATACTCTAGTTGTTACAGTATTAAATAAATAGGAAATGTTATAGTAGGCTCTACCGCCGTAAATTTTTGCAAATTAATGGTATGGACAATGCAGAAATAAGCAAGCACAGAATTCTTTACTTAAAGCAGCTATTTGACAAAAATAAAATGCAAATGCTTGCATTTAGAGCTGTTTACTGATATTACGAAGTAATTTTTAACCACAAATTTGTCACGTAGATTTACGCTTACAGGTTAACAAACTCCATCAAAGAGAGTGTGCTTAAAAATATATATTCTTTAAAATATGAAAGGCAATCAACACATTGAATAACAAAATTATGAGGTTTACATTTAAATTCGCTAGTGCTCCAATTGTGCCAGATCTCTTTCCTAGGAATTGCCCTGGAACATTTTAGGTAGCCTCAATTCTCAGGGTTTTAAATCTTAAAGGTTTAAGAATATTTCAAAAATCAGTTCCACTCATTCATGAGTACTATTTTCAGCTGTTGGGCAAAAACAGAAGCAATTCATTCTCAATACTCTAGTTGTTACAGTATTAAATAAATAGGAAATGTTATAGTAGGCTCTACAGCCGTAAATTTTTGCAAATTAATGGTATGGACAATGCAGAAATAAGCAAGCACAGAATTCTTTACTTAAAGCAGCTATTTGACAAAAATAAAATGCAAATGCTTGCATTTAGAGCTGTTTACTGATATTACGAAGTAATTTTTAACCACAAATTTGTCACGTAGATTTACGCTTACAGGTTAACAAACTCCATCAAAGAGAGTGTGCTTAAAAATAAATATTCTTTAAAATATGAAAGGCAATCAACACATTGAATAACAAAATTATGAGGTTTACATTTAAATTCGCTAGTGCTCCAATTGTGCCGGATCTCTTTCCTAGGAATTGCCCTGGAACATTTTAGGTAGCCTCAATTCTCAGGGTTTTAAAT
>OX457030.1:3529045-3556709 GCA_949752745.1 Protula sp. h YS-2021
AATATAGAACACCCATTAAACATTTTCGACAATGCAAAACAAATGAACAGACAAGTAAAACTATAATAAAAATAATGTATTCAGTTCTACACAAATAGACAGTATAAAAATTTCTGAAAAAAATACGACATTTAACCAAGCACGGAATTTTTTTTATTATTTTACATATTTCAGCAGTTTTTTATTTAACAGAAATTCATGAACATCGTTTGATAAAATGTCTTTGGAAGAAGGAAGTGTCCTGACCTTGCAAAACGCTCCTCTCTGTTTATCTAGCCCTATGGCTCTATTCATCTAGGATTGCGGGGAGACGATGTGTCCCTGTGGCGCTACTCTTGAATTTTGTCCGTATGGCTTCGAAGCCTCACAATTTGACCGGTCACGAAGCAGCGACGTGCTTAGCTTCTTTCAAGACAGTAACTGCACTGAGGATACTTAAAACGGTACTTGTATACCTTGTGTGCCTGCCTCATTCTCTGCCCGATGACGTGGGCCTACAATGGTGTCTGGGCTGATCCTGAATACGCCTTCTAGTTCTTGCAGCTAGACTCTTAACCTCTGGATGACGGCAGAGGCCATTTCGGTGATAGGTGCTAAAAGCTACCGTAGCAAAAAGCAGCCCAACATTTTCTGAATGCAACAGAGGCAAGCAGAATAACAGTCCTCGCAAGAAATCTCTGTTCTTTGAGTTCGATTATTATATCCGAACAGAGTTTACCCATGCTCTTCTAAAATGGGCAAGTAAATATGCCAAAATGGCAAACACTTATGTAAGTAATACGCCCCCCCAGGGAAGCACTCACACACCACCTGATTGTAATACGTGTCCATGCCTAAGGAGGAGGAGCTCACTTATTAACTGGTTATTATACGTGTCTATGCCCGGGAGGGGAGCACTCATGTGCTACCTGGTTCAAATAAGTGTCCATGCTCAGAGGATAGTGGGGGGGGGGGGTCACTCACCGCAACCATTCTGTTGCAATTCAGATTTTAACTGCTTTTGAATTTGATAAACAAGGCAAGGTTAGCTAATTAATCAAATGCTATTTATACCTTTGAACAAACAAAGTTATGAAACAGTTCGTTCTGGACTTAAAAAGTAATGCACTGAACATTTAACTTAAAATAATAATACAAGAGATATTCTGCGATAGAATGGCACTGGAGCCAACACAGATGGCAGTGGTGCGAAAAATCAATGTTTGCGATAGGTAACTATAGGTAATCAACATAGATGGCACTGGAGCGAAGATCGAAGTTTGCGTTCGGAAAGCATTAACCCAGACAGTGTTCCACATTTCACCAGATGAAGGCCAAAAGTACAAGCTGCACCGTAACTTTTTTCCTTCATCCTTCTGATAATCTTGTTGGAGAATAACCTCTAATCATAATTAAAAAAAACACACGTTGTTAATGGTAATTAAAAATAGCCGTTTGTTAATTGAAAAGATTCATTATGTAGTGCTTAAAAGATAAAAGACAGCAATTAAAAGATTTGGGTAAATATTGTGTGGAGAATATTTACGCAAAACCACGACCAATTGCACAAGTTAGGCTCTTTCCAAAGACATGCAGAAAACCAGTCCCTAATCCTAAATCTAAATTATCTGCATTTGGTTTTAATTATCCATTTTAACAGGATATGTGACAGAAACACCTTGAAATTTAACAGCCCATTAGACACCTTTCAGTTGGTTTAACATGTCAAATTAGCAACTCATGTTCACGGACAAATAATCGGCCTAGTTCAGACACACAAGCGTTAACTGTCTCGTCAATACGAAAACAACCTCTGAACTGTCTGCCCACCAAAAGCCATGATTGTCTCGACAATGACCCAACAGCCACTGAACTGTCTACTCAACACAAGCCATGATTGTGTCGTCAATGCCCCAACAGCCACTGAACTGTCTGCCCATCACAAGCTATGACCGTCTTGTCAATCGCCCAACAGGCACTGAACTGTCTGCACACCAAAAGCTACGACTGTCTCGTCAATCGCCCAACAGCCACTGGAATGTCTGCCCACCACAGGCGATGACTGTCTTGTCAATGGCCCAACAGTCACTGATCTGTCTGCCCACCACAATCTATGATTGTCTCGTCAATGCTCCAACAGCCACTGAACTGTCTGTTCATCAAAAGCTATGATTGTCTCGTCAATGGCCCAACAGCCACTGAATTGTCTGCCCACCATAAGCTATGACTGTCTAGTCAATCTCGAAAGAGCAACTAAACTGTCTGCCGACCACAGACGATGACTGTCTGGTCAATGGCCCAAAATTCACTGAACTGTCTGCCTACCACCATACATGACTGTCTCGACTATGGCCCAACAACCGCTGAACTGCCTGAGCAGCACAAGCTATGACTGTCTCGTCAATGGCGAAACAGCCAGTTAACTGTCTGCCCATCACCATCCCTGACTGTTCCGACAATGGCCAAACAGCCACTTAACTGTCTGCCCACCACCATCCATGACAGTCTCGTTATTGGCCCGACAGACACTGAACTGTCTGTCCATCACAAGCTATTACTGTCTCGCCAATGGCCGAGCAACCACTGAACTGTCTGCAAACCACAAGCTAGAACTGCCTCGACAAAGACCCAACAGCCACTGAAATGTCTCCCCATTACAAGCCATGATTGTCTCGTCAATGCGCCAACAACCTCTGAACTGTTTGCCCATCACAAGCTATGACCGTCTTGTCAATCGCCCAACAGGCACTGAACTGTCTGCACACCAAAAGCTACGACTGTCTCGTCAATCGCCCAACAGCCACTGAGCTAACTGCATACCACAAGCTACGACTGCCTTGTCAATGGTCCAACAGAGACCGAACTGTCTGCCCACCACAAGCTTTGATTGTCTCGTCGATGCCCCAACAGCCACTGAACTGTATTCCCATTACCAGCCATGATTTTCTCGTCAATGGCCGAATCGCCACGGAACTGTCCGCCTACCACAAGCTATGACTGTTTTGTCAATGGTCCAAAAGCCATTGAACTGTCTGCCCACCACAAGCAGTGATTGTCTCGTCAATCTTCTAACAACCGCTGAACTCTCTGCCAACCACAAGCTATTACTGTCACGTCAATAGTCCAAGAAATGGAGCAAAGTTGAAATGGAAATGCTAAAATCTAATTGTATGATGAAAATCGCTAAACATATCTCAGATAAGGTACGTAAATTTAATCACGGAAAAGAAGAAAGTGGCAGTTGCATTCTATAGCTCGTCTACAACTAGTCTATAAAACTCGTCTGGAACTGTCTTGTCTCGTCTGTCTCTGAGAATGAAGGAAACCAGAAGGCAATTTACAATTGAGCAAGGCAACTTACTAACAAACCACGTTAACATCTATACACCAACACGTTATTAATAACACATATGATGGTAAATAAGGTAGACTATTTTTTAAAACAAACGAAGTATTTAGAGAATACATTATAGCAGTAATTGTGTTGAGTGAGAGCTTCAATAATTCACACCTCGCTGCCCGGGGGGGGGGAGGGAGGGGGGTTAAGCACAGGCGGCCACATGGGCGAGCAAGGGGGGCCACACTTTCTTTGCGCCACTCGAGATCAAGACACCACAGGGCCAGGGAAACAAAAAGGAATGTTTATCGTAAGATCAGCTCCACCCCAGGCGAGAACAGGGTACAAGCAGGTCACACCTTGGCCCCAGTGGTAAAGGTCACGCGGCAACACCTTCTCCGCGTCACCAAAGATCAAGACAACACAGAGCCAGGGAAACAAAAAGGAGTGCTTATCGTAACACTAGTCCCATCCCAGGTGACAATCAGTCCTCGCAAGACCAGCCCAATTCCAGACGACAATAGGCTACAAGCAGATCACACATTGCTCCCGGTGGTAAAGCACACATGGCCACACCTTCTCCGCGTCACCCAAGATCAAGACAACACAGAGCCAGGGAAAGAAAAAGAAGTGTTTATCTAACACGAGTCCCATCCCAGGTGACAATAACAGCTGACAGTGACAAAGCTCTTGGCAAAAAAATTCACTCGTTGCTATAAACATCAAGATTTCGGCGCAACATTATTAAATATAAGCGGATCATACAAAGATGTGATAACTGAAGTCTGTATTATTATCCGCTTGGAATCGTCGGAGAAATTTGTTAGATGATGATTGATATTTTTACTTCAAATTCAATTACAAAAATTAATACATAGTTGCAAATTTATACCAATGTGCAACTTTGCACAAGTGTTTTGTTCAATGCGTGCGTACGAGTATTTATGGGTGCACACTCACTTTATTCTACATCCCCATCTCTCTACATTTGAATCAGTCTGCATCCAGGATGTCTGAAGCTGTGTTCAAGGTCTAATTCTCTTCCAAATTATAGTCCATATGAATATTTCTAATTAAACTTTAAAAAAAGGAAATATATATGCAAATAATTTTGGTGATATGGCAAGATATCGAACCCTTGAACTTTTTATCAATAAGCAGAAAAAGTCATTGCCTCAACGACACCAGGAACACTAAACGCTGCGTACGAAATATGTCGAAATGCCTCAACGACACCAGGAACACTAAACGCTGCGTACGAAATATGGGGAATTGGAAAATAAGAAAACTGCGCTCTGCTCATCATTTATTTACAATCAAAACATTGTAGCAGATATGAATATTATTTTACGCATTGGAATGCCCATTTAAAACCAGATTAATACCTGTAAGACGACCACTAAATAGAATGTTAAGCTATTCATTTCTGTTGTTTATCCTACTTTTCTATGGTAACGAGAGGAGAGTGTGCTAATTAGAATATATCACTCAGATGTGATACAAAATAGATAAATGACCTTCTGGTTTATCTCATTTTTTTCTGAAAGTCCAGGGTCAATTACCAGTCAATAACCAGTTTATAACTATATCACTATTCTAACCTCTTACTTGAATAACTTTGCTATTACTCAGTTTTTTGTTTATAACAGTTTGAGACTGGGATACATTTCTGTCAATAAGGCAACATACTTGGTTTTAGTGTTTTGCGATATAAGCCATTGTCATTGCAAGCCAAGCAAAATAACTTTCTTTAATATTAAACATAATGCAATCAGAAATGATACATACTTAAATTTTAAATTTATATCACACATATATTTTTTACAATTAGTATTTTGATTCACATTTTGCGTTTTATCGACCTCTGCATCTCTCCCTCTCTCTCTCTCTCTCTCTCTCTCTCTCTCTCTCTCTCTCTCTCTCTCTCTCTCTATATATATATATATATATATATATATATATATATATATATATATATATATATATATATTAATGCAGGGCTCAATAACACAACATTTTGTTGCAATAAGACTTTTATGTTTTTCTTTTTTGTAGGATATATTGGATCATCCTTTGTTTACCCGCTTAACAGTTGCTTCTCAAAAGAAACATTTCTTTCTATTCATAGCAGTATCATAGAAAAAGATCGGTACTATCTCAAAGCTTACGGATTATAACCATAGCAAATAAATGTATATTACAAGTACACATAAGTACACCGCAGTACACTATAACTACATAAATGATGCAGCACAGATAAACCATTTTCGATATACTGGATGCAAGCAAGTCAGAATAAGGCAAAGTACATTAATTTAAAGTAGTAAGCAATAATTATTTTTATATTTTAGCCACTAGAAAGCTAAGGTTTATTACTCATGACATAAAGATTTAATAATAAACAATGGTATTAATATTACACCTTTCAAGTATTACATATGATGTCCCAGAAAGTACCCAACAATAGCAATAATGATAGAAATTGCAATGCCGTCGCTGGATATAGATGTTGCAAGGCTTTTTCCACCTTCCGCTATGGTTCCAGTTGATTCCAATCGCCAAGAATTGATACTGTAGGAAGAATCACAAAACTGATTGCTATTGCTCGGATTAACTTCGCCATCCTCATAGCACACACCGTCGATGTAGCACATATCTTCCTGCAAAACACAATACATGTGACGCACCACTTTCACTGTATATTTTCTCCCAAACCATTGCTATTCTAAAATAATTAAAACATTATTAATGGAACTAAAATTGTAATATGCCATCTGCTCTAATATCGGCACCTCTGCTTTCTATTTAAGGAGACCGTTATTGTTGGTAGGGTTGGTAGTTAAGAGTTGCAACAGAGTTAAGTGGCCATTGATTAGGCGTTTGTTGCCAGGCAACAGACGATCGAAGGATAACCATAGTAACAATTCATCAAATGACATATATGTATTAACTTCACGGTTCCTATATAGTATAAGGTAGTTTTTCATTCCATATTATATAGTGGTTATTATGTATTTTTTCTCCTAAGCCATATATCTCACTCGGGTATTGCACACAGCATCAGTACACTCCCAGCAAGTACTGTCGTAGACGGTCAATCGGCTGACGTCAGAGAAGTCAAGGCCATTGTTACTTGCCGACATGTCAACAATATACGGCTCATCAAGGTCCAATTCAGCATTGAAATTTTCAATCGAGATGGGACAAAATATCTTCTGTAGATGGACATAATCAGCTTCAACAACAACTTCTTCCGCAATCATGTCGTAATTGATCTGTAATTGTTGACAATAATGTTACTTCACATATCTTCTAACCACACCATCTCATTTTTGTTTCATTTTAAAATTATCAAGCAAATAAATCTTTCAGTAGGATGCATATATCTATATATTGTAATGTGCGGGATATATATATATATGTTACAGGGAATCTGTGAAATTAGGGATTTCATGAAATCCCTAGTGGATTCGTGTAATAACTTGCTCAATCAATTTCGATGTTTTTATTGAGAATTTTTATGTTTGCAATGTAGTATTTTACCGAAATTAATAGTAGATTTTGAATTAATATACTCAAAGCACTCGATTGCCAAACTATCATGAGATACTTCAGTACCTGAATTCAGCGATATTTTTATCCTATGTAACTTATGTCACATTTCACGCCATATTCTGTTATTTTGGATTGTAATGTTACAGATTCCAATTCCTTTCGATGTGAAAAGGGATGCACAGCTTTAGAGAACCACTAAAAAACCTTCCTGAATGGATAATTTTTCAAAATAGTTCTATAATCAATATGAGCTTATTCATTACACGAATTCCCTAGAAATTTCATGAAATCCCTAATTACACAGATTCCCTGTAACATATATATATATTATTATTATTATATGTAGGATAGATACATATGTGTGTGTATCTGTGTGTGTGTATGTTTGTCTTTATGTTTTGATTCAGTCGAACCCGCCTTCCTGCCCAATCTCCAATCCCACGTAATAGATCCAGCGTTGAATCCACTCACATTTCGTAGCTGGAGCTTGCAGACGACAGAATCACGGACAAAGATGTCAGCCAGCAGTCGCTGTATCTCGCACGGTCTCACAGACCTGTCACACGCAGCATTTGACTGGCTGTCAATCAGTATGGGCACGTGATTGACATCAATTGAGGAGTCGGTCCCGGAATATCCAACCTCACAAACGCACACACCTTTTTCAAAATTAGGACATCAGATACATCAAAACTATTAGCAAATCTGTGAAAGATTTAAAATAAATCCCTTTTTTGTTACACATCAGAATTTAATTATCTTTTCTTAAGAAAACACGTCTTCGTTGTATCTTTATCAATGCGGTGCGACACAAAAGTGTGAAATAATATCTTCCCACGCCTTGTGTTGTCTATATTGGCAGCCATCTAACATCTTGTTGATGTATTCTTGAGAAGTTACTTATTTATTTATTTTTATACTTCCCAAAAATCCGATCTAAGCGCTCTGAATTTACATTCAACCATTGATTCATACAACAGCATAATTGTATTACCTACTACACAGGGGCCTGCTCCAGAACAATTATTTAGACAAATTTGAGACAAAATTTGCCTGGCTGCCTCAACTGAGAGCGGAAGATCTGTTGAATTTTCTGATTCAAAAACGTATAATGCTACTTCTTCTCTGCATGTTTGTACAAATGCGCTAGTATGGATTTCTGTGAAAGACGTGTTTCCTGTCATCTGATTAAAAAGTCAATGATAATGAACTGAACTGAATGCAGTATATAATAGGAACACTTTATACAATGCCTGAAGTTTAATGACACTAAACTATATATGACTGCTAATGTTTATACTAGACCAATAGGAATTAGATACCAGAAGTACCAAATACCATGTTTTTGATAAACTCGTGACAATGAAAACTAAAGAGAAAATTATAGTATTTTGTATAAGACATAAAACAAGTTAAACGTAAAGGCAATTGAAAAACCTCTACAACTAGTTTTTCTATTTATACCATCTAACTATAGCAAGAAAGTAGTTATGGTAACTCACAAATATATCAATGACGCATGCATCGAGGTATGACGTCATGTTCAAATTTGGAAGTCCTTGACAGGTTGTAACATCTTGTAATGACTGGAAGTAATTTTCACAAAACTCAGTGGCGCTTGCTTCTGTCCATTCGCCATCCCATCCATTAGGCTACATAAACAGATAATGTGTGCTTTGTATTTCAAAGTAAAATGCTGGAACATGTTTTACTAGAGAAACGAACTGACAGAGAAGATCTGATATTGCTATAATAACTATCCTTTCTGAATATATACTATGATGTACTATGATGTATTTCATTTTAAGCATGCAGCGTTCAGAAGGAATTTAGCTTCTGTGTTTTAAAGTAAATTCATGCTGAAATGTACGGATAATTTCTGAGTGGTGTAATTTCTCACACATATATTTATTTTCTGTTAAACAATTTCTTTATAGCATCATGAAAAGCTACCATAAGTATATATTTCTCGTGCCAAAATTCAAGTTTGAGCCTGAAATAGAAAATAGACTTCCGCTAAACTTAGAAGTATTAATTTCAAACAAGCGGGTTGCTTCATAAAATAAAATAAGCATTGAGATTGTCACTAGAAAACTCCACTAAAACAGTAATAATTCATTGCATTGTCAAAAGCTTTTGATACGATGTTATCGAAAAACCCAAAAAGAGAGGTGTGATTGTAATGGCAAATTCCACTAAAGCAGAGGGAGCATTATGTCCCAATGACTGCATACGCGAAGGTTTTATGATACGGTATTATGGCACTATATGAGTCTACTATAGCGCAATACTTCTATGGTAAAATAAACAGAGAACGGTATATTTGTTGTGTATTTGAGAGGGCTTTATTGCACAAATTCAAGAAGGCTGGTTGACTATACTGGAGCATGTATTTCTACATAAATGAAGTTCAAAATAGATCTCATGTGGGAACTACCCTTTCTGAATATATACTATTAAGTATTTCATTTTAAATGTGTAGTGTTCCGAATTTAGCTTCTAAATATGTAGTTTTCAGTATTTCCTTTCGGAATGCACAGCATGCAGCTTCTAAACATGTAGTATTTAGCTTCCGAATATATAATATAGAATTTAGATATGGAATATGCAGTAAAATTTCTTTTAACTTACTTGCGCAACAAAATCGGGATCATAGGAAAACATTGAGGTCGGCGCATCTTCCAGATCTGATAAATCACTATCCCTTCTTTTTCGTCTGCATAAGTTGTCACTAGCCACAGCCGGGTGGTCGCTTGAAAGACACCTCTCCACATTTGCAGCCACGGAACACTGGGCTGTATGTCCAAAATCAAGTAATTTCAGAAGCTAGCATTGTTTTGATAAAATAAGATAGCTATATATTGTTGTGTAGGACACTATTACTCCAAAACCCCTTTGGAATATAAAATAATCCTGAGACTCTGTATAGAAGGTTTGGGCTTCTGACTCGGTGAAGCACTTTTTGACGGCAACACGGAGTTTGTCTATGTGAAGTACCTTTGTATGTTTGACTCTGCAATGTATCTTGAGATACTGAAACAGAGTACCGTTTGTGGGTTTTGCTACCTGTGCTTTTATTCTCAGTAATGCTATTCATAGAATATCCAATCACTTTGTCTTACCCTAAAATGTTAATGTGTAACTATCGAGTTCGCTTGTTTGTTCATATTTGCTACAACTGTCGAAACAATTATGCAAAATTTCAGTTTAAAAACGACAAACAATACACGAAAGCTTGTTTATGTAAATCCGCAACATCGCATATAGGTTCTTTGTTTTAGTTCAAATCTAAGGACCATCTTTTATAAAGGATCTCGGAGCTGGGGTCACACTGTATCTCTAGCCACTTTTGTTCAGTGCAACTTGGAGTTACGCATTCAGGACACCACTGTACAAGAGCCTATAAGATTATGTAGAAATATCTATTAAAAGCATGTCACAGGATAAGTGTTTATGTTAGCTGTAAAATTTTGGAAATCACTGTCGTGCTTGGTCACATTTTGGTGATAAAAGGATTTAATCTCTATTTTCTCACAATGGACGGGTGCAAGAATATTTCACTTGTTTACCAATCAAATTTTAATTTTAGCATAATTCAGAGGATAACTTTAGAGAAGTCAATTGTGTGTTTTTCGAAACTGTCGAGTCTCAGTGAGCATTAATTTTGAATACTGATAAGTGATCCAGCTCAATGTGCTTTGATACGTTATGATAATTAGAGCGAACTTTAATAAAGAATTCACTCTCTTTCGTTCCGTGTTTTGTTCTTCGCCCTTATTCCCTAATGCCGTGGGTTTTTATTTTAGAACGAACACCGGTAAAAATATTTGCTGTTCTTCTATAAAATTAGTAGATGCTGATTATTTTGAGTCAGCCTGAAGTATTAGTCACCACATACGAGTGTACCAGTAAGACAACATTGACAATATAAGTCAATAATGCTTTGTTACATGATCTAACTTGTGTTTTGAATATAAATAATGTGCATCTATTGGCATTCCTGTTCCAGCACAATGGTAAAAATATTGACTTGGGGAAACAACCAATGGGATTCCAGCATTCATCTTAATTATGTAATAATTGTCAATTTTCATAATAAGTACAAATTGCTGGCTCGATGATGGCTACTGCGTTCGTAATTGATCAAAGGTATTCTTAAATGATTGCATTGCCATTATCCAGGGTTCTTTCCATTAACATAATTTTGAAATTTTTACAAGCACACCGATGTAATCAAAAGGTATACATTTTAATCCAATCCCTGTTACAATGGAGATATGCTATTTCTTTTGTTGTTTTTGTTTTTGGGTGGTGTATTTATTTATTTTTTCTTTTAAATTTTGTTTTTTTTAACTGGCAATTCTCTACTTTACGGCCATATCCCAAATAACGAGTGCATCTGTTGGTCTTTCTGTTCGAGCCAGCATGTAAAAAATAATGGCTTGGGAAACAACCAATGGGATTCCAGCATTTATCTTAATTATGTAATAATTGTCAATTTTCATAATAGTAACAAATTGTCCCCTCGATGATTGGCTACTGTGTTCGCAATTAAAATGATCGTGATAAAGAAAATGCTAAATGCTTGTATTGCCACATTGTCCAGGGGTCTATCCTGAAATGGAAAGATTTCTTTCCATTAAGATTATTTTGAAATTTTTACGAGCACAGGAGCCGCGGCGGTGTAATTCCAGGGTATACTTTGTCATTCAATCAGTGTAATGATGGGGATATGCTATTTCTTTTCTTGTTATTTATTTATTTTTTTTTTTTTTGCAAATGGCAATTTTCTGCTTTACGCGCCTTTACCTATGTTTTACGTAATCCATTGTAATAGTCAATGTATCCCCGACTCTGTACTTATTGTGTTAAATATAGTCTATTTGTTTTGTCGTTTTCGTGCCCATTTCTAACTTTATCGTCGTTATTTTGATATTCGTTTTCCATGGCTGACTTACCGTTGTCGTTTTCGTCATCACCCGAACATGCACAGAACACAGTGTCAGGATCTTGAAACGGAAATGCGTCCGATAATGTACCAAAGTACAGAGATTCTTCATCCGTCACCCTTAAGTAATAAAGTAAATAATAAAATCCTTCATACGTATACGTACGTATGAAGTAAACTTATTCAATAAATATAATATTATGTAGTAAGCATGATTGTAATGACACTTGGACCAAAAAGTAAAAAAGGACAAGAAAATTCAACGTAAATTAGACATCCCACCTCTTACAAATAAAAGATACATTTACACTTTATTGTAGCTAATATTTATTAGATATGCATTAAATATAACATTGCATTTCTAAAATTTACTAAAATTAAATGAAACTGGTATTTACCACTATTATTTATTAGATAAGATTCACATTGAGATAAAGTTAGCTTATCTGACTGCCTTATCTCCTGGATAAGTATTGTTTATCTGGCTGCCATACCTCCACGACTCCGCAAAGTCATTGTACTCCATATACGCAGCCCATGCCGGATGGGGTGTACCGGTGTCATAATTCGGCTCACTGCCGTAGATTATCTTATCGTCACTGTCACTATCAACATCATTGTAATTTCCACACAAGCCTTCGGTTTGATCAAAGTCATGACGAGAGGGCACCACGTATTGTACGCGCTCGCCAAGCACCACTGACGTTCCCGTTGGTAGTTCTATCTGTAGGTTCATTTATTATTTTGCTCATATCCTTGCAGTATTAACAAAGCATGCCAAAATTCTATGTATTTTAAGTAAAATACTTATTAACGTTTGATCTTTTCAGCATGTACACTAGCAAAGGAAAGGAAGTGTTAGCACGATTTTGGCTGTATGTGACATAACGTTATAATATATGGAGAGATCATGGGGCAGGTGCGAGTGCGTATATGTGTGTAAGACCTGTCTGCAAACACACAGCTGCGAGTTCCCGAATACAACACAAAGTCATCCAATCCCATTGTCTATCATTATTATAACACAAAAACTAGAACAGGCAAAATGGATCAAGATTATGTGCTTCATAGAAATCTTATCTCAAACTTAAATAAGTTTTACGCTGTGCTCCTGGCTAACGACACTGTTAAAGAACGTAACATTTAGTGCATTGTCACTTCTTTGTGTATAATGATGTGTGAGAAACGATCATGTTTGTTCTATCGGTTCATTCAGTCATTAGCGTCAGCTCATGATATTGTTCACTTACGACAGTAACCATGAGAAGCAAGCTGCAGCTGAATAAACCAATTCGTTTCGACTGCACATTTATTGTCATAAATTATATAGAAACATATATACATTCCTTTAAATTTAAATAAATTTAAATTTTTTAAATTTGATATGTCACTGTCTTGCTTTTTCTCTGCCATTTCTGTATAAGTGATCCCAACCAATTACGGTTGAGACGTAAAAAAAGACTTTTCAGTTAAATTGTAATTACGAGTTTAACAGCGAACAAGTGGATACCAAAAAACTGGAATAGGTAACAGAAGTGCGCTCCGTGACTGTCATATCGTACAGCCCACTTTCACAGTCGTATATTTTGTGTTCAATGCGCGTTGGCTCATTCTCTCTGCAGCTGTCAATGACGAAAATGTTTCCCCCGGATCGTACAGCACCGCCACAGTTACGTGTGTAACGACCCCAACGGTTAAAAGCCTCTTTGAAGTACACTTCAACCTATACATAGTATTATTCCTTCGCTATTCTAATTACTAACTTGTTTTACCCGTTGCTTTATACCAATTTGAAAATACCTGTATTTTTTTTCAATAAAATACATTGTTTATTTTACTGTTTTATAACACATACCATTAAAAGGGTAAAATACAAATTGAACTTTATGTTTACTCATTATAATACAGCAAGAAAGGATACATATGAAAAAGCTATCAAAAAAAATAATTATTCCACTGTATTGATTGCAGATTTGTTGCCAATGCGAAAAGTTTATATATATATATATATATATATATATATATATATATATATATATATATATATATATATATATATATATATATATATATATATGTATATATATATATATATATATATATATATATATATATATATATATATATATATATATATATATATATATATATATATATATATATATTGTATCAATATATCTATCATAATAAGCAAGTATTTTGGGTCAAGCTGTACTGATACTTAACAAGTTACATCAAACAATCTATTAACTTATAGTTCTTTAGTATTGACCGCCCCTGGCTTTGTTTCACAGATGAACAAAATTATTTCCACAAATTATAATGCAGCAGGTATAATAACTTATATAATATTGATTGTTTAAGTTTAGAAATTGAGAAGAGTTATATGAAAGAAATCCAAACATTGAACTCGCCAGTATGGGAAGTGTTTTGTGCTTATACATCACAAAGGCCCCTTCAAGTTGTACTTCTATCCGTCTGTAGGAACAAAAAATTGCTGTGTAAGGTCACTGCATTATTTACCTTTCGTTATTTTATATTTGTATTAATTGAGATAAATTTTTGTAGATAATTATTTATCTGATTGTACCTTATTATTTTATATCCTTGTAAAATTTCGGAGGAATTGCTTATTTAATTTGTATCCCAACCTGTTGTTGTCAAAAATCCATAAATGGGGATCATTTCGGAGCATACATTTCTTCTCTGAAATGCTCCCATCACCATTGTAGATGGAAACCTGTTGAAGGCAAAAAACAATGCAATGTATAAGCCAAAGTGTTAACCAAGCACATATCTGGTACAATATGAAAGTATTCACAAAACTCTACAGTATGAAAGCCAAGGACCAGTGTTTACGAAACTGTACAATATGACAGGCAAGAATCGGTATTTGCAAAATTTTACAGTATGAAAGCCAAGGAGCAGTGTTCACAAAATTGCACAATATGAAAGGCAAGGACCAGTATTCACAAAACTACAATAGAAAAGCCAATTACCGGTATTTAGAAAACTGTACAACATGAATGCCAGGGACCAGTATTCACACAACTGTATAATTTGAAAGCCAGAACCAGCATTCAGACAACTGTACAATATGAAAGCTAAGGACCGATATTTACAATACTGTACAGCATAAAAGCCAAGGACCTGTATTTACATAATTGTACAACATGAAAGCCGGACCAGTATTCACACAACAGTACAATATGAAAGCCAGGACCGGTACTCAGAGAACTGTACTATGCGAAAGCCAAGAATCAGTATTCACGCTTCTGTGCAATGTGAAAATCAGGGGCCAGTGTAACTGTAAATATTAAAAAGATATAAATAACTATAACTGTAAAATATAAAATATTTCATGAAATGTCAATTACAAGTAACGATAGGACGGCTCCTTCCGTTAAAAATGCTCTGGTGTTAATTTCAAGTTTGTTTGAAAGCTCATTGTGTTTTTCTTCACTTTCTCGGAGCGGCAGTTTTTAAGAGGGGCTTTTTAATGTTTCAGTTTCCATGCATGTCCTCAGAAAAATCTAGGGGTAGCAAAATGACACTTTCAACACATGAAGGGGATAAACTGGTCTAGATCCGAGTGAGAAATTGTTGATCTATGACATCATCGTAGCGTCATAAAATTTCCAAAGTGAAACATCTTGACAACGGTTGCATTTCCAGCTTTGGAGCAGAATACGTCATGAGACTACTTTTACTAAGGACGTAATATGCCAAATTTTAGCTTAATGTGTATAGATAAATCAAAAACCGATCGTATAATCTTGTAAACGAACGTGCTAGCAGCAGCAGAAACCTACATTACATTTTTTGCATCTTACATTTTGGGTTCACTTCATCCAAAGTTCTGAAATACACAACACTATATATAATTGATATATAATTACCAAAAATACTGACGTGTGCTGGAGGCAGTTCGTAATTGCTCCAGAAGGGGTCAGCGCCAATCGTCCTTGTTCTTAATTGCAATAGCAGGTGCCTCTCAGGATTCATGGTGTGATCAGAAGCGGCAAAGAGAGGGATGGAAACGTCGTTACCATCAACTGAAGCAGTACAGCCCTGATGTAGGTTGGCGTCAAAGCTCAACACTATATCGTTATCGTCTGTACAGCTGCCTTCTGGCGTGTCTGGTGTAACTATTTCGATACCTAATTCACAATTTGATGGGTTGATGTGCTCACAATTTTGAAAACATCTGAAAAAAAAACATTTTAACATTTCAATATCATTTTAGTCTCATTGATATTTTTGAGGTTTTTATGAGGTAACATGATTAGAAGAGTGGTAGCAGAAGTAAAATTGTTTGTAGTAAAAGCAATAGCACTCGTAGTAGTTTTGCAATACTCATTGCAGTAAAATATTAGTGGTAGTGCTAGTTAATTTTATGGCTTTAGTAGTAGTAGTAGTAATAGTAGTAGTAGTAGTAGTAGTAGAAGTACTACTACTACTACTACTAGTAGTAGTAGTAGTAGTAGTAGCAGTAGTAGTAGTAGTAGAACAGAAGAAGTAAATTAGCAAAAGTAGTAGTTATCGTCGTAGTAGAAATATAGATCAGAATTAAGAGCAGAAATATTAGCAGTAATATAAGCAGTAGAAATAGAAGTAGTAGTATTAGTAATTCAACTGTTTTGCCTTAAAGTCCCATTTTATCTGAAAATCACCCCGGAGATTATATTAAATTAACATTAAAATAATACGAACAGGAAAGGAATGGTGAATGTTGCGCTATAATGCACAGGGTCTTCGCTGTATTCTTCTAAGGCTATGAACTGGTTGGCATCCGTGTTTTCAGCTCCTATAAAGAACTCAGCTTCCTTCCAGTTCCCCAGCAACGCATTTTCACTGTTGTCAGATCTAACTGTGATTCGGCAGGTTAACTACAATAGATACAAATTTAAGTACAAATAAAGAAGTTATATCAATGAGTGTATGAAGAAACTATGATCGCATTATTATAAAGATATTAGCATTTTTTTACTTCATACAGTATTTGCTCACAGCTAAATTTTATACTACTTTTGTTGTATTTTGAAACAATACCTTTCCTATGCCTCTTTTTAGCTTATTCTTAATCTTTTTGCAAATGCGGAAAAATGAAGGAAAAATGCATATAGATTTCTGATTGATCAAATCCCCGTATTTGAGACCAACTAAGGAGAGCGGAGCTGATAGTTTCAACTTGTTTAGAAATGGAATGCTTTTCCATTTGTCTTCCGCTATCCCCTCTCGCCCTTCTACCGATCAGACGATTCATTTTATATCGCGGTAGAGTCAACAAAAATGTATTACTACACAGGCAATTTTCTGATCCTAATTAATTGAAAAAGAGAGCGGAGATGATAGTTTCAACCTGTTTACAAATGGAATGTTTTGCCACTTGTCTCCCGCTCCCATCCATCAAACGATCTACACATATGTCGCGGAGAGTCAGAGAAAGAATATTACTAAACTTGTGATACTATGATCGTACATGATCGTAAATAACCGTAAATGATCATCAACCGCAATCACTATCACTATGTTTGAAACTGAAAGTTAAAAAGGTAAATGTTTTAGAACAAGATTAAGACGCATTAACATTACCAGACACATAAACGTAAAAATAAACCTGAGAGAGGTATCAAGCATTTATATACATCTATATCACTATACAGCTCTCCTACCACTGACGGGAGAGAGTTTCCAAACATTGGTAATACTGGTTCTCACATATTTATTGCAGTAATATTTGTTACTCACCGTTGTGCCAACAAAATAACCATTCTCTGCCATGCTGGTGGACGTTAAGGTTGCTGGCATGTCCGCATGGGCAATGGCATCATTGATGACGTGTTCCTGGATCATTACACCGTCAGCATACCACTGGACGTCATAGTACACGCTGTTATCCGCGTGATCTATACCACATTTGAATATGTAGTAAGGCGAGCAATAGCTCTGATGAATGGTGTAGTGAACGGTGTAGTCGTGATCATAAGTTATCACTGCTTCACTGGTCAGCGTTAAATCAACAGTCGGCACCACTAATAATCAATATAAATAAAAGTATTGTACTATTGCATATTTGATTCATTGGATGAGTACATGCTAACACGATTTTATCCCAGAGAAACGACACTACTTTGAGTGGTTTTAGATAAAATAATAATAATAATAATAATAATATATATATATATATATATATATATATATATATATATAAATATATATATATATATATACATATATAAACACACGTGAAACAAAAGCATGTCCAAGATTGATATGTTAATAGATATTTTTTGCGAAACTATGCCACATTTTTATTAGACACTCCATCTTGTCTTAGGAACATTTATAGTATATTTGACGCGATTGCAGTGGCAGATCCAACGGAGGAGAGTAAAGGTCAATGGTTGTTATATACAGATATATCTGAATGTGTGTGTGTGTGTGTGTGTAGCTATTAGAATTGCCAAACATAAAATCAAATGACAAGTCATTTGACAATGAGAATAAAATATATAGAAAATTGTTATCAGTTTTATTGGTTTTGCTTAACATTATTTTTTTAATCTCGACAATATCAGCTTGTAGACTACGAAGCCATCACTATGGGTTTTCAAATGTATTAACATTGGTTATCGCGATCCATAAAACATTCTTTGGAATAGCACCACATGGGTACCCATAACATGTGTCCTGTTGCTATGTTTACTATGCCTGTCAACCAACCGACCAATCAGCGCACGCTGCAGCTGCTGTCATATGATCGAGCCATTCCCTAATTATCGCGATCCGAGTCACAGGAGTGTTTTCTTCGGTTAATTTTTGCAAAAATGACCAATCAAACTCAAGGTAAATGCATACTGTTGTGGATATTATTTATCTTGGATATAGTTGCTGCGTATACTGTAAGTTTGGTCTTCCGTTGTGTACGTTTGCGGTGTTTGCTGACTTTGCTGATTCCTGCACGTTACGTTCTGGGTTTTGCCTTTCGTTCGGTAAATGCTTCCCGGGTTATGCGTAATAGACAGTGGGATGGTTTACGGGCGATTTTCTCGGATTTCCTTTTCGAGGTTATCCTCACTGTCAGCAAACAGTTTGCATTGCTTGGGATGTGCAAACGGGAAGGTTTCCACTTTCCACCGTCCTCCTTTCCTCCTTCCAGCAGCAGAGCATTGTGGGAGAGCTGAGCACGCAGTTGTCATGGCTCCAGGAAGTTTTGTCTTCTTTTGCCTGCAGACTGCGGAAACTTTCTTCTGGGAGTTGCTTACACTTTCCTCTTGCTGTGGTTTTACACGCCTTTTGTCTGCTTCAGAAAGGTGTTTTTCACATTTAAGAGTAGTGTAGCCGTTTGCTAGTCACACTTGTGTGGAATCGATCATGTGTTAGCTACAGCGGCGTTGTACCTTATTTCGAAATTTCGAAATTTTGAAATTTCGACAACACGTCTGTTGGAAGAATTCTGGCTGTTGCCGCAGCTCCAGTTGTATCCTTACTGGCGCGTGGTGTGGAGTTAACGTTGGCCTGTGTTCTCTATACGCGTAGTAACTCTGTGTTAGGTACTCCCAGGGAGGAATGCCACTCGGAATGTTTCCGAATCGGAGTGCCACCAACTTGGAATGCTTGTCATCTGGAGTGGTTCCGACGTGGAGTGTCACTGCCTCGGAATTGTTCCGACTCGGAATGGTTCCTCCTTTGTACGATTCAGAGGAACAGCGGTCTGGAATGCCACAGTATTGGAATATCTTACGTTCAGAAAGTCTCCGTTTCCCACTCCGTCGGATTGCCACCGACATCTGGAGTGCACAGATGGGAGTTGCAGCGCCTCAATGTACTTGCTGTTTTGTTTGTAATACTCTCCGGTCCATTTTTTCTTGTCTGTGTGCAGTTTTCCAATTGCAAGCACTACCTCTGTTTATCTACTAGCTCTGGTAGTTTTTCCGAAAAAAGGAATGGAAAACAGCTTAATGATTATACGATTGCTTGGTTCTTTTTGATAATTAATGCATGCTGTTTCTGCACATTTCTCTTGCAACACCTCTTGTATGTTGCTGTTCTCTGCTTGTAGAGTCGCTGCAGATGCCGGATTCGTGTGCTCACATCAAGCGTGCTGGTGATCCATTCGCGCCGCGCCGTCTACATTCGCCTCTGGAGCATTCAGCCATGTACACTGGAGATTCGTTGTGATCAGTGCGCGTATGTGTGTGGACGATCCTATGTTTGCATTTATTCTCCAGCAACAAGAGTTTGCAAGGGTATGGAACAGGGGTCGCAGGCGTTCCAAGAGTGACAGAACATCGGCATCGCTACAAGGCCTTTCTCCCCCTCAATTTGCCGTCCACGATGGCGTTGGATACGGATACCCAGGAGGTGTTTCAATCACAGAAAAGTGATTCCTAATACTATTCCGTTATCTGCCCAACAATCGGCGGAGTTTGAGCAACAGGGGCAAATTGATGTCACTGCTCCCACTGGAACACTGTTAATGACTGAAACCTCTGTACTGCAGGCTCCCATTCAATCCCTTGTGAATGTTCCATACGGATATCGCGACTGACATGGCAGTAGTGCCTCATGTGCCATCGTCTTGACCATCGTCAGCCGCCTGGGAATTAGAGAGTGCGATATCTACGGCGGTTACAAATGAGTCTTCCCCTCGAAGAAATGAACTGTCTCCCTTTGAGAAATTCGCATTGAGTCTTAGCATGCATCCTGACACGCTGCGTCATGCTTCCGACGATGAATTGAACATGTCACGCATTTTGGCTTCCAAGTAGGGATCAGTGGCGTCGGCTACGTTACGCCTTAACTGTGCTCCACTTGGCCACGGTGACTACTTAGTCTTCTTCACCCCACCCCCCCCCCCCCATTACGAAGGAGAGAGTCAATGATTCTTCGTCGAAGTCCGCACAGGATAATTCTTCGGAAGTTTCGGAGTCTCCCATCGTGGCTGCGACGACATCGCTCACGGTTCCACCAGCACGACCACAGCCTCTGTCTCTGTCACAACCTACAGTGTCGCATACTGCGCAATCCATAGCGTATCAAGACTCGCCGCGAGAGGACTTTCAGACCAGTACGTACTCCAACGCCGCCAGGGATGGAGTCTCCACCGGAAGAGTGGGAGGCGGCTTCCACTACGGCCTTTTCGGCAATGGATTTCCCCTTTAGAGATATTCTGAAGTTTATTGCCGACAATTCTGCAGTGTCCCTAGTGACTTTACAAAAACAGGTTAGTCGCCCAGTCCTCTTTTTTGCGGCCCAAGCGCACCCTCATCAGCCGGAGGATTTTATGGCGTTGTCTACAGCTCCCTGCGTCACTAGTGTCTTACAGGCACGCATGAAAGAACTGCAGTCAATGCAACAAGCTCGTCCACGCCCTTGGTCGCGTTTGTTATTATCGAAGGTACTACATGTGACGAAGGCAGCTCATCAGTCCAGTGATGGTGCTCTGCCCATACAACCGCTGGTGTATCCCAGCGATATGGCTCCTTTGCTTCCCAAGATTACGTAGAATTCAAGTGTACCGGTAGCGCAACGTGACTGTATATATTTGGAGGAGATGGTCGGCAAGGCAATGCGCACCTTGTCATTCAAGACGCAGCATTTCAAGCACTCCGCAAGTTTGTCGATCCCGGCATAAATGTGTTGTTTGATCATGTGTTTGACTCAGTAGTGGCAGCATCGTCGGACTTATTAAAGTTAAATGCTTATTTAGTGTCTTTTTTTGGTTATTCGGCCCGGGGATCACGTGTTGCCACACTCTAATATTTCAAAAGAAGATGCCAAGTATTTGCGGTTTGCTCCCCTTGCTAATCAGTCGGACTTGTTCCCACCGCAGACTCTCCAGTCGATTATCGAGGCGGCGCCTGTGCGCTCACAAGATGCTCTGATGCGCAAAGCACTCACACCACGAACTGTTCAGTCGAAGCAATGTCATACGGAGTCTTTACCTACAACTACGCTTCCGCGCCAGTGTCGACACCTCAGCCGAAGAAAAGCAAACTTGACTCTAAAAAGCAAGCTGCCACTCCTAAGCAGAGGTAGCAACCAATTAAAGTATCTGCGAGATACTTTCGGTTTTTGCGAAAAATCGGTCGGTCCATGTCACGAATTGAACGTAGATGTACCCGTAGGCGGAAGGCGAAAGAATTTTTGGCCAGCCTGGCAGGCTATGGGAGCTTTCATAAATGTGATTCGGTGGTTACGTTGGGGTTACCCTCTGCCGTTTGCAAGGGATAGGTTGGGGTGCCAAGTTTTGCCACCGCTTGCCATGCTTCCCAATCCTTCTTTAGTGACAACGTATCACGATCGGGACAAGAAACGTGCGTTGCAAGAGATGATTCACTATTTGTTAGTAAAAAAGCCATAGAAAAGATGCCAATAGGCACACCGGCGTTTTTCAGTTGTGTTTTTCTGGTTTCCAAAAATCTGGGGTTTGGCGGCTTGTCATAGACTTGTCGCAGCTCAGTCAGTTTCTCGTTTACGATGGATACTCCGCAGTTGATCAAGGCCACCCTGGCACAGGGCATGTGGGTGGTGTCGGTAGATCTGTCAGATTCATATGTACACATTCCCATGCATCAGTCAGCTCGTCCTTTTCTCGCGTTTACGGGGGCGGATCAAAACTATTGGTTTCTTGACCTACATGTCGATGGCCTATCGACGGTTCCGTTAGTGTTTACTCAGATTATGTCGGTAGTCAAAAGGTGGAGTCGCAAAGAAGGGCTACTGTTATTCCAATATCTCGACGATTGGTTGTTAGTGAATGCGGACAAGCAGTTACTCCTAACACAAGTTGAGGTTTTGTTGAGTCGCTGCAGTGCTCTGTGTTTGTTGGTCAATCACAGGAAGTCGGAACTTATTCCAACACAAAAGATCACATTTCGGGTGGTCACTGGACTGTGTGTGTGCCAGGGCTTTTCCCACACAGAACAGACTAGGCAAGATTATGTCTCTCATTGCCAGGGTAGTTTCTACGTCCAGGCCTCGGGTAGCATAACTGGAGTCAGTTCTATGTTTGTTGGTGCAACGGAAAAGACGGTCGAGCTGGGCAGATGTCACTTTTGCGAGTTTCAGCGTGTAGTTCTAAAAGCTTTGCGTCACGGCAGGTTACCGGGCCATCGTGTAACGTTGTCTTTGGTAGCTCTCAGGGATATGGATTGGTGGTCGTGTCAACCCAATCTTTTGATAGGTGTGCCGTTTTCTCGGGCAGCTCCATCGAGGCAAGAAAAGACGGATGCGTCTGGCACAGGGTTGGGGAGTGGTCTTCCAAGAGGGTGTGAGGAAGGGTTCTTGGTCAAGGCAAGAACAACGGTGGCACATCAATTTTTTGGGGGATGAAGGCAGTTTTGATAGCTTGTCAGACTCTTCGAACATTTCTGTGCCGTCACGTGGTTCAGTACCTTGTAGACAATCAGACTGTGGTGACGTATTTGTCAAGGCAGGGCGGCACTCGTTCACCCATGTTGTATCGCCTCACCAAATAGGTTTTACTGCTTGCTCGGAATTTCTATTTTGTCATTCAACCGCCTTACATTGCTGGCAACCTAAACATCCTTGCCGATTTAGCGTACAGGGTGGGTCTGTTTTTTTTCACATGGAGCCTGCTTTAGCGGAGTACAAGTGGCGTTGGATTGTCCAACAATCTCCGTGGAGGCCACCTCAGATCGATCTATTTGCCAATCGTCTCAATCATCGTCTTCCGGCGTACATGTCTCCGTGCCCGGATGTGGCGGCTATACCGATCGATGCGTTGTTGTGTCATTGGTCAGCGCAGGTGTAGTTTGCCTTCCGTCCGTCGTCTCTCATGATGAGAGTTTTGTGAACGTTTGGCACGAGAAACCTCAGCGCCTACTCTTATTGGCTCCCGATCTTCCAGAGCTGTCTTGATTTCCTCTGTTGATGCGGTTACCGTGCGTTCTGAGTCGTCACGTTCCCCTGGAGTGTGGCAGTCTGAGGCGAACCCACTGGGAGTATAGTCATCCAAATCCTCAATTGTTTCGACTCAGACTCTGGTGCACAAGTTTTCCTTCTTGAAATCGAAAGGGTTTTCTCATCGCGTTATTCAGAGAGTGGAAAGTGTGCACAAGGATTCCACTAACAAGGTATATTTGTCTCATTGGCGTTTGTTTGAGGCATGGTGTATGGATAGGGGAATTGATCCCGTTGCTGCCAAAGTCGCTGACTTCTTTTTGTATCTGTTTCAAGTCAGAAGGGTTTCGGTTAGATCGATTCTGACCTACCGCTCGGCTCTTACTTTTGTTTTGAAGAAGTCCTCGGGCTATGACCTGTCATCTTCGGAGGTGTTGTCAGATTTGCATAGGTCTTTTCAGGTGGAGCGACGACCTATTGCGGATAGGACAGTGGTGTCTTGAGATTTGTCCTTGGTTTTTAAGTATCTCGCGTCGCCGCTCTTCCATAGTTCGGTTATATCTGACAAGTTACTTACCTTCAAGTGTTTGTTCTTAGTTGCGCTGGCGTTGGGTAAGCGCCGAGGCGAGATACATGCTATGCAAAATTCCGTGTCTCAGGTCAATGGTTCGTGGCAGGCAGTGATTTTGAAGCCTCTACGAAATTGTGATTCCGGCGTTGCCGGGGGTTGGATCACGTAAGGACATCGCTAACTCGACGCTATGTCCTGTTCCCCTCTTGCCCGCGTACCTGAAATGTTCGGCTACTTACCGCAGTATTTTATATCTGTTTATATCTTTCACTCGGAGTATAAAGGTTGATTTATCGAAAGTGTCTATTTCTAATTATATCAAGAAAACTATTTTGTTAGCTTATGGTAATATAATTAAGGAGCCGAAGGATGTAATTCAGAAGCGTTTATCGATTACGGCTCATCAGGTTAGAAATGTGGCGCACTCGTTACGGGTCCCTAATGGCGTTTCAATGCGTGAGTTATTGCAAGTTGGCTGTTGGGCCTCTCCAAACTCGGTTATTAAACATTATATGCAAAAGTATACTACGGATACATTAACTAATTTGGTCTTTGTTGCTGCTGAATCGATGATTCATAATGGTTCTCCCTCTTGCAGGACTCCGCAGTATTCTCGCGGGAAGAGGGCGTTCAAGAAAAAGAAGTCCGCTAAACAGAGTGCGGCGTGGGGTGCAGCTCCGATGTGCAGCGGTAGTCTGGCGGTTTGGCTATCACTTGACTGTTATTTTGCCGGCCCTATACTGACTTTTGTACCATGGTCTTGGTTTTGGACAGAGCGGTTTTGCACGTGGTACATTATGCTGTGTCGGGTTGGCAACGGTGCTAGTGACGCGTTTTGTGTTTCCACGTTCTCATCTTTCTTTTCCGACTGAGGGGGACATTAGTATGATAGCCTCGGGCCATCGAACTGTATGTGTATTAACAATGGGCATTTCGTGGTGTAGCCCCACTGAATATTGTTAATTGTTGGTAAATAGACAGCACGCGATGAGACCCCGCTGAAATTAAAAGAAGAAATTGAATTTGTTTCTTTTATTTCTGCCTCGTGTACGGCATAGTGCCTTGTAGACGGTGTGTCAACCAATTCGCATGCATGGGATATGCAATTCCCACCACCAGTTCTAGTTTCCCAAAGTGATGGCTTCGTAGTGTACAAGCTGATATTTTCGAAATTAAAACTGAAGTATTTAATTTCTTAATACTCATTTTTATGAGTAAAATATCTTATAGACGTAGAAGCCATCACTTAATGTGTATCCATCCACTTCACCATCAATTGGGATTGTCTAGTACTATAAGTTGGGTATGGCTTGATCACATGATACGAACTGCAGCGTGCGCTGATTGGTAGGTTGGTTGACAGGCATAGTAAACATATCAACAGGGCACCTGTTATGGGTACCCATGTGGTGCGATTCCAAAGAATTTTTTATGGATCGTGATAACCAATGTTAATACATTGGAAAACCCATATACAGATGGCTTCTACGTCTACATGATATTTTACTCATTAAAATGAGTATATAGAAATTCAATACTTCAGTTAAATATAGACTTGGAATAAGAAAATTGGACTCATTCTACCACAGTATGTACAATGTAGGGTCATGAGTGCAATATTTTAGCATAAAAAACTGTGTTAATCATTAAATGGACCACCTTCCCCCATCCCCACTCCATCCGCTCCTTTCGGCGCCAAATTCAGCTCCATAACATTTAGATAAATGTAAATTTTAAATGTAAATAGTTGGCATTCTTTACGAATCCCACAAAATATGGGGTTTCCAAGGAACGAAAACAAACACTGAGGTCTTAATACCTTCGCAGCCTGGAGAATAGCCCGTCGGTGATGTCGTTCCTGGTTCACAAGGCGCTTCCGTACCTAATGCCAGAGACAGACTTAATTGTCATTAACAAAATGTAAAACAATAAACACGTTTTGACTGAATCATTGACATTATATGTTCTAATAGCAGGAAATTGTGGAAATTTTTAAACAGTACTAAAATTTATTTAAAACACGAGTTGTGGATCAAAATGTAAAAAAAATTGTCTTTATAATAGTTTACCAGCAGCTAAACGTTTATATTGACGACTTCCAGGGCTTACCAAAGCAGTAGCGATCGTATGCGTCAGAGACGGGACTGAGAAAGTACACGCGATAAGTATCCCCTTCAGTATCACAGTATTTCACTGGTATTGTATATGAACGTATGCATTCATAAACAAGAAATACGGCACAAGCGCTGACATCAGTGATTTCATCACCCTCAGGTAGATCTCCTGTGTGAAAAAATTACATATCAACAAACAGTGTTTAACTTGTGTTTCATCACGCAAAAAAACATGAAAAAAAAACTGCGAAATTCGCATTTTCTTCTTATAAATTGCTTTTAACTGTAATTCTTCTTATAGAGCAAACTTTTATCAAGCATAGTCTTGTCCTATATCCTACCCAATGAGGAACGAGTTGGAACTGGAATCAAGTCTAATTGTGGTTTTGATTCCATTTCACCATCCAAGCTCAGTTTAGTAGGGACGATTCGGCGTGGATATGCTAAACGTTGAGAATTCGAATTACGCTTTTGCTCATAAGAACACCATTTACCAAATAAAATGCAAGTTTATTTCGCAAAAGCTCCGAATTCGCTGTCACTCACTTTAGAAGAATACTGTTAGTCTAAAGCTTTACTAACTGAGGGTAAGTTATGTGGAGCCGCCAACACACTACCTGAGGTACTGAAGAGATGTGAACTTGATCAAGACATTTTAGGTTTCTACAATAAGCGGAAAACCTGCATGGCAAGAAACCAGAAAACTGGTGACTTCATCGGGATTGGTGAGTCATCTCTCTCCATGAAGGCCAACACACGACCTCTAACAGTCCCACAATCTTTGGTATTACAGCACGAAGCGGAACTTTTAACAACAACAATAACAACAACAACAACAACAGATGCAGACTGGGGCGAGGCCACGAGGCAAAACGAGAAAGGTTTTGTGCAAAGTCTCATTTGCTCCTGATTTCCCAAATCTAGTCCGGGAATATAAACAAGGCAACCAGAAAATATTTGTTATGTAAGTTGCATGCTTGTTTGAGTTATGCGGGAAACCCGTATAAAAATGAGATGAGAAAAGTTCCTTTGCTTAAACACATGAGGTATGAAGATGAACCTTTCAACATTTAAACATAATTGTAAATGAATACTGTGGCAGTTCTGATGCCAACAGAACAATATGTTACACTTCCATGACAAAGTAAAAGAATACGTGATAATAACATTCAAAACAAATGGCAACTTGATCAACTCTTCTAATATCGCTCACCTGCATTTTACCACACTAGGCCTTCTAAGTGCAATAATAAATTCAGGTTAAAGATATATTTGATGAACTATAACAG